>CAWUFW010004433.1:0-582500 GCA_963921515.1 Calotriton arnoldi | reverse complement strand
TCTCTCTTCAAAGTTCTTTTCAACTTTCCCTTATGGTACTTGTTGGCTATCGGTCTCGCGCCCGTATTTAGCCTTAGATGGAGTTTACCACCTGCTTCAGGCTGCATTCCCAAGCAACGCGACTCCGAGAAGACCCGATCCCAACATGCTGGGGGCCGCTACTGGCCTAACACCATCTACGGGGTGAGCCTCGATCAGAAGGACTTGGGCCCCCTGAGCGACGCCGGAGAGTCGGTCTTCAGTACGCCACATTTCCCGCACCTTCCACCGGGTGGGGATTCGGCACTTGGCTCTTCCCTCTTCACTCGCCGTTACTGGGGGAATCCTGGTTAGTTTATTTTCCTCCGCTCAGTAATATGCTTAAATACAGCGGGTCGCCACGTCTGATCTGAGGTCATAGTCGGAAAAACACCGAAGCGTCGGGGGGAGCCGCCGGGGAAGGCCAGGCCCCTGAGAGAGCAGGGGCCTGGCGTCCCGGCAGCGTGTGCCCTCTGTCCCCAGATCAGATCTGGAGGGGGTTCGCCCTCCCCGGGAAGCCGGATGCGGAGGAGGGCACCCGAGGCACGTGCGCACGGGCAGCCGGTGAAACACCTCACACAGCCACATGCGGCACGCAGCCAGGCACCCCGGGATGGGCCCAGGGCTGACTGGTTGCAGGTTCCCTTCTCCCCGCCGAGGTGGGGAAGCGGGGCTAGGCGCACCAGTGGCGTACCTCCGCGACAGGACCCGGCAAGGGACCCTACCACGGGCTATCAGGGGGGTCTGACTTTGTGGGGGGACGAAGGGAAGTGGAGCTAACCTTGCGATGGCCCCAGCCGCATCCCGGGGAAGCCCCGGGGTGATTGACGATCGAGCGACCCTCAGACAGGCGTAGCCCCGGGAGGAATATGGGGCCGTAAGGTGCGTTTGAAGTGTCGATGATCAATGTGTCCTGCAATTCACACTAATTCTCGCAGCTAGATTCGTTCTTCATCGACGCGCGAGCTGAGCGATCCACCGCCAAGAGTCACAGGCAACTTTTCAAAAACGTTTGCCCACCTGCGGGCGCAGGAGAGGTGGGAGGTAGGCTACGCCGTCCATCCAACGCCCGCGTGGCGATAAGGCCCAGGCGCCCCGGTCAAGGCTTCCCCACTGGGAGTCAGACTGCACGGTTGGGAGAAAAAAGCATCACCAGCCGCTCGGCCCGGGAGACCCCCCGCACTACCATGGGCGAGGGGGGCTCCCATAGTGACAGGAGCAGGCAGCAGCCCCACCGCTGCTGGTCCCTCCCGGGGTAACCGGGAGGGACCACATGAGTCTTCAAACCCCTCCGCCCAGCTGCACGGGACCGGGTCAAACTGGGTACCTGGAAACAAGGGTGGGTCGCCCGACCTGCACGTCAGCCGTCCATTGCCAGGCGGCCCGAGCCATGCCAGCAGGTTGGTGGGAAGCCCACCCCACCCTTGCCCGGGTCGGAGGCACCGGAAGGGGAGAGCCAGGCAGTTCCCCATCTAGCAAGCCTCCCACTGAGTGCAGCCGGGGGTCCCCTCGCAGGCCCTCGGCTCCTTCTCTTCCAGGCCACCCTGCAGCATGAGAATGGCTGCTCCTCGGTCACCCGAAGATCAGACGGGCCGGGACTCGGGTGCGGGAGCGCCTGCAGTGGCAGGGCATTTCAGGGGGCTGGTCCCAGCCTGGGGAGGGACTGCCATTCAGTTTCCCACCACCGCGGGGGTCATGCCAGGTGAGCGTGGGTTCTGTCTCAGGAGGGCCCAACACTGTGCCCCTCCCAGAGAGAGGGACAGGGGCCAGGGGCTGCTCCGGTCCCCTGTCCCTTGGTCAGTCTGGTCCTCCCCCTGGCGGTGGAAAACCCGCCGAGGCCCGGTCCTCACCCAAGCGCCCCATGCGGCCACGGACAGCTCCACCAGCCGGGGCGTGCGAGGGTTTGGGGCTGGCGCCGTCCATCGTTCGGGCCGCTCCGCCATTAATGATCCTTCCGCAGGTTCACCTACGGAAACCTTGTAACGACTTTCACATCCTCTGGATAGTCATGTTTGATCATCTTCTTGGCGCTCCGCCAGGGTCGTTGCCGAACCCGGCAGGGCCGATCATAGGACCTCGCTAAACCATCCAATCGGTAGTAGCGACGGGCTGTGTGTACAAAGGGCGGGGACTTAATCAACACGAGCTTATGACCCGCACTTACTGAGAGTTCCTCGTTCATGGGAAATAATTGCAATCCCCAATCCCTATCACGAACGGGGTTCAGCGGGTTACCCGCACCTGTCGGCGAAGGGTAGACACACGCTGATCCGTTCAGTGTAGCGCACATGCAGCCCTGGACATCTAAGGGCATCACAGACCTGTTATTGCTCGATCTCGTGTGACTGAACGCCACTTGTCCCTCTAAGAAGTTGGATGCCGACCCCTGGGGGTCGCGTAGCTAGTTAGCATAAAGGAGTCTCGTTCGTTATCGGAGTTAACCGGACAAATCACTCCACCAACTAAGAACGGCCTTGCACCACCACCCACAGAATCGAGAAAGAGCTATCAATCTGTCAATCCTTTTCATGTCTGGGCCGGGAGAGGTTTCCCGTGCTGACTCAAATTAAGCCACAGGCTCCACTCCTGGTGGTGCCCTTCCGTCAATTCCTTTAACTTTCAGCTTTGCAACCGTAATCCCCCTGGAACCCAAAGATTTTGGTTTCCCGGAAGCTGCTCAGCGGGTCATGGGAATAACGCCGCCAGATCACTAGTCGGCATCATTTATGGTTGGAACTACGACGGTATCTGATAGTCTTCGAACCTCCGACTTTCGTTCTTGATTATTGAAAATATTCTTGGCAAATGCTTTCGCTTTGGTTCGTCTTGCGCCGGTCCAACAATTTCACCTCTAGCGCCACAATACGAATGCCCCCGGCCGTCCCTCTTAATCATGGCCCCGGTTCTGAAAACCAACACAAAAAAACTGGAGTCCTAATCCATTATTCCAAGCTGAAGTATTCACGCGACCGGCCTGCTTTGAACACTCTAATTTTTTCAAAGTATACGCTTCAGACCCCCAGGACACTCAGTCAAGAGCATCAAGGGGTTGCCAAGAGGCAGGGGCTGGGACAGGCGGTAGCTCGCCTCGTGGCGGACCACCAGCTCGATCCCAAGATCCAACTACGAGCTTTTTAACTGCAGCAACTTTAATATACGCTATTGGAGCTGGAATTACCGCGGCGACTGGCACCAGACTTGCCCTCCAATGGATCCTCGTTAAAGGATTTAAAGTGTACTCATTCCAATTACAGGGCCTCGAAAGCGTCCTATATTGTTATTTTTCGTCACTACCTCCCCGAGTCAGGAATGGGTAATTTGCGCGCCTGCTGCCTTCCTTGGATGTGGCAGCCGTTTCTCAGGCTCCCTCTCCGGAATCAAACCCTGATTCCCCACTACCCATGGTCACCATGGTAGGCACAGAAAGTACCATCGAATGTTGATAGGGCAGACATCCGAATGTATCGTCGCTGTCACGGAGACGTGCGATCGGCCCGAGGTTATCTAGAGTCACCAAAGCGGCCGGGCGAGCCCAGATTGGTCTTGGTCTGATAAATGCACGCATCCCAGGAGGTCAGCGCTCGTCTGCATGTATTAGCTCTAGAATTACCACAGTTATCCAAGTAACAGATGGAGCGATCAAAGGAACCATAACTGATTTAATGAGCCATTCGCAGTTTCACTGTACCAGCCGTGTGTACTTATACGTGCATGGCTTAATCTTTGAGACTAGCATATTCTACTGGCAGGATCAACCAGGTAGCCGCACCTGCTGACAGGGTGGGTTTGGGAGCCCCGTGCCCGTCTCCCCGACCGGCAACCTTCGCACACCCCTCCCTCTCGGGAGCCTGCTAGGGGAAGGAGCACGCCCGCCTGGCGGGAGGGCTCGCTGGAAGGGTGGAGAGGCACGGTTGCACAGGCACCGGCGGGCCCAGCCGTCTCCCCTGGAAGGGAGAGGCGGGCCGAGGCACAGCCTTGCGAGATGCAGGGGTGCCGGAGCCTGGCGGCGGCGGCACATCTCGGAACGGTCGGAGAGGGGTGACGGCATGGTGCGCGGGCCTATGGACCTGCTGGGCGGCAGCGTCTGAGGGCCTGGTGCCACCCGACCCCTCCTACTCGGGTCAGACCAATGGGGGGCGCAAGCTGCTGGGGCTGCTCGGCCTTCGCTCTGCTGGGTAGGGTGAAGGGCCTCCCACCAGGCAGCAGGGCCTTGAGTCGGACGGTCCATGCGGGGTGGTATCTCTTTGCTTGAAACAACAGCCGAGGCTGGCCTGGCAGTCCATCCCTAAAGGGACCGAGAGTGCCCAATCGATCGGAGTACGGCCGGGGGCTCCCCTGGCAGGCCGTCCTGCACGGGGGGATGCCGGCTTCGCATCCCTGCCTGCTCCCTGGGCAAGCAGGCTCGGAGGAAAGGCCCATCAGGAAGGGGCTGAGAGGCAGGCGTGGACCTGGGCCACTGAGGGCCCCGGTGGGCGGGCCCGGGTCCTGCCTTCCCCTATCTCGGAATCGGCGGACCTCATGGAGGTCTGACTGACCCTCTCCCTAGTAATACGGAGGAAAAATACCCCCCTTTCTTGAAATCTGTGCGCACCGGGTGACGGAGGGGACCCAAGGAGCGAACGTGCCTGACCTCCTGGAGCCCTCGCTGGGAACGGATAGGCAAATGAGCCCTCATCGGGACTTCCAGGGAAGCCCAGCCATCTGGTCGCTCCATTGGAAAGCATTACGCGTGACCAGATGGCCGAGGGGATAGGTGTGACCAGATGGCCGAGGGGAAAGGTGCGACTAGATGGCCGGGCTCGAAGGACGGCCATCTGGTCGCTCTGTGCCCTAATGAAATTGTGAGCGGGCGTCGGGGCATGGGGGGCTGGAGGCCCGGGGCCCCAGCTGGGCCTCAGTCATGGGGCTGCGAGGAGGAGCCGACGGGCCCTCTGCCCAGGGGCCCGCAGACACCTTGACAAGCAGGTGAAGTGGGGGAGGCCTGCACGGGACTGACGGACCCCCGTCCCTCACCATTGGCAGAGCAGCAGGCCGGGGACGGGGCCCAGGGCCCAGGGCTGGAGCACCTGACCCGGGGCCCGGCAGGGCCCCTTGACCCCATCGGGGCACCCGTGCCCAGAGGTGCAGGGATGGGCCTCCCAGGCCCACGGGACCCTGTCCCGGACGCCCTGCCACGTGGCAGGTCTGAGGACGGAGCCCAGGGTGGGAAGGCCACCCTCCCCAGGGCTCTCAAGGGCCCCGGCCGGAGCTCCTGAACCCAGCCAAGCAGGGGGAGGCTCCCGGGCACTATGGAACCCTGTCCCGGGCCCCTGGCAGAGCGACAGACTGGGAGATGGAGCCCAGGGCGGGAGTGCCCTCCCCGGGTCCCGGCAGGGCCCCTGGACCCTATCGGGGCTCCCGTGGCCAGAGGCATAGGGTGGGGCCTCCCTGGGCCCACAGGACCCCATCCCAGGCACCCTGCCACGTGGCAGGCCCGAGGACAGAGTCCGGGGTGGGGAGGGCACCCTCCCCAGGGCCCTCAGGGGGGGCCCTTCAGAGCTCTTGTACCCAGCCAAGCAGGGGCAGGCTCCCCAGGCCCGACGGAACCCCGTCTCGGGCCCCTGGTGGAGCGGCAGGCCAGGAGACTGAGCCTGGGGCCCCTGGACCTCGTTGGGGCTCCCAGACAGAGGTGAGGCCTCTCCGGGCCCGTGGGCCCGCATCCTGGGCACCATGCCACATGTTGGGCCGGGAGATGGAGCCCCATGCTGGGGGGGTTCCTGGCCAGTCCGGCTGCCGGCTGAGGACCGCTAGGCCGAGAGGGGTTTTGGAGTACCCTGTCCCTAGTAATCTGGAGGAAGGGTACCCCCTTTCTGGTAACCTGTGCACACCACGAGACTGAGGGGACCCAAGACATGGTCGCGCCAGACCTCCTGGAGCCCTGGCTGGAATCGGGGAGGCAAACGAGCCCTCATCTGGACTTCCAGGGCAGCCTGGCCATCTGTTCGCCCCATTGGAAAGCATTGCGCACGACCAGATGGCTGAGGGGAAAGGCGCGACCAGATGGCCGGGTCGAAGGACGCCAATGTGCCCGCCCCGAGCCTTCGCGGGTGGGCTCCCGCCTGCCCTCTGGAGGGCTCGGGGCTCTGCGTCCCGGCGGCTCGGAGACCCCATCTGGGCCTCGGGCTGGGGGCTGCGGACAGGGGTCCTTGACAGACCTCCAACCCGGGGTCCCCCAGGCACCTTGACAGGCGGGGGAAGCAGGAGGGAGGCCTGCCCGGGCCCGACAGACCCCTATCCTGGGACCATGGCAGAGCAGGAGGACAGAGCCCAGTCCCCTTGGCCCGGCCGGCAGACCCGGGCTGGCACGCGCAGGGGAAGCCTCCCCAAGGCCTGTGTCCCGGGAGCCCTGCCACGCGGCAGGCCCGAGGACAGAGCCCGGGGTTGGGAGGGCACCCCCAACCCCAGGTCCACCAATGGCCCCTGCCGGAGCTCCTGAACCCAAACCAAGCTGGGGAATGCCCGACAGGCCCCAGGCCCATGGTGGAGCGGAGGATGGAGCCCAGTGTAGGGAGCGCTCGGCCAGAGCTCTCGGGCCCGGATGCCCAAGGGAGGACCGCCCAGGCCTGATGGAGCCCATCCCGGGCACTTTGCCACACGGCGGGACGGAGGACGGAGCCCCGGACAGGGGGGGGGGGGTTTGCCTGGCCCTAGCCCATATGGTCGACGGCTGAGGGCCCCCAGCCCGCGAGGGGTTCCGGTGTACCCTGTCCCTACTCATCCAGAGGAAGGGTACCCCCTTTCTGGTAAACTGTGCACACCACGAGACTGAGGGGACCCAAGGCACGGTCGCGCCTGACCTCCTGGAGCCCTGGCTGGGATTGGGGAGGCAAACAAGCCCTCATCTGGACTTCCAGGGCAGCCTGGCCATCTGGTTGCCCCATTGGAAAGCATTGCGCACGACCAGATGGCCGGGTGGAAGGATGCCAATCTGCCCGCCCCGAGCCTTCGCGGGAGGGCTCCCGCCTGCCCTTTGGAGGGCTCAGGGGCTCTGCTTCCTGGGTGCCCATCAGAGCGCTTAGCTGGGTGTCGGGCACGGGGCTGCGAGGGGGGGCCCCCGACGTAACTCTGACCCGGGGCCCGCAGGCACCTTGACACGCAGGCGAATCGGGGAGGCCTGCCCTGGCCCGATGGACCCGTGATGGGCACCTGGACCCTCAGCTGACCACAGGACGTGGGCTCCCACACCCCAGGGCCTGCCAGAGCCCAGGCCCTGGAACGGGTCCCCGCTTCTGAACCCAGCCAGGCCGGGGAGGGGGGAGTCTCGGCTGGCTGCAGGACGTGGGCTCCTGTTCCACAGAGTTTTTTCATAACTCCGTGGAACTCCGCGTAGTGCCACTACGCCAACTCCGCCCAGGGTTACAATATACCTGTTTCTCACATCGGTTTCACACAGCCTCCCATATCAATTTATTTCTAATTCCCCTTTCTATTAAAAGGGCGGGTTCGGATTTTTGGGCTAATGCTTTTTCCTAACATTCACTGGCTACAGTTATGATAGAGCTGTATACAAGTAGGGGGGGAAGGCCCAGGTGAGAGCTGGACCGGACCCTGCTCTCTAATCAAGACTGGCTCACAGAAATTAGGAAATTTATCCAGGACTTTTTCTGTTAAGTCTCCCTATGGTAAATTACACAGAAAAGTAAAAATGCTTATTTAACTAAAAAAAAAAAAAACTTGGTAAACAAAGTTAAATAATGCTACTGCACCATCAACTTAAGTTCGAATAAATCTTAAATTAATTTAAGTAGATTATATACATGAAAGGTTTAAATGAAAAAATATGTTAAGAAAATGTAATGCTACACTCATTTTCAAATTTGTAAGGTTAGCAAAAATATTTTATATTTAAATAATTATTGTTTTAATTTTAGATTTGTTAAAATTTAAATATTTTTATTTGTAACTATTTTAAATAATGTAATATATATGGGTTTTATTTTAAATCCCTACCACCATTATTTTCTACAACAGGGTGTTGATTTACCACTGGTTGGCCATGTGTGATGCTGGTGGTTCTGCAATTCTGTGTTGGGGTAATTTACTACTACTGTGGTTCTCATTTTGAAAGAAGTCGTAACTTTAGAAGTGCAGTTTTTAAATAGGAATGGGCTTATTTTTGGCTGTTAGGTGCATGTCCCTCCCAAGGCTGTCCCTAAACTCATCCTTACGCCTCCCTAAACTCCTCCCATTTAGTAGTAAGTATGCCTCTTTTCCAGTCATTCTCCTGCGCCCTCCTGCATTTACTACTTAGGGGCCGATTACAATACCTGCAGTCGGAGCCTTTAGGGCCCCATCGTAATGGGCTGGTCGGTTTACTTTCCAACCGTCTCATTATGATGGAGGCGGTCGAAAAGTAAACATGTCGGTCATTCTGGCTGGCTTACGACGGGCTCAGAGAGCCCGTCTGCCAGTCGGAAGCCAGCAAGTAATCTCAAGGGCAGGTCTTTCCGCCTTTGAGATTATGATCATTGTTTCCGACATGGTTTCCATGCCAGTCTGTCTGACATGGAAAGCATGTCAGAAAGCGTATTTGGGGGCCCGCAGCAGATCCCCTTTTGGTGCACAGCCTCCGGTTGGAGGCCGAGGGGGCCCCCTGTTGATCCCTGCACCTTGTGGCAGGCACCTTGAGGTACCTGCCACCGGGTGCAGGGATGAACTGCACCTCCCATTTCACTATGGGAGCATGCATTACGGCCGGTTTACGGCCATAATGCATGCTCCCATTGTGAAATATTGGAATGCAACCGAACAGTGTTCGGTCGCACCCTAATTCGGCGGTCGGCGCATTACGGACGTCGTGGATCGGCTATCTGTTTGAATTGTTCGGAGAATAATGGCGATTGAAGCGAATCTCACATGGATGGATATCTTCTGCCATTGAGTTGGTGGTTTAGTTTACAGTCTTCAGACCATTCAAGTTAGTGTTAGTCCCGGCTGGGACATACATAATTGCCCACATCATGGGACACAGTACCCTATTTTATATCCAGGAGCGGGTCCGTTCAAGTTACTGGTATTTCGCCTTGTGCCTTGGACTTAATGCACCGTCTTCTACACTGTGATGCTTTGTCAAACTTAACCAGCATCCTTTGCCTCTTCCTTGAAAACCTATTCAAAATGTAAATTGATACAGAGCCCCCTACACTGTATATCCAACTTCAGTGTATGATACACAGATGGCCTGCGGCCACTGATTTATTGGTTTTCTCAGCGCCCTGATGAAGGAATTTGTTGTGTACCTCGCATTTCCGAAATGCGCGTCGGCGCATTTCCTGTCCATATGTATTTAACGTTGAGAATTGTGTATTGTAAATTTTGTGTATGTATGTAATTGTGTTGTCTTCACATATATATTTTTTGTCTAGTTTTGACCTATGTGTATTGATGAATCTGTGTTGCCTTTTCTCATGTCTTCTTTCTTTTTCCTTTCTCTCTGATGTTTATATCACGTTCACTGTTCCTCATCTTGTTAATGGGGCTCCTTCAATGTTGATGTTTTCAAGATACTTTTATATATAATTGTGATATCAAAAATGAATTTATAAAAATGATTTGTACTTTTTGATAATAAATTTGGATAAATAACTGGTCTATGGGACATGTGTATTTTTGGATATACTACCGTGCTTTAAAGTATGTATTAGGGAGAAGTGCTTGTTGTTATTTATTACGGCCAGTTTACGGCCATAATGCATGCTCCCATCGTGAAATATTGGAATGCAACCGAACAGTGTTCGGTCGCACCCTAAGGAGGCGATCGGGACCGCCAACCGGGTGTCGGTTGATCCCATGACCAAGTCGATGTCCGCGATAGTGATTTCACCCAACATCATAATAAACTTACATGTGTGAGAATCTCCCCATAGAAAAGATATGAGAGGTGAAGAAGGATATTTACGTTTGTGATTATCAATTATGTAGTATTTTAGTAGTGCTATTGTAATTCTATAGAAAATCTTACAAAATGCAGTTTGCAAATAGGTCCACAAGTCTTTATATCAACACTAATTATAATAGTGTATATGCTCTGTCTTTGCAGCACACTTACCTTCGTTTTACACAATTACAGATTAGTACTTTATTTCACTAAGAGCACCCTGTTGCAGAGCCTTGAATACTAAGGCAAACTTTTATTTTAACAGAAGGGAAATGTTCCAAGTCAATAATGGTAAGAAGTGACCATTGTGACTGATAAAAATCTCTTTACTTCAACAAGACGCCCAAACTGATTACCCACACTCTCATGCTTGGTTGCTACTTTCCAGGGTGCATGGAAAGGTAAGGATATGATACTTTTCTGATTATGCAGCAAAGGTGTATTGCTTTCATGGTTACTGTGCTGGTACCTTTCCTGCCAAGATAGCTCGCCTTGCAACCACTATCCATTTCTATACAATAACTGTGATTCAAACATGCCTTTTACTATATTTGTTTTTAGATTGTTCTATTTTTAGCAGATGGCTGATTGTGCATCTTAGTATTCACTAATTAGGGACATGTTACAGACCCAGAGGCTTATTAAGACAACATTGTAATACAAAGCTGTAAGAGAAGACTTCTAAGAAGCAATCTATCACAACATTTGCGGTTTGTTTTAATATTAATTACAGCTGACTTTTACTGTGTTTAATTGCATCATTTTGTGTGAATGTCAATTCAATTCAATTCATCTTTATTTGAGTATTAATAAATAATCATAAAATAACAATTGTCGCATTAAAATACACTGTAACACGCCAATTATGAAAAGTTATTTTCAAAAGAATAAATAAAAAATTCACAGATTTTTGCCAACACAGGGCATCCTTTAAAAATACAGCAACACCAAGCAGATGGCTACATAAGTGGTTCTCCTCTTGCTGTAAGGTTGAGCAGTCCAGATACCCCCAAAGAGATGCCCCAAAAGTGATAATCTGTAAACATTTGAGTTTGTACACCTCCAATAAATGTATGATTGGTTTGTAACCAACTCTAGATGCCAGCCCAAATAAGGCTGCCACAGAGTGATTAAAATGGTTCCAGAATTTCGAAATATCGGGCAGCAAATTGCCACGGGAATCAAAAATGACAGCCAAGTAAGAGAACTCATTAATGCCTAATGCTTTGTCCCTTAATCATCACGGGTCCAGTTTTGCATGTCTGCTTTCCACACACAATAGTGTTTGCCTTTGATGCATTAACTTCTAAATCTAAGTCATCCATAAATTTAACAAAAGTCCCTCTGAGACCTCGCAGGCCGTTAGGAGTGGGTGAAGGCAAAATAGCATCATCAGTGCAAAGTAAGGCTGGTACATATTTTGCTTTCACCTTAGGGAGATCCTTCCCCTGCGTGACTAAAGAAGAGTACAGCCCTAAAAGAAATAAAATGGGGGGCTAAAACACAACCCATACGGATACCCCAGACAAATTAAAAGATTTGGTGCACTCTCCCTCCACAACGTGCCTAACTGATGCACAGATCCCCGCATGCAAGGCCTGTAAAAAAATCAACAATTGAATGTGGAAGACCTAGATTAACTAAAATGCACTAGAGCTTAGAGCGATTTATTCAATCAAAAGCACTATTACAATCCATAAAAGCAAGATATTATGAAATCTTTTCAGCAACTTATACTTCCCTATCAGAAGATGTAAATTCAGACACTGTTCTTCATTCCCATGACCTTCTCTGAACCCATACTGCACAAAACTAAGAATATTATTTTCTTCGATCTAGTCCTCCATCCAATGTTAAACTATACTATATTATGCTATACTATATTGAATCCAACAAAGAGATCGGTCTATAACACATGAGCTCCTTCCTATTGCCTTTCTTAAAAACTGTTACTCTACAAGTCGATTGCCATGTGTCTGGGAGACTACAGCATACAGGACATTAGTGATGATGGGTGTGCACAAAGGAATGTTCTTGTTATAGAGGTCCATTGGTACCCCTTCTGGGCCCGGTGCCTTTTTAGATGGGCTATCTAGGATAGCCGCTGTGACTTCCTCAAATTCAAATCTAATCTCTTTAAGTGGAACCGTGGAGCTACACTCATCGTGTTCTTACCAGGATTTTCCCCAAAGGAGTAAATCACTGTAAAATGGTCCAACCAATCCTCCGGGCTGTTTGGACCCAAACTCCTCATTCATAGAGGCACTAATGTTCAATTTATTTACAATGTTTAAAATCTCGAAGTGTCCTCTTTGGATGCTTGAACAAGATTCTCCCACTTTCAGCCTTGATCACCAATGTCCTAATTCTAATTGATTGCTTGTATTCACACCTAGCAGTTGCAACCAGTAACTTATCGCTAGGTTGACAGTTAAATGCTAGGTGTAACTTTTTATTCGCACTTCTGCATGTATTGTCAAACCATCCTGGGTAAGGCCTCCTTGCTGTCTGCAGTTACTGTTAATAAGTTCTCCAATAAAATTATTCAGTTTCACAAAAGCTAATAGAATTTCAGGTGGTGAGAGGTTAGCTGCCAGCAAGCAATCAGTGATCAGGGCTAAATTGAACCCCACCAAGGCAGTCAACACAGTCGGGATATGGGCTCCTTGCCAACTGACCCTAAGCCCTTTATGCTCAGTTCTGTCAATCCCAGGGGCTTGTATGTTCGCCTACTGTCAGGAAGATCAAGTACCAATTCTAGAGTTTTATGGTCACTATGCTCATTAATCTCCCCCCGAGAGAACCATCTACCCCAATACCTCAAGTGGCAAAAATATAGTCAATTACTGTGCCTTGACTCCAGCCTGCAAAAGTGGGTATCTGCTTAAAAAGGTCCCCCACAATTTCAGCAGTGTTGACTAATCAGATAGCTGAAAGGGCCTGCAGGAGTTTCAACCCTCTGCGATCAACAAGCTGGATATACATTTGGTTATCCTTAGCCACAAATGGATCATTCATAGTAGTATTGGTGCCTATTTTAGCACTCCAACTGATCTATCCTTCAAAGTAGTCAAAATATAAAATAGAATATCTATCTGGCAACCTAACTCTCAAACAGGATTATAAAAGTTAACAACAAACAAATTAAATGTGTTAGTAAGAATAACCCACAAAATTAATATTAACCCCGGGCGGATACCTTCGCTCCGCCCGCGGAGTGTGCGGAGATTTGCCTCCTCCGCATTCCGCGGAGAAGGCAAATCTCCGCACACTCCGCAGCAGAGAGGAGTTGGCCAGACCCCGCCTCCACCCCCCTATATTAACAATTAATATTACATGACTTAAAATTAAATTAAAACCACTTACTTGGCATGCGGCGTCCCCAGGCTGCCCTCCTCCTCTTCCTCGCCGTCTGGGTAATTCTTTGAGAAAACTGCGCATGCGCGCGCGCGCCCGCTCATTTCTTGCACCAGCATAAAAAAATGGCGCTGCGGATGCTAACATACATAGAACAATGCGCAAACACACATTTTTCTATTCTAACACCTTTGCAGGCTTGCCAATAGCCAGCTCAAATATGGATGGAACAAAGTCCTCAGGCCCATCTTCCACTACTTTGTTATCAAAAAGTGGGGCAAAATACTACAAAGTGACTGCTGAATAGTATAACTTAAAATTAGGTAGGGCCCAGCCCCCTCTCTCCCTTGATAGAGACAGGAACTTATTTGCCCTCCTGATGTTCCCATAGGACCATATAAAACTAGAAACCATTACATCCAATGCTTTAAACCAAAAAAGCTCAAATTCAAGAGAGATAGTTAGTTAGAAATACATCACTTTCAGGAGGAATAGCATCCTAACTAAGTTACACCGCCCTATAACTGATATATGCAAATTATCCCATCTTAGGAAATTCTTTTTTGCTTTATCGATGACGGGGACATATTTATCTCTACAGTTTGTTCTACCTAAGCGGTAATGGTGCTCCCGAGATATATCGCCTGTTCTACCACCCGATGATCCTAGGTTACCACATGACTATTCACTAATAGTTGCATTTTATTCCTATTTAGTAAATACCCCGAAATTGTTCCAAACTCTTTTGCAGCCACTTCAATTGCCCATAGGGCTCTATCAGGGTCTCCAGTGACCAATGCAATATCATTCGCATAGGCTGGTGTTTTCTTATTCCAGCCATGCATCCTAATTGATATGATGTTGATAGTAGCTTCAAGCCTATGGAGAAAGGGGTCTATATACAGGGCAAATAATAAAGGGGAACAGGGAACAGGGACACACTTGCTTAGTTCCTCTTTCAATATTTATTGGTCCTGATTCATTACTCATGATCTAGAGACGTGCTATTGGTTTGTGGCACATCACCTGTATTGCTTGAATAAAAGATTTCCAAAGTCCAAAAGAGTTCATGGTCTTCCAGAGATAGTTCCATGCGACCCTGTCGAATGCCTTTTTGAACTCCAACAGGTCTACCCCCATGGGTTCTTCTGCTACATTTGTGGCATCCAAAAGTGTTATTAAAGGATGCACATGATCAGAAGTCCCCCTTCCAAGAATATATTCATGTGGTTTAATTGAAACTAGTCTATGGATAATGCTGCCCAACCTATTGGCCAATCCCTTAGAATAAAGTTTAATATCACTGTTCATCAGTGTGACTGGTCTGTACGAGCCACACTTATTAGGATTTTTCCCCTTCTTTAAGAAAACCATTATATCTGCTGCAGCCCAAGAATCTAGGGGACACTGTCCTTTTTTAACCTGAGAGAAAAGCTCATATAGCTCCCCAAGTAATTCTAAAGACAGTATCATGTCGGTACCTACTGCCTTCCCTGAAGGGAGATCTGGCAGAGCCTGTTGAATTTCCGCAAGTGAAAATTCTCCCCCCCCAATAATTTACGGTCCTCCTGAGTTGCTTTCCCTAAAATTGTTGGCTCAAGATATTGCTCTAATTCTGCTGATCCTGCAGCAGCCTACCCCTTGCATAAAGTGCTATTGTAAGTGCAAAATGCTTCTCTTATACTGTCTGGATCTGAGACGGCTATTTCCTGATCATTCACAATTTCATTAATATGACCTGCAGCCACTTTCAGCCTAGTCCTGACAGCCAAAATATGTCCCACTAGTTCATTATATTCATAGCACTCTTGTTTTCTGATAAGAAACTTTCCAGCTGTCTTTTTAGCCGCAATTTCATTCAGAGCCAACTTTATAACAGCTATTTAACTAAATATAGAGCAGTATTCTAACCCATATGACAGAGCTACCACCAGTTCTGCTTCTGCGCGGCCCAGTTGCTGAGATAATTCTTGAATCTGAGATTGAGACTGCCTCTGGCTTGTTATGCTAAACCTGAGTGTTTCTCCTCTAACTCCAGCTTTAAAAGTGTCCCATACCGTTCCTAAGGGAGTACTCTCACTGTTAACAAAACAAAATTTCCGGAATCCATCTTGTGTTGTGTTGTGTTGTCTTGGTGCCACAAAGAATTAGTTGAGTCTTGCAAATGATCCATGGGACGCTGAATAAAAAATATACCCAGTGTTAGAAGCTTTTAATTTAGCCCACACATCAACCAGGCCCACTTCTGCTTCCAGACTCTTGAGGGCTCTATAGGATTGTGGTTTGCAGCCAGCATAGCTTCCTCCGACATCCCCTACAATCCTACGGCTACCATTCAAATTAAAATCTCCACAGAGCACATACAGAGCTGCCCAAAGTAGCAGCACTGTTGACAAAAAATTAAATAGGCCGGGGTCATCTGCGACTAGAGTATATATTTTGAGCCTAAAGTAAAGGACCCTGTTTGGTGCTGACATTCTATCAGTGCCCACCTTCCATATTTATCTGCAGCCCTGCAACCATAAGTGAGGATCTTGCTGTTAACCAAAACAGCTACCCCCTTAGGCTTAGATCCAATGTTTCCAACAGGCCCCTTTTGCCCCTAGTAATATGGGTTTCCTGAAAACAGTATATATCTGCCCTTAAAAAATTTAAGATCTTCAGAAACCCTCCTTCTCTTAGCTAGATCATTCAGGCCACAGATATTAATTGTTGCTATACGGAGTTTAGCCTTTAGCCAGATATATGAAAACACCTCCCTTCTTGCAGGCCCCCAAAGCATTCCTAATTAATGTTGAATAGGCCCAGTGAAAACATATCTCACCAAGACTATGCTTCTTGAGCCAGTCTTTTAGCACAGACAATCTAGAAATTCTTTCTCTAATCTTATCAAATAATACATTCTGTAAAAAATCCCTGTCGCCCTTCCACAATGTTTGGAACCAACCCCCCAATCCCTCCCCAGAAAACCCCTCCCTAGACCCCACCTCCAAAACCTCCCTGAACCCCCTTCCACCACCCCCCCACACCCGCACCCCCCCCACTCACCAAATGAGATAAACAGACCACTCATGGTCTGTGTGATAGCTTCTTGAGCAAGTACACCGCTAGCCCACCTCCACCTCCTGCAGAAAACACCACTTAAAAAAAGAAAAAAAAACAAGGATAAAGAGAAAGAAAGAAGTGAGACCACTATAGCATAACACCAAAAGAAGAGAGACAAGAGAAAACAATTGTTTTCCCCATTTTAAGTCCTCCATATCCAATATAGCCCAGGTGTCCTTTCATACTTCAGGAGATCTCTTGATACCACTTAGCTCTCATTCTGCTATAATCAATCAAGTTTAGACATCCTGTTATTCCCACATCCCGTTAGCTTCCCCCTCATCCTATACACTGTCTTTGGTGAAAGTGAGTTCACCCAGAAATTCTTTAGCCTGTATTTCCGAGGTAAAGGTCTTAATCCTGCCATTAACTATAGTTTTTAACAGTGCCTAGACTAACAAGTAGGCTTCTGCTCCAACCTCCTAGAATGGATGTTTCAGTTGCCTTAGGCACCATCTGCGCTCAACTGTGGCATGACAAAAGTCTGGGTGAACAAAAAGGACATATCTCTTTATTGCCTCTGCGCCTTGGGAGGTGCTTTTTCAAATATAGCTTGACGAAGCAAAAAAAAGAATACAAACACAGCTCTGGGTTGAAGTTCTCCTGTATTCCCTGTCTGCACTTGTTTACTGCACACTATGGGAAATCTTTGCACCCTCTGAACTTCTGTCTTCCAGTTTCATCCTGACAATTCTGGAAACTCATTTTTAAGAAGGTCCAGCATGAATGCCCTAATGTCCCTGCCTTCAACACCTTCCTTGATCCCAAGGAAGCGCAGTTTGTTACGTCTTTGTCAGTTTTCAAAGTCCTCATCACATCGGTCAGCTGTGCTCCATATGAATTGACATCCACCTTCAATACCACAACCTCTGTTTCCACGGTTGTCGTCCTCTCTTCAATACAGTTGAGTTTCTCCCCAATCTCCATACAGGATATGCTAATATTTTTAATGGCCCCTTGAAGTTGCTTAGTTGCAAGCCTTGCCCTCCTACCCTATGCTGGCCTCAGCCTGATATTCCTTTATGGACTCATTAATCAGCTCCAATGAACGGCTGCCGTTATTGCCGCCAACTGTTGTCGGCTTAATGTACCAAACTGCACTGATTCCTCAAGTTGGCCAATTATTCTAGTGTCTGAATAGTGCCACTTTAGCCCTGCAACAGATGCATGTTTTCCTTTGCTAATAGGCAGACCATGATTTCCCTTTGAGCCCGTGTGGAGTTTCTGGTGCTTAAGAGTTGTGTCTGGTGCCACAGAAGAACTTGGGTCCGACAGAAATGCATTACAACCATCATCGCCACATGAACTAAGTTTGGAGCCAGCTGACCCGGAGCCATCCGTGAGGGAGTAGAATTTATCACAGCCTTCAAGTGTTACATCAAGGCCCTGCTTATACCCAACTCTGTATTAACGCCAGGAACTTGAGAAGTGCACAATCGAACTCCACTGCTTGCAGATATACCTGCCTTCTGCAATTCAAACCGGTTCCCCTCAGAGATCTCATTTGTTTGCTCCCTGTCCCCCACATCACACTGTTCCGAAGTCCTCTCCTCAATTTGCTTTTCTGTCTCAATCCGGGCTATAGGTTGATCCATTAATAATGTTGTTAGAGCTTCCGTTAACTGCGGTTGTGAAATGATTTTTTTCGTCGCCAGGTCCTACCTCTGCGCCATGTTCCCTCTTGTCTAGCCCTCCAGAATAATCTGCCCCTAATGTATTCATTTCTGCCAGCAGATTTTGATTCAGTTAGGGGACCTTGATTATTAGCCATCCATTTGGCCTGAAAAAATTCTGTAATTGGTGACTGAGGTACACCCAAGGGGAGCTGCAATTCAGCAGGCAATCCAGACTCTGATTTTATTACGATCTTCGCTGCGCCTCCCAAACGATTCAGTGTGTTCTCTTTATGTGCCTCCCCCAGGTAACCTGGTAAATGCCTAGCAAGGCAAGTATAAGCCTGCTTACCTGCTGCACTATCAATTGGCTTCTGGTGGTCCCCGGCTGATCGTGCCCCACTGGAGGCAGCATCTACAGTGTCCCAGGCAGTTCTAGAAACATTCGGTGCCATTGAGTTAAACCTCCCAAATGAGAGGTACTTCCTTCTGTTCTGTTACCTGCTCTGTTCCCTGCGGCAATGTCCGTCAATTCCGGCGGCAATCCCGGTGACCGAATTCAAAGGTTCCTTGCTGAAGCTGCAGCCTCTCCGCTTTGTGGACCCAGCAATCAGGACAACCACGCTAGTGAGTCCACTCAGGGCTCCAAAAACAACGCCATCTTGCCTCCAAGGCATGCATTTTTAGTTGTTTTGTATAGCGTATTCTAGGACCTTGGGGGCAGCGTCCTTTGCAGAGATTCCAGATTCATGGTAAAACACACAGCATTCTTCAAAGTTCAGATATCAAGTTTACTATACATTAACTTTACACAGTTTACAATTATTACAACGTGCAGTGGGATGGGGAACAGGCAAATTGAATATTTACAGAATAAAGTAAACAGTTATAGTCTGATTAAATTGTCATGAGAGATAGCCTATCAAGGTCACATCTGTTCCATTCTAAAATGAGGAAGACCTGTTAAGGTACAATTGAATATTGAAGAGAGAGCCCATGTCCAGGCTGAGCTGAAATGAAAATAAATTGTGTACAGTACTCTCATACCCAGAGGTGTCTAGGCGCTGATATTCAAAGTAGGAACTGACCTCAGTGTATGGGTGAAAAGAACTGGTAAAATACCTAATGTCTGTAAGCCAGGTCTTTAGGGCTTTCCTAAAGGCCAGTAAGTCAGCTTTTGGTTTCAAGTCCAGTCATAAAGAGTTCCACAATTTGGAAGTGTAGGTGAAAAAGCTCCTACCTCCCCAATTGGATCTTTTAAATTTTGGTATGACTAGGTTGGAGACAAAAGATGAGTGCAGCTCCTCAAGTACATGCAGAATCTTTAGAGAACTGAGATCCAAAGGAACTGATGTTGTTTAGGTGAGGAGGTCATAGATCATGGTAGAAGATACTACTAGAATGATAGATTTTTTACCTCACATCACTTTGTAGATAAAACATGGGTCAGTATTTCACAACTTTTATTCACCTTCTGAGCAAGATGTTTTAAAGGTTCTCTTCCCCTGCTGGCCTGGTGTTCATAAATAAGGGTGTCTGCAATACAATGTTGTGCTGTCTGCCTAAGACAACCAGTTTTTTTTATATGTAGTTCATGTTCTCATAGAGAGGAGAGATGTGTGTAT
Source organism: Calotriton arnoldi (assembly GCA_963921515.1). NCBI lineage: Eukaryota > Metazoa > Chordata > Amphibia > Caudata > Salamandridae > Calotriton > Calotriton arnoldi. Next base: position 562,866 of record CAWUFW010004433.1, on the reverse strand, counting down.
AATACAGGAACATTTCAGTGTACATGTATCTTTGATCAGGAGCCAGTCAAATGATATCAAGGCAATTGTGATATGGTCCAATTTCTTGGCATCCAAATGGGTCTTGCTGCCATGTGAAGTGCTGCGTTCAGTTCGGCAAGAAGTAGGTTTGGTATGCCAGTTACTTTTATCTACTTAAATTATGACTATAGACTCTACCACTTTTTGAAGTCTTGAGCCGGTATGAAAGTATTAATTTCAAGGAAGAGTCTAGTCTATATATAGTACTCATTACCCTATGATGTTAATGTGAATTTGAAGACTGTGATTCTTCTATAACTGGAAGCCTGTGAAGTTCATACAATCAATTATAGAGGAGTGAATGTACAGGAAATTAAGGGCATTTAGCCACAATTGCACTTGAATTGAAAGATCAGGGCAACAAATATATAAGAATAGAGATTTTGAAATATTCACTTTCTGGTGATGGTGTGTCATACATAAATGGTTTTTATCCAACACTAGAATGTGGAATTCAATTTCTTTGGGAGATGATACATTCAGGTACATTTGTGTATCATCTATGTAGCGGTGACAGGATATTTTGAAGTTTTTTGCAGGATGTTCAGAGGTTTCCTATATAATTTTTATTAATTGGTTTCAGCTAATCTCCCATTCACCATCCTAGAGTGGTTAAAGAGAATCAAGGCAGGGTCATAAAACCCTGAGTTATTGTTCAGGATCAATGATGGGATGGAAAAGTACTCTGCATGGTAAAGATGTGTACCACTACCCTAAGTGTCCAACTGTACTGCTGTCTGGATCCCTAATGCTGACATTTTGTCGTAGGATCATGCATGTGTGCCTCCACATAGGCCTGGCTCATGGATTGCAGTCTTGTTGGATAAGGAGGGGTGCCCAAACTGCTACCCTCAAAGTGGCGGAAGGCTACCACCTTCATCTGGAGTTAAGCAGAATGAGCACAGTGGTTCCAGCATACCATGTAGAGATCATTAGCAGTAAACTAGACCTTTTTACCCTGTGTCACTGGAATGAGGCATACAGACCCCCTCACCTGTTTAAAGGTTCCGCTTCTGTGTGGTCTACGCATCCCTAGCCTACATCAGGTAAGATGTGGAGGGCTGTGCAGGTCAGGAGTAGTGACTCTAAATTGGTTGTATGTGTTTGACTGAGAAGGGTACAGTACAAGGATGGAGAAGTAATGTGCAGTGCATGTGTGGTTAGTACATGTACAGGGTTTATGTATACATAAGAGGAATCCATTACATGAGAGATGTAGTGCTGTGCGTGTGCAAGGAAAGCATGTGCTGGTTGTATGTGAACTTACGTGAAGTACAATACTTGAAGGGTGTAATGTTGTGCAGCACACATAGTGAGTGCATGTGCTGGCAGTGTGTTTGGTTGTAAAACACACACCCTGGTAAAAGATAGAAAAGCTTCAGTGCTGAAAAGTGCTTGCAGGCTGAGTCCGTATACCGAATGCATGTGTGCATGTAAGGGTACAATGCATGGAGGTTACAGTGCTGGACCCAAAGTGTGCTGCGTTTGTACACTGAGTAAGTGCACCTGAAATGGTACATTGTATGCAGGACCCTGGTTCCATTTTGGGAAGCCAAGGCCTGCCTGGTGAAGACATGAGGAGGAGAGGAATCCCCCTAGACAGATCTGTGTATTGCTGCATTCCTGTGAGCTGGGTAGGGACACACTGGAGGGAAAAGGAAGGGACTCCGTTTCCATTTCAAAAGACTGCTGGGAGGAAGGGACCTGAACACATCTCAGGAATGGAGATGGGAGCGATAAGGGATTCATAAAGAGCAGTGCTGGCGATCTGGGATTAACTTTTTGATGCACATTTCACTGTAGCTTACATCTTTCATGAAGAAAGATGAAAAGGAGAATTGCCCACTTCAAAAGTAGCAGAACCCCACCATAAAGCTTCAAAGACACAGACCCTAAATTGCATTTGGTGTCTGGAAAAGGACTATAAGAAGGAGAGGTTGAGTTCCCAAAAATGAACTATCTGCCAATCAGCCAAACGGGCTGCGTGAGAAGGGGAAGCTCTGCAAGACTTCTGCTTGTGGCCAGGACTGGGTGCAAAGGCCTGCTATTCTCCCTGCTGGGTGAAAGAACATCACCCAGTGTAACCAAGATCACTTGCCCTGTGTCCTGTGAGGAAGACGAGAGCATTGGAGGAAGCAAGGTTCAGTGGGGAGCCGTGCAGTAAGGACTCCCTATGTGAGGTGTGAGGATTGCCCATGTGCAGGATTCTTTTTGGAAACCTCTGTATGCTAGGAGAGGGTTGCCGTAGACTGAGCCATGTTTTAAGTGCCATGAGAGTCTTGCTACACCCATACAGCTGTGCTGTGGTGACCCTGTATGCCAGAGGGGGCCACCAGTAAAGTTACCACTTCAAGGAGGGCCAAGACTTGTGGTTGTCTGGGTCAAGACGCTTTTGCTGAATGAAGCTGTGCCCGTATATTCATATACAACAGCAACCCCATATGGGGGGGGAGTGACCTGGTGCCGATGGAGTGAGCAGCTCGAATCGGCGCTCCTCACGGCCGGGCACAATCTGGCTCCATCCTGCCTATTATATGCCTGCTGGAGCTAAAATCTTCCTTACCTGGAGGTAGCTGGACAGGACATGCATTGATGCCCGGAAGATCCGCAGCCCAATGTCCCTGAAAAAGCGCAGAACGTTACACCAGCCGCCGCCTTTCTGAGGACAAAATGGCAGTGCCAGCGATCGTGGCCTGAAATTGTGTCCCGCGAGGGGCTGGGACCCGTACCTCTATCTGGGGCTGGCTGGTTGCCCCCATCAAGAATCGAGGCTGGGCTGCAACACTTGCAGCGGAGGAGCTCGCCTGGATCTGCATTGCCCTGCGAGCACCGGAGGTTGGAGAGACGCCGGCCGTGCCGCATGGCGCGTCCTATGCAGGGGGCGGCTGCGACCGAGAAAGGCGACCCCCGAGTCAGAACTGGCGGTGGCAAAGCTAAAAACAAAAACGAGCTGCAAAGGTGAGAGGGGAGGCGGACCCGGGCAAAACAGCGATCCTTGGAAGAATGAGCGCAGGGCGCCGAGGGCAGGCCTAGGGAGAGGCCCAGCTACATTACAAGCAGGAGCGGGGAGCTGAGGACGGAGGCCCTGGCCGTGGAAACAGATGGGCCATCCTGCGATCTAACTGAAGGAAGTGGCCCGATTAGGGTCACCAGGGTCACTAATGACCACCTCTCAGCCTTCCATACCAAATGAAAAGTCGGTCAGGCAGTAGAGAATACAGACCAATAACTGTTTATTAATATACACTCAGAGCGGAGCCCGGTCTGCCCAGTCGCTAGGAGTGCTGCGGAGGGGACTGAAATCGACAAGCATAGAGATACATTATGTACATTTCGTAACTGGGCTAAAACACGCCAACAGTGAAATTTTCCAGGCAGGTGCAGCTAAACAGTAAAATACAAAAAAACGGTTTCAGCACGTCTATCGCTCACAATGTATCTCAATTCCAAGGTCATTCCATTCGGGCCCACCACTAGACAAGTGGGAGAGGACCTCTTTCTAGTGAGAAAGGTATGCGCTAATAAGAACAGTGTATTCTTTACCGGAACAGAACAGAACTGAAGGAAACGAAACTCTAAGGGGAGCATTTCTCGGAATTTAAACGAGATCAGTTTCGAACAGCTTAAAATGGCGCCTATGAAGAAAATGGCGCAGTGAATGCTAACTTACATAGGCCAATACGCAAACATGAACATTCCTATTCTAACATGACACAGGCCCACCATTGCTTGCTGGGAACAGGGCATGACCACGGGCCCCTGATGCTGGGAGAGGGTTCTTGGAATGGCACCCAAGGATCGGGCATAGCACCCTGCCGGCTCGGGGGCACGAAAACACTGGCACTTGAACAACATGCCCACTGAAGGAGCAGATCAAGAGAGCAATGCAGCAGTGGGCACTGCGAAATTGAGCGAAGCACCGCACACTGGTGAGGAAGCTGCCTAAGACCCAAACCAATCGCACTATTGACACACACTAAGGGGAAGTTGACAGGGGCCCTGCTGATTTGGTCCAACAGAGAGGCCACAAACTGGGATACACAGGGGAAGCCTTGGGTGCTGAGACCACCAGCATAGCAGAACAAAAGGGGCAAATCCTCCAGAAAAAAAAATCCTGAACAGGAGGAAGTGAATGAACCGAATGCTGCCAACATGGCGGCTTCACCAGTGGCATACCCAGCCGAGGGCCCTACCTTGCAAGATATATTGCACGCTATCATGGCAACCAGGAAAGCCCTAGAACATAAAATAGATACTATCGGCACGGACTAAGCCTGCTCAAGTATGATCCTATGAAGCTAGCAGAGAAGGCAGCTATTAATGAACGCACACTAGCTGAAATGTCCCCGACTATGGCAGCGATGCAGAAGCGCAACATGACCTGGACTCCAAAGTGAAAATACTAGAAAACAGAGCAGAAAATGCCCAAAAATGGTCAGGCCGCAATAACGTTCGCATCGGGGGCATGCCGGAGAAAATTGAAGGGACAAACACAGTGCAATACGTCGAGGATTGGCTGCGAACCAACGTTGCCCCCGAAGGCCTATCTCCATTCTTTGCCCTTGAAAGGGCGCACTGAGTTCCCACCAGACCTCCCCCGCTGGGAGCTCCTCTTCGCTCAATAATTGCGTGCCTTCTACACTACAAAGACCGGGACTTCATCTTAGATCAAGCGCACAAACGAGGTGAGCTGAAGATCAATAACACGACTGAGCGTATATTTCTGGACTTCTCCAGGGAAGTCCAGTGACAAAGGGCATCCTACCAGGAGACCAAAAAGGCACTTAGACAGAGGAGCTTCCGATATGCGATGATCTTCCCAGAAAAATTGAGAGTAGTGACCCCAGGCGGAACAATGTTCTTTCAAACTCCGCAAGAAGCATGGGATTGGTTTGAAACCCAGAACAGACTGAAACCTACCGCAGAAGAGGGGAAGCAGAAACGCCAGCATAGGGTCTTTGGAGGAACGTGACCTCGACGGAGCTCGGCCATGCCCTCCCAGGATGAGGCTTGACTGGGACACTGCAGAGTAGTGGAGGCTGTGACCAGCCTGAATGGGAGCCAAATAGATCAAGAGACTATGGACCAGGAGTCCCTTCATCTAGATTCTGAGTCGGACCGGGACTCCAACGCATCTTAGAACACTACCATGGAACTTCCCATAGTCATCCCGGCCACGGCAGACGGGATCATATAAGACCCTGGGCGCCCTCTACTGAGCATATATGAACTAGAAACATGGGCATCGATGCCTGACCAAACTACGGAACTTTAGAAGTGCACTGAGCATGTACCCTGAGCAGCGTGGCATATCATAGCTAAGTATGCCGGATGAAGGCCCGGCCGCCTGAGAACATCACGAGGTACCCCCCCCCCCCAGAGCTTTAGACTGTTGTGGGTTTCTTCCACAAACTTTCTGGACCATTACCATGGTTTAGACGACTAGCATGTTGCTACTTGTCCTGGGGAGTGGGAGTTGGGGCTGTTGTACGTTAATTTTAAGTGTGAGAATTAGAGAGTCATACCAGCAGATCACAAGACCATGTTGAGAAATACCGAGTGGGGAAGATGGAAGTGCAGGGTGGGTAAGGAAGGAAGCTGTTCTCCTCACGACGTGCATAGATGACTAACAACCTAGCATATAAATGCATGACATGGAATGTCAGGGGTATGCATACAATGACTAAGCGATACAAGGTATTCTCTTACCTACACAGAAGGGGAGTGCAGATAACACTCCTGCAGGAGACACACCTCACCGCTACAGAAGGTCAAGCACTAAAGAGACGATGGAGCGGTCAGGCATACTGCACCACATACTCGGCATATGCCAGAGGAGCACTCCTATGGATACGCGCAGGGGTTCCATTCCAACTTACAGATATAATAATTGACATAGAAGGGAGGTATGTGGCCATAAGATGCCGCCTAGAGGGGAAAGACGTAAAATTGATCAGCCTATATGCCCCTAACACTGAACAGGGTGCATTTTTTGCGAAGCTATCATGACGCCTAGCTCCATGGCTCACAACATCGATATTAACTGGTGGGGATTTCAATTGTGTGTCTGACACCCAGCTAGACTGATCACACTTCCCCCGTGAGACTCCCAGACGACCCACACGGCTAAAATGTTCTCAGATTGGCAGCAACAATGGAGCCTGATAGACTCCTGGAGATGTAAAAACCCACACAATAGGGACTACTCCTTCTTTTCAGGCCTCCATGAGATTCATGTACGCTTAGATCTGTACCTTGCCAGCCCGGACATACACAGCCTCATTGGGGCGATTGATTACCTACCCCGCACTATCTCAGATCACAATGCTGTGCTGCTGCACTTACGGTGGACACGCCCTATTCCCTCCATACCCACATGGGGACTAAAGACAGAGCTACTTGAGGACCAGGTCTTCCGAGAGACGATTAGAACCAAAATCACCCAAAACTTTGCCCAAAACATGGAACAGCGTCTACCCCCCCAAATGGAATGGGACGCCTTTAAGGCCGGGACACGTGGGTACTGCATTGCTGAATCGAAGGGGATTCGACAGACTTTACTGACTAAGGTTGAGAGGACAGAGGACCACCTGAGAGACGTTGAATGTAGGCGACCGGGATGCCCAGAGCTCCAGCCGGAGATTTTAGCAGCCAGGGAAGAGGTAGGGACACATGTGGAGAGACTGAGATGCTTCGACTGTAGACCTTATATGGACAAAACTCACGCCAAAAGAGATAAATTGGGCTCACTGTTAGCATGGCTGGCCAACCCCCACAAGCGAGGCTCGCCCATCCTAGAGTTGGAAACTCTAGGATGTCCACACACCAGCAGAGATTAATGACATATTTGTAGATTACTATTCTGCCCTCTACACTAGCTCGGCCACGCATGAGCTGCTGCGAATGCACACATTCTTGGTCGACCTCCAGATCCCACAGATCACAGAAGATGAAGCGGACGCCTTAGGGGGGAACATAACTACCCACGAGATTACCGCTGCTATTAAACGCATGGCACGCACTAAAACCCCTGGCACAGACGGGCTCCCTGTGGAGTTCTACTCCACATACTCAGACGAATTAACCCCCAATCTCCTAGCACTAAATGAAGCGGCTAACGAGACGTGTTCCCTATGAGACACTATGAGGGAAGCCGTAATAGTTTCCATCTTGAAACCAAATAAAGCCCCACAGGATAAGACGGCGTACCGACCGCTATCGATGCTTAATATCGACTATAAGATCTTAAGTCGGATCCTTGCCACACGCCTCTTACCCCTCATGACTACATTAGTGCACAAGGACCAAGATGGGTTCATCCCGACACGCAATACAGCAGGAAATATTAGGCGCTTGCTAGCCATCCTAGAGGCACACAAGGGAAACCAGGAGCACGCCGGGATCTTTGCCATAGACATTGAGAAAGCTTTTGATAGCTTGGAATGGCCCTACCTATACGAGGTAATGAGACACATGGGGCTAGGGGAGGGATTCATCAAGTGGACTAGACTGTTATACACTAGACCTATTGCCAGTGTACCAACGGGAAGGACAGTGTCGCGGAGCTGGCTGATAGGGCGTGGCACCAGACAGGGGTGCCCACTCTCCCCCCTGTTATTTGCTCTGGCCATGGAGTCACTCGCCATAGCAGCCAGAACGGGGTGCTAATATGAGGGTCTGAGAGTCAAACAGGACTACCTTCATATAGCATTATATGCCTATGATCTGTTGCTATTCCTAAGAGGGGGAGACAAGAACTTGACAGGAGCCTGTGATCTGATGGAGAGGTTTGGCTCCATATCTGGACTTAGAGTGAGCTGGCCGAAATCCTGACTTTTCCCAGTGGCGCAGGCGGGCCAACCTCCGATGGACCTGGCGCGACTACAATGGGAACCTAGATGCTTGCAATACCTGGGGGTCCACATTTACCATGATTCTTCAGACCTTTATGAGGGCAATTTAGGAAGGGCCAATCGCAGCTTGCGCACAGCTATGGACTTTTGGCGGACCCTACCGCTTTCAGTGGCTGGTAGGATTGCACTCCTCAAAATGATAGCACTTCCCCACCTATTGTATTATTTTATTACACTCCCACTTTGGATCCCGATGGCATTCTTCAGAGACCTAGATTCCCAGATCCTGCACCTTTATTTGGGGCAATGGCCGCCGCAGAGTGGCCTTTGCGCGACTGCAGAGACCCGTGCCTTTGGGCGGTCTAGCGACCCTGAACTTTGAAATAAGCAGATATTTTCAGGTGGAGGACGTGGCTTGCCCGCGCTGCGGCACGCTCCAGGCCCACATACTACATATGTGCAAACAGTGAGCGAGGTTTTGGATAAAGAGCTGACATGCACACAGGCCAGCTGCCTCCTGGGCTGGTTCCTCCATTCGACAAAAACTGGGGTCACTAGCAGATTCCAAGACCTAGCGTACTAAAAGGGAAATAACCAGAAACTGGAAGACGAAGGGAGGTCCTAAGATGACAACCTGGCGTAAGGAACTCCTGAAATGGGCGGGATGTGAGGGACGTGTACTGATGCAAGAAGCTAAGAGAGGGCTACGGCACATAGAGATAGCGAGAGCCTGGGAGACCGTAGTACATGACCTAAAATACCAAGAACTAGAGCCCTCAGACAATGAAAGGGCAGCAGCATAACGAGAACACGCCTAACACCAACACGTTAATAACAGATAACGTATGCACAATTGCCAACCACCATGATACTAATGATTATTTCACTAAAATGGCACCACCCTGCCCTGCACACACAACTAGAAGGCTGATGATACACATAAACCCAGCACCTCACAAGAGTTCTACTGATAGGATGACTCAGGGGAAGGGTGGGAGGGACTTAATTAATGTTATAAATGTATTGTCACTTGAGCACTCCGATTGATCACTTCTGTAACAAATGAAAAGAATGTGGAGAAGCTAACGTCAAGTGAAACAAATTGACTTACTGTAATGTACTAAGATGTTGCGGCTTTTCTGTCAATTTCGAGTGAGGACAGCACAGAACTCACTTTGTCCTTATTCCGTTTTTAACCAGCGTTCTTATTATGTTTTTTAAAACTGTATTTTAAAACTGTATTTTTTTGGTGCATTGTGTAAAGAGCTGTGTTATAGCTCTGGGGGGTAGATTCACAATTCACAAGTCAGCGCTCTAGCTGCTGACGCAAACACTCAGCTCCTTAAAACTGCCGATGACGCGACCGCGCAGCGGCGCCTTTTCTGTCAATTTCGAGTGAGGACAGCACAGAACTCACTTTGTCCTTATTCCGTTTTTAACCAGCGTTCTTATACTGTTTTCTAAAACTGTATTTCAAAAATGTATTTTTTTGGTGCACTGTGTAAAGAGCTGTGTTATAGCTCTGGGGGTAGATTCACAATTCACAAGTCAGCGCTCTAGTTGCTGACGCTGACGCAAACACTCGGCTCCTTAAAACTGCCAATGACGCGACCGCACAGCGGACGCGCGCAGCGGGCGCACCGCTGGCGCGCAAAAGGCGCACCTAAGGCAAGCCCGTCTGCGCCCGTCCGCGCCCAAACGGGGCCAGGGGCAGGAACCCCTGCCGGTTTGATGAGGGACAGGCTCCTTTATAACTCGGAACAACTCTACCATCTTAGAAGAGAGGCGGACAGTACGTGTGGTCACAACATGTTGCCAGATAGCACCAGTACGCAATGCGCACACTGTAATTTTAAATTCCAAACCAATCTTCAATCTTTGGCAGACATTCCCAATAAAAAACAGATTATGATGCTTTTACTGAATTGCCGCTCACTTCCTAAACACTCCGCTGAAATCTACCGACTCTTAGAAGAGATGAACCCAGATGTTCTATTTTTAACAGAGACTTGGTTAAATAATGAGACAGACTATGACATCTTCCAAGCCCTCCCTCCAAACTATGTAATTTAGAGGCTTGACCGAAATCTAGGCCGCGGAGGCGGGCTAGCCATAATTCATAAAGACAATTTTATTTGCCGGACTACGACAAATCCTATTCCTGATTGTGAAAGCATGTCTTTTGTAATCAACTTATCTCCTACTTATACCTTCTCAGGGATTCTAGTCTACCGGCATCTGGGTCCTCTCAGCCTTTTTAACAAAGACCTACCTGATCTCGTAGCAAATCATGCTAGTTCCTCCCCCAACTTTACAATTCTAGGAGATTTTAATATGCACATTGATGATGCTCAATCTGCATCCTCTTTAGAACTTATCGACGAATTGTCAATATTCCAACTTACCCTAAAAGTGGATGGTCCTACTCATATTAAAGGTCACCTGCTTGACCCTATCTTTTCTAATATACAGAACCTATTGTTAGGCAACTCTGTCCCTCTACCCTGGTCAGACCATTTTTTACTTCCTTTTATTTGGGCATTACCTGTCCCCATTTCACCAGCTGCTAGAACCATTAAACTGGCTCGCAAGTGGTCGAAACTCCCCTTAGACGCCTGGATAGATAATCTAAAAGACACTATTCCACTACCCCACTCAAACTCTAATGTCGCAAATGATAATTTCAACATTTGGCTTGAGTCATCACTCAACCGAATCCTCCCAAGGAAAGAGATTCCAGAAAAGGTTGGAGGAAAAAAAAAACCCTGGTACTCCCAGAAATTACGTGAACTGAAACAGTTATGTAAAAATATGAAAGAAGCTGGAGGAAGGACTTCTCCGCATCCAGGAAAGCCAAATATAGAGAAGCTATTAAAACCTATAAAATCGAAATAAAAAATGCTCAAGCCCTCTATTATCAAGAACAAATCACATTAGCGGCAAATTCCCCATGTGAAATATTTAAGATTGCTAAATTTCTTCTCACACCTCCCACCCCCCCTATCGCCTCAGACAAAGCCCAATTGCGGTACAATCAAATAGCAGATTTTTTCTTTGAAAAAATACAAGCCATTTATAAGTCATTTCCTCAAATCATAGATCAACAAACCCCTTCATTAACAGACACTGCCACCTCGGAAGTCCAGGCCTTGTTGGAGGAATTCTCGCCTCTTGATCTTACCACCCTGCAAGGGTTCCTGAGAGACCTAAAATCAGGATCCCCCCTAGACCCTGCTCCTCCTACTATTCTTCACCAGATCTCTGAGGTCGTGTCACCAGTTATACTTGATGTGATAAATACATCACTCAAGACAGGGATCGTGCCTTCCCTATGGAAACACGCCAGGGTCAAAGCACTCCTGAAGAAACCTAATCTTGATCCAGAAGATTGGGCAAACTATTTCTTTACTACCGGGATAAAGTAAATTAGCGGAGAAGCACACTAATTCGATTTTATCGGCCTTTTTAGAAAACAACAATCGTCTTCACCCCACTCAGACAGGATTTAGATCACAACAGGGCACTGAGACTGCTCTTCTTGCCATAGTAGAAGAAACTAGGAAGATCCTTGATAACAGAGGCTGCGCAGCCCTGATTTTATTGGACCTCAGCGCAGCCTTCGATACGGTAAATCACCATCTGATGATCCAAATACTCAGGGAGGCTGGAGTGACCGGATTAGCATTAAAATGGCTACAGTCCTTCCTTCAAAATAGGGACTTTACAGTCTTTGAAGAAGAATCCTACTCAAAACAAATACCTCTGACATGTGGGGTCCCACAGGGATCCTCCCTTAGCCCCACTATGTTCAATATATACATGAGGTCACTGGCAGAAACTGTATGCCCATTTGGTGTACAGATCGTCACATATGCTGACGATACCCAGTTAATTGTCTCCATGAAGCAATACAACCAACATGGTCCAGATCTAGCTGCCTGCCTTGAGAAGGTCTTTAATTGGATGAAACAATTCATTCTTAAAACTTAATGGATCAAAGACTGAACTCATGCTCCTGGGGAAGTCCGCCCCTCTAAACATAGACCTCCTCTGGCCTGGCTGCCTAGGTTCACCCTCTGTCCCAAAAAGGCAAATTAAAAGCCTAGGGGTCTGGCTTGACTGCAACCTTGACTTCAAGGAACAAGCACGCAAAGTAGCAGCCAGCTGCTATGGCCTTCTAAGAATGATCCGGAGGATACTCCCTCTGCTACCCTTTGCTGCCAGACGACTGCTAGTCCAAGCTCTTATTCTATCATGGCTGGACTATGCTAATGCTGTTTACCTGGGAGCCCTTCAGTCCACCACTAAAAGACTTCAAACGGTGCAGAATTGTGCGGCCCGTATGTTGTTAAATATTCCCAGAGGCACCTCAGCCAAATCCGCCTTCGCTACCTTGCATTGGCTCCCTGTCCAGGAAAGAATTCAATTCAAGGCTCTGTGCATTATACATAAAGCACTCTCTGGAAATGGCTCCCTCTTGATTCGTCCATGGATTCAACCCTATCGTCCCAACAGAGCCCTTAGATCTGAGAACAAGGGCTTAATCGTAGTTCCCAAGATTAAACGATCACGTAGTGGAGGCCGACTGTTCACATATAATGCAGCCAGGCTTTGGAACAATTTTCCCCTCCACGTACGTGCCAAACCTAACTATCTCAAGTTCAGAAAACTACTGAAAACTTTTCTTTTTCCCTGATCTTCTCACAGCATAATTGGCGCCATAGCGCTGGGATGCCCCCGGGTAAACACGCGCTTTTGAAATGTTCCTTCATTCATTCATTCAAAAGATCAATAAAATGTGTTTACAAAAAAAAAAACAGCAACTCCATATGTGAGAAGGGGCTTCTGGGCTAATTATGCCAAAGGATTCTGGTCACTGCCTGAAAGACAGATTGAGGCTACAACTAACAGGTTAGACTCGCTCTGCAAGGGAACTGCCCCCACTTTAAAGGACTGCCACAGATGCCGTGGATGACATCACATTCTTTCTGGCTCCAGTCGGGGGCTGAAGAATGTATCTCCCCTTGCCCCTGTTGGGGAAAGTCAACTTACTGCATCTTTAAGAGCAGGGGGCCGCCCCAACATCTGAGAGACCTCTGGCAGCGCTGGTCAGGAGAGAGAGCCTGAGCCACCAGGTGCTACCCCATGTGCCACAAGCAACCAGACTTCTCCAATCTGAGCGTGGTTTGTGGGTGCGCGTTGAAGGTGTCCCCCGCATTGGTAAGCTCTTACATGCTGCAAGAGTGAGTAAGATAGGAATGAGGCCAGTTGGGCCCCGGGGGACTCCCTGCTAACAGTTCTGCAACACTATAGACACTTTGATTAAATACCTAAAGAGTCAAAAGGAGGACTCTTAAATAGGGCCTATTAGTTTACATTCCCTGATGTGGCCAACAGTGATTGGGGAAAAACCCTGAATACGCTACACGAAAGGGGTGGGACAGGGATTTGCCTGACAACTACTAGAGCCCCAACCTCAAGGGGGATTGTGTTTGTTGTTAGTTCTGAATGTTGTACTTTGTTGCATGTGTAGAGTTAGAAATAAAATACTAATTTTCCTGTAAAAGTAATTATTTGATTGACATTGATTTATTTTTTGTACTGTTTGCACTTTAATTTATGAGTCGTGTTCACTGGCCTGTGTCAAAATCCTCCCCAAAGAAGCTTTGACTGCTTGACCACAGCTACCACTGAGAGCCTAGTGCAGAAGGGATACTTGCCCAGTTGACCAGAATCCATAGTAGGTCGAGCCCGGGGTCACCAGGAGTAAAAGGCCTCAAACACCATGGTTGGGCCCAGTGACTGCTGCATGCCCCATAGTCTTCTGAAAGGGTTTCTGACAATCAACATCAAAAATTCAATTAGAGTTAAAACTAGAGTTAATATGTTGTTGTAAAGACTTAGGGGCCGTCGGAAATGGCTCCGAATGGCATTCGGTTTGTCCGAACCCGTGTCGGAACCCATGTTTCCGACCGATTTGGAAACATATCCGACTGACCGATTACGATACAAAGTAACTGATTGGTCATTCCGAATCGGTTCCGACAGGCATTCGGAGAGTCCGAGTCGATCTAAGCCGAATCGTACAGCTCAATGGGCTGCGTTTCCGACAGACCGATTACGTGTTGTATTCCGACAGCCGTTCCGAATCGGTCTGTCCGACACGAAACAGCTGTCGGAAACTGACTTTGGGGGCCCGTAGCAGGCCCCCTTCACCCAAAGGCCTCAGATTGAGGCCCGTGGGGGTACCGATGGGTCCCCTCTTTCCAACCATGCACAGTGGCAGGCACCATGGGGTGCCCCCCACAGGGTGCAAGGTTTTCCGCAACCACCCCTTTTTTCAATGGGAGCCTGTGTTGTCGGTCGGAACACAGGCACCCGTTGAAGTCAATGGGATTCTGACCGAACGGTGTTCGGAACCATCGTATTCAGTCGGTCGGACTCCCCGAACCTGAGTCAGTCGGAAACGATTCCGACAAGGAGTTGGTCGGAAGGCTTTCCGACCGACATCGTAATGAGGCCCTTAATATATGTGGTAAAGATATGAGCAAAGTTAACAAAAGTGAATCAAACTCCTTTACTGTCATGGGCTACTGGATGCAAAATAACCACAGTTAAATTTAACAATCTAATCCCGCGAAATTAAATATAATTTTAAATAGGAAAAATCTATTTAGTGTAACTACATATTAAGGATCCCTTACTTACTAGAAAGAAAATAAAGACTTGGCTCTTTCCCAGAGTATAATGCCTTTCTGCCCTCTGCCACAGGTTTTCTTTCTCAGGATACCCGGCGGGTTGCAGTGCGCTCTACAAATACCCCTTACATTACATTACATTACTATGCATGTAATTGAAGATGTAAGGTTAAAGACTCGTTTCTATTTGCATAGGCAATTTCCATTCTGAAATGTTTGACGTTAATCCTTCATAGTTGATGGGTGATACTTGTTGTGTCTGTACTCTTAGCATGCACCGAAAATCAGAAAAAACGCTACAGTTCACTATCAATATTTAGGGCCCTATCAGCTGCCCAGAAACGACAAATCCACTTAACTTTTATTTTTCTTAAAGTGAATTCCCTATCACCACCTCTAGGATGACCCATAATTGAGTCAATCCTCTGGAATCAGAAATCGGTCAGTTCTGAATGTTCTCTACATACTTAAAGTGTTAGTAGGTATCTCAAATATGAATTCCTAATTGCTCTTGCATGTTCCTATATTCTCATTTTCAGCTGTTTTATCGTGCTCACCGCCTACATCGCTTTACAGTTACATACTACATAGGTGCTATTGCCGTTAATAAACTGATTTATCTTGTATTTAGAAATTGAGTTGTGACTAAACTTCGTCGTCTTAATCATCTTAATTTTACAGTCACTCGAGTTGTGAAAAAAGCGTTTAAAGTGGCAGGTAGAAATCTGATGTTTTGGTTGATAACTCGATCTCTCTCTATTCCTAATGGCGATGCCCCTGTGATGTGTGATTTTAGGCTTAGGGGTTATTCTGTTTCTCAAGCCGAGGACTCCTTTTACAAGTTTCTAGTGCCTGATAAGCACTTTTGTGATTAACAATATGTTATCATAATTTTCATAGTGCTGTTTCTTTTAGACTAAAGTGCTAGGTATTTTTTGAACCTGTTCTATGGTAATTCAACCCTTTTTAGTATGACATCATCGTAACTTCTAATGCGGGGTCTGTCTTTGAGATCCATAAGATTTGCTTAAAAGATCCTCTCATCACTAGAATTACTCTGTATACCGGTAGGATGGGCACTATCTGGTGGCAGTATATTGTTGCTAGCAGTTTCCTTTTGGAATAAACAACATTTACCATACTCTTAACTTACGTTAATAAAGTATGATCAACTTTTACACTAGATATCAGTAATTATTTTAACTCCACATGTGAAGAAGGTAATTTAAGTCTTTGCAGCCAAACAACTTCTAAGTTTTAGTTTCCTAACAAACTTGAATACATTCACATGTACATCAGTGAAATTGCAATTCATCACAGGGCAAAACAAAAGTCCAATCCTTTGCATAGCAATACATTAAAAATTGTCAAGTAACGTAGCTTAGTATCAATGTTTGTAAGGTTGGTTTCCTCTTCAGATTTTGCTCTCTAGAATTCAGTTCTTCTTGGACAGCCTTCTGGGTTGTGCACGTCTTTCTTCCTACTGTGTCTATTTTTTTCCTCTAGCCTCTCCTTGTTTCTCCTCTCTCATTTTGGGACCTATCCAAATATCTTCACCCATGTTACTAGGCCCAGCTTCTTCAGAGGTTCCCTATATAGATTGAATAGGATCAGCCTTGAGGGAACATTTTGTTAAACTAAATTTGGTTCGAGTTTGAATTCAAGATTTTATGGATTTTGAATGGTTGTCCGGTTATGAAGAGAAGAACCTTTGAATACCACCCTTGGAGCAACATATTTTCATCATGAATATTTACTGCTTCAGAATGGAGGATGAGACATTCACATCCTCAGCCTTACCTTTGTAATGTGGAGGAAGAGAACAATCATCCTCCATACAAAGGCAGAAGCAAGCACTAGAAGGACTTTCCATTTAAATAAACATAGAATGCTAATTAAGAACTACTCTCATGCCCCATGCTCTAAGTTTTCCTTTTCTATTTTGTGACTATTAGCGCACACAAAACACTGATGTCGCACAGTGAAAGGGAAAGCTGTGGGGGTCAATAGACACAGATTGTTTTATTTTTATTAGGGCTCAGCGGGCATATCTCAGCCAGAAAGGTATCACTAATACTTCCTAGTGGGTCTCAGTCACCCATTAAACCCTGTTAAAAATAAAATAAACTGGCAATCCGCTCCCGTGGGAGACACAGTTGGGGGCTTACCCAAAGTCTTCCCTCCAGGGGGTGGTCGAAAGGCTACTAGCCACCTGGTTGTGGCTTTTTTGTTTTAAAGATACGGGTGGGGATGGCTCCCCATGGCAGTAGGCCTGTCCCCCAACCCTTTAAGGTCTCAACATTCTTTCAGCCCTTCAAGATGGGCATGTTCGGCTCTTACCCAAATCTGTTCTCTCTGGGGGTCAAATAGCCCCCAATCCAAAATGTTGAAGGCCCCAAATGGATTGAAATATTTTGAAAAGTGGTCCAGCAGATTAGAGGTAAATCCCAATTTTCTCTCACATGCCATAGTGAAGGTCTGAACTTTTTGGAATCTGGGTCAGCCGGCAACCAGGGAACCCTACCAGCTCTGGGCTTTTCTGAAACTTGGAGTCGCAGAGGATTTCATGGTGGTGTGACTTGCTGGATTCCAGCAGACTTTCCTACATAGACCGCTCTTCAGATGCCAAAATACAGGTCACAAAATGTAATTTTCCAAATTTATGTGATAGAAAACTCAGGTACCTCTACCCATTCAACAGAGTTGAAGGACCCTCTTCGAACTGGAAGATGTGATAAAAGGCATAGGCAGGTCACAGCTGGGAAAGGTCCCACAGCCAAATAAGAATACTTTACATTTCTATAAGAAACTTTTAGGGATGTTGAGCACAGCACTAGTGTCCTTTCCATCTCCTTCCTGGGTAGCAGTAGCGTCACATATACAATGAAAGCGGCATCAAACTCTGTGACCCTCAAGCCTGGAAAGCACCATGCAGAGTGTAAGGGGTATAGGACCATTGTAAACTTATATTCTAAGATACGCAAAAAATATGCTCGTGGCGAGACTGGAGTTGCCACTCCCAGTGATAGTCCATCGAGATCAAGTGAGCTTCATTAAACATTGACAAATGGGTGACACTACCATAAAGGTGATTCACATCATAGATTACGTCATGTGCATATGCAGACTTCCTGTACTTGTCACTTTTGGCAAAGGAATATGAATGGGTGGGATGGAAGTTTTTGGAACACAACATAAAAAAGCAGAGATAGGACTGTGTTTCAGAACATAGAATATGGCAAGCTACCAACACCCTTGCACAAGATTATGCTTTAATAGCCAGAGCTCCAAGGCATTCAACATTAAAGTCAAGATTTACTAAGGGCTCGTGTTGCCCTTGAGTTGCGCAAGGTGAAGCAAGGGCAACGCAAGCTCTTAAATGAAATTTACTATGCCACGCAGAGCCACCTTGCATGGCTCTGTGTGGCATACAAAATATGGAGTAATGTAAGGCAGTGCAAGTTGCTTCCTTGTGCTACTCAGCCCTGGTAATGAGTTTCATGGGTGGAGAGTGGATGTGCCCGTGCATCCACCCATGGTTTTTGGTGCATTTCCAGATTTACTAACAACAGTAAACCTAGGAATGCACAAAATGCTACAGCTTCACAGGGGAGAATTAAAAAGGAGAAATATTGTTGTATTCCGCTTTAGGTGTCCGTATATAGGTTTTCCTGAAACATGTCCTTATATAGCCACAAATCACATTGCCCTTATATAGGCATAGAATCCCAGTCCTTATTTAGGCATTAGCCGTGCACTCCAAATACAGGCATGGTCACCGACATCCGTCCACCCTAACGTCACAACGAGTTCTTAAGCTTCGGGAGTTCCCCTAGCACAGGACTATTGATTTCTCCAAGAACTCATCTATTATGTATGAACCGTTATACCTTAAGGGTTCATTCCTGACGTCTTCCTCTGTCCGACGTCACGTCAATGCTAACATTCCAAGGCACCTATCAGGTATAAATATACCTTCCCTCGCCCAAGCAAGTTAGAGGAGACCTCGACTAGAACTAGTCTTATAAAACGGACTTCTTTGAATACTTCCAGGGACACATTGTCACCTTACTTGTCTAAAATTTCATTTACTTCCATGATATGCAATGGCTTTGATTGTAAGAACTTATCGACCATTTCATCATATGTATATATTACTGTTTCATTCACGTTGCATTCTACTTCCGTTATATGCTTAGAATGAAAACAATGCTTTAAATGTACAGTACCTATAGCATTTCAACAGTTTTAAGCTTCTTTTAAAATATTTTTAGAAATGTTTTTTGTAAATATGTGGCACTCAATTTTATGTTTTATGTTTAGCATTTAAATGTTTAGCATTTAGTATTATCGTTCAATCGAAGATGGAGTGGGTGTTGTATTCCCACTTTAGGGGTCCGTATATAGGTTTTCCTGAATCATGTCCTTATATAGGCACAATTTGCCTTGCCCTTATATAGGCATAGAATCCCTGTCCTTATTTAGGCATTAACCGTGCACTCCAAATACAGGCATGGTCACCGACATCCGTCCACCCTAACGTCACAACGAGTTCTTAGAAACCAGACCCTTAAGCTTCGGGAGTTCCCCTAGCACAGGACTATTGATTTCATCTATTATGTATGAACCATTATACCTTAAGGGTTCATTCCTGACATCTTCCTCTGTCCGACCTCACGTCAATGCTAACATTCCCCGACACCTACCAGGTATAAATATACCTTCCCTTGCCCAAGCAAGTTAGAGGAGACCTCGACTTCAGAGGAGCCCGTATCCCGGCCTGACGCACTGAGAAGACGCTGTCATTCCTGCTCGCAGAAGAATACAGCTTCCAGTGTTCTGACTCCCTTCGCGGGGTGTTAGAGTTCCAGATCCGGCAAGAGATTCCCACCTCTCTCATTCTCAAGTTATGGAGCTGACTAGAACCTAGAGGGACTCTTGGCATAGTAGACTTAACATACTCTTAGTATACCATACTAGAGAATACTCCACCTACTTCTTACCTTTCCCTACACCTAGACTAGGTTAGGTACATTGGGGTAGAACTAGCTTAGAGACGCATCGTATGAGTACTCGCAATTTTAGCTCATGTTATTTATGTACGTGAATATATGCTAAAAGATAATGCTAGCGCAGTATTATTTATTTCTACTGCTTACGCTGTACATTATTTATCTTGCATACTGTCTTGTGATCATAACAGTACATATCTCTTACACGAGAAACAAGACTGTTCAATAAAACCCTTTTATTGAAATGCCCGTCTTTCCTTTCTGTGTAACTCTGCGGAAACTAAGCATGCACAATTGACTGAGTGAAACTGTTATCTATTGTTTCCACAATTCTGAGACGTGTTCCGATTCTAAAGGGAAACAAAGTGGTCATGTTTATGCGGTTGCCAGAAACTACTCCCTTCTTGTTCTCAAGGAGTTTCTAGTGGCCTCTGAGCTAAGTTTAATATACTCGATAGGGACATACCGACCTTAGTCCTATGTCAAGCCTATAGGTTATATTATTCCAATGCGCAGAGCCTATTAGGGAAATAGGAACTACACTACATGGCGCCCAAACGTTTGGTAAGGCAGTAATTTAACGCTAGATACTGAGTAAATCAGTCGCGCTTTTCCGAGAGACCCCTACTAACATACTCCATAAGACGTCTGGAGTGGGTAGGGTTAAATATCCGCCAAAACTAAATAGGACAAAAAACCCTATATATTAGTTGTTTGGGTTGTTCAACGTTGAAGGATACAGTGTTCCAAAATATTGTGCACCTTATCTTTTGTTTCCTTGAAACTTGTTCTACATTTTTCAAAAAACAAATGTCCATAAACGGGGACAATAACACCGGGAACGGTGTAGCTGTGGCTGACCCAGTCGTAGCAGCTTTTAACTTTACAGGTTTAAATGAAACCGAGGAGGGTGTTATAGACATCCATCCAAACTTAAGAAGAGCCATCACTCTAAAATGTATAAAACACGGCCTACCACCAAGAGGCGGTAGAGCAGTTTTCGTGATAGAGGCACACGAATCATTTCAGACAGAGGTATTCTATTCATGGATAATATTCCCTGAATCAAATTCAGTAACAAAACTGTTTCACTTCTACAAAGAAGATGAACCACCAGAGGAATATATTCCTTTCGAGGATATTGAAATTCCACTAACATACCAGGAGCATCAGCTCTGGTTTAAAGGCGCCCTAAAACATCACAAAAACATTACCAGGCTCGGTTCACTAGGTAGACCAGGAGCAACATGGCCGATTCTAGCCGGCTACACTCCTCATCCTGACATCGACATAATGTCAGACGAGGAATTACTTACTCAACTTACAGAGTTAATAAAAATTTACAGACAATTGGTCCAATATGTCATGCGGACTTTCACAGTCCAACCACCATTAACCATTCCAAATCAAACCCCTCAACAGGGGAATACACTAAAAATTACACCACAGACTTTATACGCAGTCATGGGTAAAATGCCCACAAAACGTGAGCAAATTCCATTCTAGATAGCTCAAAAAAATTACTCAAATAGAAGCAGTATTTCCTAATAGTAGCCTGTATGAGAAACACAGAATCCTAACAATCTGTTTACCAATGAGGATCACACCACAACTGGAAGACTGCACCACTTGGGGCTCAGTCTTTGCTGCCATCTATACTAAAACACATGGTGTTCCGTAAATTGCAGGTATACCAGATGTCCTGAAACAAATTCAAAATGAATACGGGGCAGAGCCTGCTCTGAATTTAGGTATGAAATTACTGAAAAACTTCGACCAGGTCTCAACAATAATACTATCTAATATTAAAGGAGAGGCAGCAGCAGTGGCGATCCGCCAACGATTAAGGGAATTCAATGTTACAGAACATCAAACTGAACTACCCAGAATAATAGAACAATCTTATGCAGAATTAGGCAGAGATAGTTTAAGTGGAAGAACATTGAAGCCAAAACTATCTGAAAGTCCTGAGAAGGACTCCATTAAACAAACTCCTACATCTTCTAAAAAGAAGTGGGAAACTAATAAACAAAATTCAAACGAGAAATGTTCTCAATCCCGAGGTAGGTCTCCTCAAAAGGAGCCCTCTGAAAGGAGGTATAACCTCAGGAATAGGGATAATTTAAGAAAACCTGACAGGTATCAAGATACTGATACATGTTCCTCTCGTACCTTTCAGATATCGTCACAGACATCGGAAAGAAGAGGACGGTCAGAACATAGAGAAGAATGCGTGAAATCGAAAGACGACAAACACGTTCCGAAAAATAAATCAAAACCTCAATTCTCAAAAAAGAAGGTAGCAGGTCTGAAGGTCAGACATGCCGAGGATACTGAGAACACAATTCAAGAACGGAGAATGGGCTCAGACAATGCTGGACAGTGCGGCAGAAGTCACAATAGCTCGCCAGAACCTGAAGGAACTTCTGGAGATAGTGGACTTGAATGAGTACATCACAGTTGAGACTGTAGACACCAGGGTTAGTACTCCACAAAAGTTATATGAAATAACACTCCGAATGGAGGGAGACATACCGAGAAAGGTGAAAACACTCTTTTGGGAAAAACTTTCAAGGGGTTATGATATACTTCTAGCAGAAAAAGACTGGCCACCACAATTTGTCAGGGAGTGCCCACATGGTGAGGACATCATTATGCCTGCCTTCTCCAACCATATTCCAATTCACATAAAATATACTTATGCCAGGAAATGGGCAGTTGCCCAGGCCCCAGCATTATATAAAAATCATGTAGGATGGGACGAGGACTCACCTCACCATAAAATACATTTAAAAATGAACCTACTGCACAAAGGCAGTACCCAATAAAGCAAGAAGCTAAAAAACAGGTCAGGGAGATCTTAGATCAACTTGAATACCAAGGGGTGATTGAAACATGCACCTCTTCAATTAACAATCCTTTGTTTCCTGTCTCCAAACCAGACAATACATATCGTCTAGTTTTGGATTACAGACACTTAAACACTTGTTCTAAAACATTTGCAGTGCAAAATGCACATAGTACAGCATTAATGAATAACATTGTGCATAAAAAATATAAAACCACATTGGATATCTCAAATGGTTTCTTTTGTCAAAACATAGCACCTGAAAGCAGGTACTTAACAGCTTTCTCAATAATGGGGACCCAGCGTCAATTTTGTCGACTCCCACAAGGTTGCAAGAACAGCCCGGGGTTATTCTCAGCGAGAGTAACAGAGTTACTACACATTTATGATAATAAGGCATTGTCATATGTCGATGACATCTATCTGACAGACGATGACCTGGATAGGCACTTGAACAGGGTGAGCACCATTATACTGGGCTTCGCCTCTGAGGGCTCTAAGTTCAACTTTAAAAAATCCAGAATTGCCCATCTCAATGTCCTTTTTCTAGGATATGAGCTTTCAAGTGAAGGCAAGAGCTTGGCAGCCAACTTTTTAGAAAGGTGTGCGCTGCTCCAACCTCCAAAAACGCTGAAAAATTTACAATCCATCCTGGGTTTCCTAAATTTTGGAAGAACTTACATTCTGAATTACGCAGAAAGAGTTAAACCTCTCTACGCATTAATCAAACCTTATTTTTCAATCAAAAATTGGACACAGGAACACACAGAAATCTTGCGTTCACTCCAAGCTAACATGTTAGCAACAAATCACTTACAAACACGCGTAAGTCAACGCAACTTAGTGATCCGAATAATTTCGGTTCAATGCGGATTCACCTATTTAACATTTAATGAGGGTGAAAAAGTACCAATAGCATACAAATCACATTTGTATACACAAGCAGAAATGCGCTTCACTTCAACAGAAAAAATACTGACAGCAGTTAAAACCGCTGTAGCAAAAGAAAGAGCTCTAGCCCAAGGGAAACACATTATTGTCGTAACCCCAGTCCCGGCCTTAGAGGCGGTCACAAAAGCAAGCATTCCAAATGCTAAAGCATTACATCCTAGATGGATACAATGGGTTAATTCTCTTGCTGCAACAGATGTTGAATATGTTTTTGATCCTGATTTAAAAACACAATCGTTCCTGCAATATGAACATGAATGTCCTCTGCCCACTGAAATTCTGCCTCTCGATCAGTACGAATTCATAATTTCCACTGACAGATCCGCACAACCCGCTACAGGGAGTAAGCAAGCTTACAGTGCAGCGTGTGCAATCGTTAAAGGTCGCATGTGCGATGGTAACTTCAGACCAATGGTCACTAAAACTCAATCTCTAGGAGATTGCACAGCTCAGCGAGCTGAACTACAAGCATTCAAACTGGCACTTGAAAGTACAGATCGAGAATTCCCCACACTAATAGTGTGCAATTCTTTCTACTGTGTGCAGTCGTATAATGAATATATACAAAATTGGCTTGAAAATGGGTTCAAAGATGCAAAAGGTGGCACAATAAAGCATAAAACGCTTTGGGAACAAGTAGTTCAGTTAAAAAGCGAACTACCAAAGGCTCACGTGATACACACGCTGAGTCATCAACGTGATGGCGTTCACGTTGCAGGGAATTCATTGGCTGACGAAGCCGTAAAGGGGGCTGTTCAGACGGCTTCCGTAGCTGCAATCACTCGTTCAAAAACGAGAATAGACAGTGAGATAATGTTGGCTGTCAATGCTACGAGCAAAGGCAGTGGTGCAGCGTTACCAAAAAAGTTTCCACTCAAGTACTCTTATGTAATTAATGCGAACAACGTTCCTTTTGCTTGAATCCCTGGAGTGGGGGATAGGGTCATTCCAAACATGGAACGTAGAGTAGCTTTGATTTATGAAGCACATCTGGGGGAGGGTCTGTCACATCAAGGGATCTCTAAAACAATATTAACATTAAAAGAGATGTACTGGTGGCCTGGAATGAATACACAGATTCACATCTTCATCAATGACTGCATAGACTGTAAGGTACAGCGTGATGCAGAACGCCACCAGACACCATGCTACGGAGTAGCCTGCCCAGTACAGACACCATTGTTAGACAGCATTAGACTATCTACGCGCAGGCGTCCTAATGGACAAATGCAATCCCACAAATACTAAGTCAAGGTTCCTATGGATATGGCCTCAGCGCTCGGCTGACGCTCGAACTGTTATAAAAGATTTGCGAGTCTTTATCGGCACATACGCAATAGGCACGGTACATTCTGACCAGGGCCCTGCGTTTAGCTCTCGGGCTTACAAAGAAGCCATGGCCAGTCTGGGCGTTGCATTGCGGTACTCCTCTCCGTTTCATCCTGAGGGAAATTCTGTTGTGGAAAGGAAAAACCGGGACATAAAGCAGTCTATAACAGCTAGGGTATTAGATTCGGGTGATGGGTGGGTCAAACATCTATATGGGGTCCAACGCTCATTAAATAATTTGCCAAGAAGTTCTCTAGGGGGTCACTCTTATGAGGTCCTATTTGGGACAAGAATGTGGGTTCCTGATCTCGAATGTAAAGGCACAGTGGTGGAAAATAAACCCTTTGATATCAAAGATCGTTTGGCTGTTTTATAGGATCTAAATGAACTAAGATCGAAACAAAGCAACGTGTTCCTGCAGCCAACCACCACTGGGGAAAAAAAGGCAGTCCCAGCAAGGCCTGTCTGGATTCCAAAAGTTGGGGATCTAGTCAGAGAGAAGATTGCGGACAAGAAGGAATTTGGACCTTCTTACAGACAACCAGTACCTGTCCTAGCCGTACACAGAACAAGAACAGTACTTCTGCCGCCCCTTGCTGGAAAAAAGGAGAAAAGATTTGTGTCCATCGACCTCATCAAACCACAGTATGTGGCCAATACTAAATAGTAGGCCTTGTGGACTCCGACCTAGTAGCAGACACACTCCTCTCGCTACTATCCAAGAGGTTCAGACTGAAAGACTGATAACCATCGAGAATTCAGCTGTAACAGATGAAGGACTGAGCAACAATGCTATGGAACTCATCCCTCTTGAAACTCAAGTAACAGTTCGTCCAAATACACCTGTCTTCACCAATGTAACAAGTGATCAACTGGTTCCAGCGATTTCAACAAATCCTGATGCAATTTCAACAATTGACAGAACTGCTTCTGGCTATTTCATTAACTTTGATACGTTTTCTGAGGATCTGAGCGAGCCTGAAACGTCGCCAGCATCAAAAACTTTTAAAGAGCAAGTCCAAGACTTTTTTCATTTTCTGAGAAAGACTTATCTGGTTTCACCATGGATTGAACTATGGATTATTTCTGGAATATTTTTCTTTCTGCTTTGGCTAGCTTTGGTTATGACTATCAGCGTGCTCATAAATGGCATATATATCCATTTGGACATTGAAAGTAAAAATGTGAACTTACTTTTGAAACCTCACAAATCATCCCATCGTGAAGCAAGAGACTTGTCAGCAGTGAACATCACAGCCGTTCCTATACAGGATGGTATAGTGTGGGACAAAGTAGATTTCGATATCTTTGGCCCTACGGAACATTTGAACATTTCACATTTATTTAAGATTTCACTAAGTGATTTTGTTTCATCCAGTACCTATTCTGATGATTGGGACTTTGAGACTGTAAATGATATGATGTTTGACCTAGAAAAGTCTGCTGCATTTTCTAATAATGAATATTTAGAGGGTTCATCAGACTATGAACAGCTGTATTGCTATAACCACTATGGTCATCATTTTTTGCATAAATCTGCAACACCTAGAAATGTGTTTATGTTTAACCAATGGGAGCATTGTCCTACACCACCAAAAGGTAGTTCAAAAACATTTGCTAAAAAGTTTCCCTATTTCTCAGGGTACAATACATCTGACCCAGAAACATTTTACTATAAAACTGTAAACAAGAGAGGACAGAAAATCATGTTAACAAATACAAAACAGATTTACTCTGCAGCATTTATTGCCCAACTGTCTAGACATGGTTTCGACTTGTTGAAAGACACAATAGACACAAAATCTGTCTGGTGTTCTAAAGATTGGCAAGTGCAGGGGATAGAAGCTTTGTTTAGAGCATGTATCATCCCTCAGCAAATATTGTTTTTGAACGACACTGTGCAACAAACGTCTTGCCTTGGTTTAGCCAAGATCAAAGACATGAAAACACCTTCTGTACCAACACCTGCCAGTAATAACAATACACAGGCAGCGGTTACAGTTGACACAATACTACAAATCAACAGAACAAATCCTGATTGGAGAAAATGGTTGATCTGGCCCACAGACACAAACATCTGTCAAGAAAGATTCCTGAATAAAACACAGGGGTTTACTATCCATAGGCCAGACCCACGATACGTCCAAAGACAGCATCCGGGGGTAGTAACAACATACAGTGTAGGAAAATTATGCCTCGATTGGCTGCAAAAATCTACACTTAAGGATGTGAAACAACACTTATCTTTACTTAAAGAAGACGCAGACCTTAGGGAATTCTTGCTTGGACCAAGAAAACCGCGTCAAAAACGTTTCATATATGCCGGCATCTATCCTGCTTATAATGAAGCTTGGAAGGTGACACAGGTAGAGGCCGCAGAATGAATACGTGAACTTGATCGTATTAATTTAGATAAAACTCTCACTGTGGTCGACAACGGGTTAACAACTTTGTCGTCCAAAATTTATTCATTGGACAACATTGTATCCTCTGCTATTGACATACTGGAACAAGATTTAGCCATGTTACAGCAAGGCCAATCTCAGTTACGTTCTATTATGTTATTAAGCTGGACGCTGCAATCTTTGCGTGCGGGCTATGTGCCTTGGCGTTTTATTAACAAACACGTCGGCTCTGTTTGTAGAATACAATCGAACTGATAAACAGATCGAACTGGCACAAAGAGGAGCAAAGTATACAGTGCTGAGTATTGAAAAACTGGAAAAATTACCCTTCACAGTGGCAGAAAAAACAGCTACAGAATGGCTTATTCATGGCAAAATCACTCTACCTGTAACTACTTTTCAGTTTCAGTATTGCCTCAAACAAATGCAAGCAGGCAAATATGAAAGGTTGGGTAAAGAATACATTAAGACATCCTGGAATTTACTTTACACATATAGTTGTTGGAGTGGGGATCGTGAAGTGTTTCTGAGCGGTAGACACTGTGAAAGTGCACTAAGCGGTTCACTAATTTGTCAGGACATTTCTTTACACGGGGCTTGTAATGGTTCTGTGGCAAATTTGTCCTGCCACCAGCAGGGTACACCAGCTACTGTGATTAATCCAACGTTTGGCCAACTTTCTAATGGGAGTTACCTCATGTTGAATGATCAGAGTTGCTGTGGCATGTTGCCAAGAGAACAAACAATTGCCAATGCTGATATACAGATCACACTTTTTATCCAAGCGCATTGACATAAAACAATGTCGCCAAACACCTCTTTTTCCGTATGATTTAATCAGAATTTAATCATAAAATTCACATATAAAATTAGAAGCACAAAAGTTTTTTTGTATTTTCAATCAGTAAACAAAACTACTTACTCATACACCATACCACATACAAAGTGTCCAAAGTTTACAAAAGAATCTCTCTTGTCTCACACACCTCACTTCACCTTCAAACTCTCTACCATTCTCATCAAACAGACATACCGACATCGAACTCACAATTCAGCAATCTACCAAACAACCCAACATACAATTATTCAAAAATGAATCTAAACAATTGAGAAATGAATTGAGAAATGAAAAATGAGGCCAAACATAAATACATCTCAACATTGTACAACAAATTTTCAATTTCTAAAAGTGTAATTTGTGCACTTGGTTTGGCCACCACAAGGTCGACGCGTTTCAAATCCCCAAATTCCAGGGTTCTCCTCAGGACCAGAAAGCTTAGTTTCTGTTGTGAGATCAGCCGATCTCTGCTGAACTATGTACAACCAATTCATCCGAATAATATTTTCAGCGATGGTAGGTTCCCCAGTTGGGAGCTGTTGTATCTCAATTAAGTAGGGGAGTGACAGGCTACAGTCTTCTGAAGGGTTTGACAGGTCGTAAAGATCCAACTCAATGTATTCAATGTGTCTCGGTCGAATTGTTCTAAACGCACGAGGCTGAGTTCTAGCGGAGTAAATCTTGCCGCCGGGGAGTTTAACCGTTCTCCTGGCGCCGGTTCGTGTCGTTGACTGCGACACGAACCGCTGATCTCGCAACAGAAACTAAGCTTTCTGGTCCTGAGGAGAACCCTGGAATTTGGGGATTCGAAACGCGTCGACCTTGTGGTGGCCAAACCAAGTGCACAAATTACACTTTTAGAAATTGAAAATTTGTTGTACAATGTTGAGATGTATTTATGTTTGGCCTCATTTTTCATTTCTCAATTCATTTTTCAATTGTTTAGATTCATTTTTGAATAATTGTATGTTGGGTTGTTTGGTAGATTGCTGAATTGTGAGTTGGATGTCGGTATGTCTGTTTGATGAGAATGGTAGAGAGTTTGAAGGTGAAGTGAGGTGTGTGAGACAAGAGAGATTCTTTTGTAAACTTTGGACACTTTGTATGTGGTATGGTGTATGAGTAAGTAGTTTTGTTTACTGATTGAAAATACAAAAAACTTTTGTGCTTCTAATTTTATATGTGAATTTTTTGATTAAATTCTGATTAAATCATACGGAAAAAGAGGTGTTTGGCGACATTGTTTTATGTCAATGCGCTTGGATAAAAAGTGTGATCTGTATATCAGCATTGGCAATTGTTTGTTCTCTTGGCTAATTCTGGCTCAGCCTTGCTGATTGGAGCCACAACCCCTTGTTGTTTACTGGTGGCATGTTGCCAGGCATCCCATATCTGGTAACGGTCGACTCCAGGGTCACTTGCTGTATGCAAGTATTGTTTGCCCCAATAGACACAGTCAGGGAGTCGCCTCTATGGCCTTCGTTGAATGTCTCTTTTATACGATTTGATACTTTAAGCAGAATGAAAGCCATGCTTAAACAACAAACTGTGCCTCTGACCTCGGCCAAAGAAATCTATGATTTACAAGTTGCAAGGACTTCGGCTGAGATATAGGCTTTAATTCGTACAAACTGCCCTATACATTTCGTAGAAATGATGGGACGTATCTTTAACATGTCTGATACGAGCGGAATTGTACATGTATTTAAGACCACCTGTTCCGGACTATTAGCACCTTTCCAGGCTGTCCTCGGAATCATCCCAAACTTCGCACATTCGGTGTTTGGTGGTGTGCCGTTAATTCTAGCACTCGTTGCAGGAATTCTATTTCTATTCCTACTACTACACTGTGGCAAGCCTATTCGCCAACATCACTCCGAGCGATGTGGAGAAAGCTCTCCTTGAACGGAAGTGCCGTGAGTGAATAGTACAGCTTTTGGGCATGCCTCGTCTACGGGAACTTAATACAATGTGGTTCCTGTCATTCAGACCAATCTGGCAAGATTGCATCTTACCTGTTCTACGCTGCCTGTTTTGCGGTGAAGAATGCATGCTAGACACCTGGCTAACACTCCCATCAGCCATACCAACGGATGTCGATACTCTGCTGGACCCGATAATGGCCCATGCTCTGTGTTGTCCCCAGAGGCTACCAATCCTAATGACGGCATTCATTGAGATCTCACAGACGCTTCCGGCAGCTGCTGAGGTACGAGATGGATCAACAGGCACACAGGTAACAACGGACGCGAACATTGCATCTTCTGCTGAAGGCGATGTTTCTCATCTCTGTGCAATTAACCTTCTGAACGAGGTGTTCCAAATGTCACCAACTTCGGTATACAATATTTTGGCTACGGAAATAGATGATCTCATGTTTACACCAGACCCATACACTTACTTTGATTCGGCTCACAGTGTACCAGGGGAACAATGAAATTTGGCCTTCATATTTTCAAAACTTGGAACTTTTCCCAGAATTGAACTTTTTCTTTATAATTTTTGAAATGACATGGAAAAAAAACAATCTGCTTACAGTAGAACTAGTCTTATAAAACGGACTTCTTTGTATACTTCCAGGTACACATTGTCACCTTACTTGTCTAACATTTCATTTAATTCCATGATATACAATGGCTTTGATTTTTGAAAACTTGTCAACCATTTCGTCATATGTATATATTTCTGTTTATTCATTCATGTTGCATTTATTTCCATTATATGCTTAGAATGAAAACGATGCTTTAAATGTACAGTACCTATTGCATTCAACAGTTTATTTTAAACTTCTTTTAATATGCTTTTAGAAATGTGTTTAGCAACATGTGGTACTCAATTTAATGTTTAGCATTTAATGTTTAGCATTTAGTATTATCGTTCATTCGAAAGTGGAGTGGGTGTTGTATTCCGCTTTAGGTGTCCGTATATAGGTTTTCCTGAAACATGTCCTTATATAGGCACAATTCGCATTGCCCTTATATAGGCATAGAATCCCAGTCCTTATTTAGGCATTAGCCGTGCACTCCAAATACAGGCATGGTCACCGACATCCGTCCACCCTAACGTCACAACGAGTTCATAGAAACCAGACCCTTAAGCTTCGGGAGTTCCCCTAGCACAGGACTATTGATTTCTCCAAGAACTCATCTATTATGTATGAACCGTTATACCTTAAGGGTTCATTCCTGACGTGTTCCTCTGTCCGACTTCACGTCAATGCTAACATTCCAAGGCACCTATCAGGTATAAATATACCTTCCCTCGCCCAAGCAAGTTAGAGGAGACCTCGACTTCAGAGGAGCCCGTATCCCGGCCTGAAGCACTGAGAAGACGCTGTCATTCCTGCTTGCAGAAGAATCCAGCTTCCAGTGTTCTGACTCCCTTCGCGGGGTGTTAGAGTTCCAGATCCGGGAAGAGATTCCCACCTCTCTCATTCTCAAGGTATGGAGCTGACTAGAACCTAGAGGGACTCTTGGCATACTAGACTTAACATACTGTTAGTATACCATACTAGAGAATACTCCACCTACTTCTTACCTTTCCCTACACCTAGACTAGGTTAGGTATATTGGGGTAGAACTAGCTTAGAGACGCATCGTATGAGTACTCGCATTTTTAGCTCATGTTATTTATGTACTTGAATATATGCTAAAAGATAATGCTAGCGCAGTAATATTTATTTCTACTGCTTCCGCTGTACATTATTTATCTTGCATACTGTCTTGTGATCATAACAGCACATATCTGTTACACGAGAAACAAGACTGTTCAATAAAACCCTTTTATTGAAATGCCCGTCTTTCCTTTCTGTGTAACTCTGTGGAAACTAAGCATGCACAATTGACTGAGTGAAACTGTTATCTATTGTTTCCACGATTCTGAGACGTGTTCCGATTCTAAAGGGAAACAAAGTGGTCATGTTTATGCGGTCGCCAGAAACTTCTCCCTTCTTGTTCTCAAGGAGTTTCTAGTGGCCTCTGAGCTAGCTGGCACAAGTAATTAAGTTTAATATACTCGATAGGGACATACCGACCCTAGTCCTATGTCAAGCCTATAGGTTATATTATTCCAATGCGCAGAGCCTATTAGGGAAATAGGAACTACACTATAATATCTTTATTTCTCCTTGTTTTTTCCTCTTTCTATGTGTGCTGCATTGGATTGTTTTCTGCAGGAATGTGCCCCTTCCTGCAGAAAAATAATCTAGCCTGCAACGCAGGCACTTATGCACCAGAGTGTAAGGGTGCCTGTGTTGGTACTGGGCAGCCACTAGTGTACCAGTGCAGAGAGAGAGCTGGCATGCGCCAATTGTTGCTTGCCGATATGTTTGCAGATATTCGTGCAACTGAGCCAAGCCAAAGTTTAGTCTTCACAACTCCACAGCCGAAAGTGTCTCCCATTCTTCCTTTGTACAACTTTCTACGAAGAGGGAGTGATTTCAGCAGGGAAAGGAGTTTGATGGCCTACCTCAACTCTTTATCAGTGTTTTGTCAAACAGTCATTACCAACTGCGCAATTATTTATAAGACCTGTATAAGCGATGCGTTCGGGAAGAACAAGATTCATTTATTCTGATGTAATTTCCAATACTGCTCCAATAAAGAGACAGAAGAGACAATGCGTGACCAACACGTTGAAAAGTCCGAAAGTTAACTTAAGAAGATCAAGAGTATCATGGCAAAGACTACAGAAGCCAGCAGCATTGTAGCCGTTGTTATCGCGCTTTGACTTTTTTAAGGTGCTGAGGGAACCTACTACGGAGAGTAGGGAAGAGGTGATTATCATGCATTACCAAAGGGACACAAAGTCACTGCATCAGCAATTAGCAAATTATTTTAATACTGATTCAATATACATGAATGCCCATATACATTTCAGTCTCCTGGTAGCATTAAAAGGGGGCTTACCAAACAGGATGAAGCATAGGAGCATGTGAGCTCCCTAGATTATACAGCCTATTGTGATCGTCCGGTTCCATGAGGAAGTTTGGTTTTAACTCCTGGATCTTCCCCATTTGTTCCACCATCAGGCCTTAATATCAGACTAATTCAGCCAACCTTATAGGCTTTGTGCAAACAAGGATATCTTAAAACTTCTTTTTCGTTTGAGGATGGCCATAACACAGGAAAACCTGGGGCACTTTCTTCCAGCCATACCATCCAGTATGAGATAAATGGAAGTGGACCAGGCTCCTCTTAGAGTCTTATAGGACGGGCTCACCAATATGATACGATCGGTCTGGAAATCTATGTGTTGACTTACATGTCTTCACCCACTAAAATTATTATTAGTAATTTTTTACTTGTTATTGGAGACCTTCACCCTTTCGCAAACTATTATTTTAAAATATTCTAAAATATTGTAATGTATAAAATAATTATGAAATAATTTAATGTATATATATATTCCTAACCTGGAACTTATATAATATAATGCTACAGCACATTAACTCAAAAATTAAATGTGCAACTATTGTTAATTTAATTTATTAATATTGCTTTTTAAGCAATAGTATTTAGTGTACGCTACTGTGGTGCCTGCTGTCATTTTAAGAGCCAGCCTTGCCAGGCTGCAATTAAATTGAAATTATCTGCAAATTCGACTTTCGTTTTAAAGGACCTTCTGAAGTATTATTCTACCTTAGCTTTTGCATATAAGTCACCTCTAAGGTCTCCCCCAGGTGCCCCCAGGGGTATGGTGCAATGTAATTATAAGCAAAGTTCTACTACCGGAAGAGACAAGAGGAAGAAGGACTGCCCTGTTGGCTCCCTGGCATGCACCAACAGGACTGCACTCACCAGGACTGCACCTGCTATACAGTGTGGGGCATAGCACCAGAAGGACTTTGCCTGACTTTGAAAGTCTAAGGAGTGAACTTCCTGCAAGCTACATGTTAAGAGAGACCATCTGCATCATCTCCACCAAGAGTCCTCATCCTGGAGAGCGTCCAATAGCCTTTTAAGGATTTGGCCAGGTGCATTGTAGGAATTGTAGTCCAGATATCCCAAGGACCATCTAGGAGATTCCAGACCCTTGGATTTGTGTTATGGACACTTTGAACCCTCAAGAGGAACTTCAGGAAGAAGTTCCAGAAGTTTGGAGATGTGTAGAGCAACTTTTGGAAAAAGCTCCATAAGGTGACCAACCCAATGTCGAGTGTCAAGCCAGCTACCTCGCAGAAAGTCAAGCCAGTGAATCTGCACAAAATCCCGCCTGACGAAGTCTCTTTCTCAATGTCGAGGGACAAAGCTTCAGAAAAACGACAAGTAAAATTTTGACCGAGTCATTCAGCTTAGTGTATTCGACCTGGGTTCCATCACGGTCGGCATCAGACTTTGACTTTGTCACGGTCAAGTACAACTAGATTTCCGAAAGTGGTGCTATATGCTTTTAAGCACTAGAAAGTGTTTATTCTTTAAAAATTCATATCTCTAGTTCACTACATTGGATCTTTGTCGTTTTGGATTCTATTTGCTTATAAAAATATAATCTATTTTTATAGCTTGGAGTTGGATTTTTATTGTGTGCTGTGTCTTGTTTATTTAATGTAATGGTGTTTTTAAGTGTTTTACACACCTGTCTCCTAAGTTACGCCTACCTACTCGTTGACAGATACCATGGGTTGAGCAAGGGAATAATTTATTGAGACCTTGAATGACCCTTTTATTGTGTTTGTGGCCTTATTACTAGTGGAAAGTCACTACTTATCACTACTAATAATCCACTTTTGTAGGAAGCTGGCTCTGTATATACTATACCAAAGTGAGGTATAGTGTGCACAGAGTCCAGTGGATCCCCAAAGGTAGGCAGAGGTAAAGTTAGATAGCACCTTACTCTCTATTTGTGGTAGTGTGGTCGAGCAGTAAGGCAGTATCAGAGGACAGTGTTAAGCATTTGTTGTACACACTCAGTCAGCAAATGAATTCACACACTCAAAGACTGAACTTCAGACCAATAGTTTCTGTATAAAAATATTCTTTTAGTTATTTTATTTTCTAGAACCAAGCAAGCCTGGCACAGGTAAGCAATAAGTACTTTACAGTATTAATGCAATTGAAATACAGTTTGAATGATAATTGTATATGCACTTTGATTTGATTTACAGTCAGTCAAATAAGCTTTATTCGACAATTAGTCATAAAAGCATAGTACAAAAATATTTCTATATATATAAAAGTAATTCGATGTACAAGAGATGCAAAGCAAGGTTATAGAGCTTTTTTAGAAAATACAGTAGAATCAACATGGCATACTAAAATTCCATAAAATATGTTACAAAGCATCAATAGATACCGCTAAAAACACACGCTATTAAAAATTCTCTATCGCACATGCGCTACACTATTTATCCTGGCTAATTAGGGCCTGCACAAAAGGACTAACTACAGTTGATCTAAGGTTTGGCTATAAGTCCCCCTGGTGATGGTACAAGGAAACACACATGTCAGATGGATAAAAAACGTGACCTTATGGCCCAGGACCAACTTAAAAATTGTGCTAATGCTGTGACAATAGGAGTTGAAGTATTGGTACGTAAAATTCTTCCTGCTACTTCACTCCTTCTGGTGCCTAGTGATTTACAAACTGGCACCAGCCAAACACGACGAGGAGCGTCATAGGTTGGACAAACAAACAGCATATGTGCCACCGATTCAACATGGGTCTGGCATATAGGACACTTGTTGTCATTTGATTTGGCCCATCTAGCTGTGAAAGCCCTAGTGGGCAATGAGCCTACCCTGAACTGGAAAAATAACTTTCTGTCGTGTGGTTTGGTTATTATATCCCAATAAGGATCTAGGCTCGGGATCAGCTTAGCTTCCAAAAAGATTCCTGTGAGTGATGAAGGGTCACTAGTTCTCAGTGTTTTATGCGTGACCATCTCCCAGTATTTTTCTTTCAGAATCTTTTTCGAAGGAAAGCAAGCTTTATCTGGTTCTTCCCACAGTGACTTCATGCCTATGCTTGTTAGGGCATCTCGTAATTCTTTTACCCATTTGATTTTGTGAAAGGTATCTGCCCTTATTATATCCATGAAGCCTGCGGCATAGTGTTTCAATTCTGGTGTGGTCCAGAGTCTGCGCCAATATAATAGAGGGCGTAGTTTAGCAACCTCAACCAGGGGCTTTCTACCTAGATCATAGAGTAGGGGACACACTGGAGTGCTTTGGGGGAGATTTGTAATATTACGCAAGAACCTGTTTTCAACAATGGTAAGTTTAGACAGGTTCTCATACCCCCATAGCTCTGCTCCGTAAAGTACTGAATTAACCCCCTTAATGTTGTAAACCTGGAGCGCTGGGCTAATAGGCTTGGTCAGTGAGGTGTTATACTCCCGGTGTAACATTCCCAACAATTGCCGATGCTTTAGTGTAGCCAGATCAATTTGCTGCTTCCATTTTAGGTCCCTTTGGATATTGACCCCCAAGTAGGTGAACGCTTTTACTTGTTCCAATGGGTGATTATACATTAGTATGCTACTTTTAAAAGCTCTGTGTGGGTTAAAAGACATGAATTTCGTTTTTGACACATTGACTTCCAGACCGCGAGCGGAACAAAACTCTTCAAAGATTATAAGGGCCCTCTGTAGGCCGCTCGGGGTCTTGGAGATAATCAATGTGTCATCCCCAAACATTAAAATAGGTATTTTTTCACCTGCAAGTGACGGGGCGTCAGTGATCACCTCTTCCATATAGTTTACTATTCCATTAATAAATAGGGAAAAAAGGGTAGGTGCCATCACACAGCCCTGTCGTACACCTCTCTCTACAGGGAAAGAGCCTGTAACCATACCCTGGGAACCCCATCGAATTGTGGCGTAGTTATCCTCATGCAATCTCATAACTAGTGTGAGGAGCTTGGGTGGCATCCCCATTTCATGCAGGATCGCCCATAGTTTGGATCGGGGGACGAGGTCAAATGCTGACTTTAGGTCAACAAAGGCAGCATACAAGCTGCCTTTGCCCAGGACCACTGTCTTCCAATGCAGCAAGGTAAAGCGAAACACCTGGTCAATAGTGCTAGTAAATGCCCGGAAGCCTGCTTGAAGGGGGGATAAAATACTGTTCTCATTGATCCACTCCTGTATCTTGTTGAGAATGAACCTTCCCATTATCTTTTGTAGCGAGTCTATCAGGCTAATGGGCCTGTAGTTGCCTGGCTGGGATTTATCTCCCTTTTTGTATACGGGGATAATTTCTGCCCCTTTCCATGAATCTGGTATAGGGGCTCCTTTGGCAACAAAATTAACCAGCAATAACATGTACCTGCTTCACCTTGTTTTATCAAATAGGAACATATCTGCAGGTACGCCATCTGGACCAGGCGCCCTGCCTCCTACTACAGATCCCAGTGCTGCGTTGACATTAATACTATTAAATGCCTCTTCTTTGTACAGGACAAAGATGGGTGCCTCCAGATTTGGCTCAATCGGACTACGTGCGTACTGGGGTTTAAAGTATTTGACCCAATCGTCCTGAGTTACATGGTTATGAGGGTGTTCTGGCTGCCCTTCTCTATCCCACTTTACTATGTTCCAGAAGGATTTACTATCACTCAAGGAACAAGCCTCCTTAAGGTCCTGCCATCTATTCTCGTCCCACGATTGTTTGGCCTTTTTCTGGGTGCTCTTATATACCTGTCTGGCTACTCGTACTGTAGCAGGCTCCCCCTTTTTAATTGCCTCCCCTAGTGATTCTCTCGCCTGTCTGCATTCCTCATTAAACCAGGAACTGGCTTTCTTCTCAGTAGTTTTGCTTGGCTTGCATCGCTTATAGAAATATGTACGCAAGTGGATAAAAAATGTATTATGGGACTGTATAGAGAGCTCAAGTGACTCAATAGTTGCCGTGGTGGTTTCTAGCTCAGTTATGGCATGATCAACTTCCTTAGAAATGTTGGCTATAAATTCAGGCTTATCTGCTAGCCTTGTCCATTTTAGGCGCCTCATGTCATTGGTGGGAACAACATCACAGGAATGTAATTCACACCCGTTCTGAGAGGATGTCTTTTCAGGCCATAATCTTAGGGTTGCACACAAGGGGTTGTGGTCACTCTCCTGTCGATTCTTTACAACCATGTCATCAAGGGTGTGCCATAAATTCAAACAGATTAGTATACAATCTATACGGCTGGCACTGGATCCATTATTAAAAGTATTTGCCCCTAGTTTGTCTAATGGGGTCCTACCATTTGCCGCCCGAAAACCCTTTCCTATACAAATGGAATTAATTTGTATAGCCACATCGGACCATTTTTTATAGGTGCAAGCTCCAGCTTAGATATACCCCACTGCGCATCTTCTTCCTCTGTGAGGTAATTTTCCTCATTATCAAGGGGTTCAAACGTGGTATTAAGATCGCCTGCAATAATGACATTGGTGTCAACTGAGTATGTGTCAAGGAGGTCGTCGAGAGCCGCTATAACTTCCGACTTCCTCCCTCTGGTGCCCCTTGCATATACATTGTAGATGTCTTCATTCTCCCTAGGGCCCAGTTTCAATCGTAACGCCTGATTGTCATTATTCTTGATCGGGAGCACTTCAATGACGATGCCTAGTTCTTGTCGCACCCAGATTGTCAGTCCCCCTGAGGGGCGACCTTTCGCTCCTCTCTCAGCTGGAATAAAATAATTTAGGTAGCCTACGCAATATTGTGGTGCCATGAGCCAAGTTTCTTGAAAGAGGCAAATATCATAGCACTCAATAAAAGCATGCCACTCTGGGGAAGATAGCTTGGAGCCCATCCCTGCTATGTTCCACGATAGTAGCGTTCCCCCCTGGGAGCCATGACAAGAATACAATGAGTCTGTACGATTCTCAGGAGATGCGGGGCTCGACTCACAACGGCTCTCACAAAGGTTCTTGAGTTCCCAGCAAGCCCACCAGCATCTGTACTAGGGAAATAAATGGTAGACGGACTACCCCTGTTATTTACTACATCTCCCTTGTATCCTTCATTTATTTTAGGCATGCCTCCTAGTCAGTCAATGTTCTCCAATGTGGAGCTACCCATCCACATTATTGGCATTTGTCTGAAGGGCTGGCTAGGCTGGCTACTCGGAAGATGCTGTCTAAACTGGATAAGTGATGAATCAGGGGAGCAAGTTCGTAACTCGAGGGCAAAAAGATTTTCAACAAGATCCTTCCTACTAAATGTAAGCTCAATGCAAACTGTCTTTTGAGCCGGGGAAGAGAGCCTACGCGCCCTAATTATGTCTTCCCTAATCACGGAGCGGCACCCCCTAACATGCCTTATCCAGTGGATGGCTTTGTTAGTTAGTGAATCCGCTTTTTCCGTGCCTTTGCTTGTGTCAAGCTTTGGGACATTCACCATATAGATGTTATGGGCCTTGTTAACATTCTGTCCCCCCCAACTAGTAGGGACATGACTCTGTGGATTTTGGGACTGGGACTGGGGGCCATGGGATCTTCTGCTGAGCAGTAATTGACCTTTTGTGTTTTCTGCGCTATGGATATCAGAGCTCTGGCTATGGCGGACAGGGGTATTTAGATTAGTATGTGGCACTTGCTTCGGAGTGGGTAGTAATGGTGCCAACTTGTGGGGCTTAGCCACTTCAGAAAACAGATGGGTACCTTTAAAGTTGCCACCGTTGTGAGAGTGGTCATTCGCTATCTCTAGGGTCGATGGCTGGCTGGGTGGAACGGGGTTGGAAGCTCTGTTGTTTGCGCATTCCAGACATAATGAATCTTTTTTCGCTAAGAGCTTTACCATGATAGACAAGTCCTCTATCATCGCTTTCATTGCACCAGTTGGGTCATCTCCTGAGTATCTGCAGTGTGGATTGCGACCTTCCCTGTAGTACTTACTAGGGGTGCCTCGGGTAACTGGGATCTCTCTTCCTCCGTGCTATTAAACAATGCCGTGTACCTATTTGTGCATGTGATTAAAGGATCAATATATTGAAAAATATTGTGATCTACTGGGTTAAAAGTGCTAGAAGGAGGATCGCTAGAAGGAGGGTCGCCCGACTTCCCAACGTTCTGTTCTGTCTCGCTACTCTTAGAAATAGGCCCTTTTCTTTGTGTGTTAAGAAACATAGCCGGAATAGCAACCTGTCGATTTGGGCTCCCACTCTTGGTTTGTACTAATCTAGAAGGGGAATTATCCCTATCTGCTCGTACGTTCTGTTCAGCTGTTAATATATCCTCACACTCTACGAGAAGCATGTCAATCCTGTCCAATACACAGTTACTGCCAGCATGCTTGGATACCTTTTTAGCTTTTTTAACCTTACGGGCTCTACCACTGTTGCCATCTTCACCCCCGCCCACGCTGCCTTACATAGACTTTCTTTTCCCCATATTACAAGAAGTGTAAGGTGAAAGGAACAGAACTAGAGTTTTTTCCACAATCTGTCCTGTGTTTACTTAAACAACCTTTACACAAAAAGTTCCATGCGTTGTTTAATGGACCTTGGGGATGTGTACTGTTTATGGCAGTCAAGTTCCAGCTCTTATCCTTCGCCACGAGCACAAAGAGAGGAAATGTAAAGGTGCACACAGTACCTCAGCGTTGAACGGGGTTACTCCAGGATAGACCGATCCCGAAGGGCAGGTGACAGAGGGGTGGCCCTGCCCTGCCTCTTCCTGTCTATGATGGGCAAGGACGGGCCTGCCCTTGGCCCAGGCTTTGCCCGGGCGCGGCCCGCGTGCGTCCCGCGTCGCGGGAGTGCAGGCGCGCTTTTGAGCGCTATCAGCTGCTCCTGGCCCCTCCTGCTGGCGAGATGGTTCCTGGGACAGGGAGTCCCTTGTGGCAAGCAAGCAGCAGCAAACAGGCAAAGCCCCCGTGGCGTCCCGCGTCGCGGGAGTGCAGGCGCGCTTTTGAGCGCGATCAGCTGGTCCTGGCCCCTCCTGCTGGCGAGATGGTTCCTGGGACAGGGAGTCCATTGTGGCAAGCAAGCAGCAGCAAACAGGCAAAGCCCCCGTGTGGATGCAGAGAAATGCAATACTTAGTAAATGCAGTTCATAGGCTTGAATAGGCTTTTTAGTAAAATAGAAGGTAAGTAACTTTTGAGATTACTAGGCTTACACAGAGTAGTATACCTAGATACTACTCTGGGACATTTCCTGAAAACAGGTAAGTAAAAAAGGTTTTTGTTAGATTATGCAATTTTAAACAATTTCTTTAGTTTCTCAAACTCCACACTTAAAAACGTTTCACAGAAAAACAGTCAATGTTATCCTATGGAGGAAAATAGTGTTATCGGTTTTGAGGTAAGTATTTGGTAGTGGGAGTTGAGGTTCTGGGGGTAGACTCAGGGGTCCTCCAGGGTCAAGGATGCACTCTTGTTACATCCTCAGCGGCACTAAGGCGGCAGGGTGCAGAGTGCTGAGGCCCAATGTTATCCAATGGGGGATAGGGGGCCTCCGGGTGGTGGCTGCTGGCAAGCAGGCCACTAGGTTGTGGGAGCAAAGCTACTGGACTTTAGCTCAGGGCAAATGGGGAAACAAAGTAGCACCAAAGGTGCACCCTCAGCGGCACTAGGGTGGCAGGGTGCAGAGTGCTGTTTCGACGTCAGACGCCCTGTTGTTTTCAATAGAAAACCTCCGGATTGGAAAGACACTGCAGGCTCGAGGACGAAGGCCTTCTGGGTGCGACCACCACTTCAAGAGGTAAGTTGGGAAGTTAGGGGTTGGTTAGGCACCATCGGTTTGGGCACACAAGGCCGTGGGGCGTCGGGTGCAGGGGTGCCTTTTGGGGTCGGATCTTCTTACCAGCTCCTGATCGCGGTTAGGGGGGCCTTCTGGATTTAGGCTGCAGGTGTCCGCTGGAGGCTTGAGGCAGGTCAGGGGTCGCCGGATCTCGGGTCAGGATCGCCGGGGTGACCTCCTCGTGGTATTTGCCCACTCGAGCTTGGGCCGTGGACGGCGGGTGCAGAGTGGGGCAGATTTGCGGTGTCCGGCCGGAGCCAGAGGTTGCAGGTGAACAAATCCGGTGTTCACGGGAGACAAAGTCTATGTGCTTGAAGGCAAATGCAAAAAGAACAATTGATGGACAGAATGCAGAACAATGTCATACATTCACCCCAGTACAGAGATCTGGGTCTAAATCCATCGTTTTTTTGCTCACCGTGCCATTCCAGTTTGGACCCAGCCTTATGCAAATCAGTCTTGACCCTGCGCCCAATGGGAACAGTCCAGCCCGAACTGCCAGGCCAGGTCCTCCCTGGACTGGAAACAAGCATCCTAGGACCGGTTTCGGGCTTTCAGCCCTCATCAGCCAGGATAGCTTGACTCCAGTGGCATGGAGAGCACGGGACCCACGTCTGGGCATACCCGTCCCACTCGGGGTGACAAATGCAAAAAGAACAATTGATGGACAGAATGCAGAACAATGTCATACATTCACCCCAGTACAGAGATCTGGGCCTAAATCCATTGTTTTTTTGCTCACCATGGCATTCCAGTTTGGACCCAGCCATATGCAAATCAGTCTTGACCCTGAGCCCAATGGGAACAGTCCAGCCCAAACTGCCAGGCCAGGTCCTCCCTGGACTGGAAACAAGCATCCTAGGACCGGTTTCGGGCTTTCAGCCCTCATCAGCCAGGATAGCTTGACTCCAGTGGCATGGAGAGCACGGGACCCACGTCTCGGCATACCCGTCCCACTCGGGGTGACTAATGCAAAAAGAACAATTGATGGACAGAATGCAGAACAATGTCATACATTCACCCCAGTACAGAGATCTGGGCCTAAATCCATCGTTTTTTTGCTCACCATGCATTCCAGTTTGGACCCAGACATATGTAAATCATTCTTGACCCTGCGCCCAATGGGAACAGTCCAGCCCGAACTGCCAGGCCAGGTCCTCCTTGGACTGGAAACAAGCATCCTAGGACCGGTTTC
This sequence comes from Calotriton arnoldi, assembly GCA_963921515.1. Lineage (NCBI taxonomy): Eukaryota > Metazoa > Chordata > Amphibia > Caudata > Salamandridae > Calotriton > Calotriton arnoldi. The sequence goes on along the minus strand of CAWUFW010004433.1, from coordinate 520,005 downwards.
GGGCTTGAAGGCAGGCAGGTCCTCTGGGGTTTTCAAGGTTGCTGGCTACAGGACACACCGGGATTTTGCAGGAGGAGGTTCGAGGTGGAGACAGGCCGGTAGGGCTGGGGCCAAGTCAGTGGGCGTCTTCCTCTTGTTAGCTACGGCACGGCTGTTCGGTCCTTCTTCTTCTTTTTCTTGTTGCAGGTTCTTGTCTGAGGAAGCAAGGTTCAGGGGTGCCCCTAAATACTAGATTTAGGGGTGTTACAGGTAGGTAAAAGGCAGGGACCAATGGGTCCCTTCCCTGGGGTGGGTACACGCCCTATTATGCCACCCTCCAGTGGGAGGGGGGCTTTAGCCTGTACCTGGTTGGCTGAGTCCCCCCATCTTCAAGATGGCGTGGACTGAGAGTTGTGCTTCACCTCGCCTCCCCCACCTGAGGGGTGGAGTTGGCAGAGGTGGGCACACCTCTCTTCCTCACTTGTTTTTCCCGCCGGTTCTCCCGCCCAAAGTGGGGGTCAGAACCAGTGGGGACCAGTTGCTGAGAGCAGCAAGTGGCCTGAGGAAGCTCACAAAGGCGGCAAGACTTTGAAGCTTCCCCTTCGTGAACCCTGCCCATCCTGGGGTAGGAGGCTTGGAACCTCGTCCCAGGATGTGCATTGTTTCAGGCCCCAGAGAGCAGCAGGCTCTTGACCCAGGGGTCCAGAAACATGTCTGGTGGGGGCAGCTGAAAGCAGCCACTCAACCTGGACACTAGAGGTGGGTTAGTTTTCAGGGGGCATCTCTAAGATGCCCTCTGTGTGCATTTTTCATTAAATCCCACACTGGCATCAGTGTGGGTTTAATGTGCTCAGAAGTTTGATACCAAACTTCTCAGTTTTCAGTGTAGCCATTATGGTGCTGTGGAGTTCGTAATGACAAACTCCCAGCACCATATACTCTTAATGGCAGCACTGCACTTACAATGTCTAAGAATGGACTTAGACACTGAAGGAGTACAGGGCTGATGCACCTGTACCCTCACCACTGGTATAGTGCACCCAGCTAGAGGGGTGACTGATCTATGCCAGGGCAGTGGGTTGTAGGCATGGCACACAGAGATGTGTGCCATGTCGACTCTTCACTTTGCTCTGCACCAAAACACGCAGCCTGCAAAGGCAGTGTGTGTGTGTAAGGGTACAGGACCTCTAAGGGTGGCACAATAAGTGCTGCAGCCCTTAGAGGCCTTCTCTGGTCACAGTGCCCTGGGTACCTGTGTACCATTTACCAGGGGCTGACCTGTGGCCAGAGATGCCAATTGGATTTAGGCTTCAATGCAGTTTTAGAGAAAGAACATAGGCCCTGGGTACCTGATTAGCAGGAGCCCAGGGCACACTCAGTCAAAGCACATCAGCAATTCAGCAAAAAGTGGGGGCAACCATGCAGAAAGAGGGCACTTTCTCACAACTTTCCAACATTGTGTGTTAAGCAGTGAGGATCTGTACTTGTGTTTAAACAACACAATACAGTAAATTAAGTAAAGATCTTTAAAAATCCTCCAGATTGTCTTAGAACAAAACTTTTGATTTTCATTTTTTTAAGTTGGACCAAACTGTTTTTAATCCATTTTTTGATTTTCTAAATTTGTTCAGTTTGAAATTTGTTGTGACCCAAAAAAGGGATACCATAGAGCTTTATCTGGCTAACCTAGCCAAACTCACTGTTGAAAAACATAGGGAGTTATGTAGGGATAGGGAGTTACCAGCTGCTAGAGCCATGAGGAAGGCTGAGTTAATACAGTCCTTGGGAGCCTGGCCCATGGCCCAGCTAGCCTTTGACACTGAGGAAGCTCCAAAAGAGGTAGAAGGGGTGGGGTGTGAATTACCTCTCCAACAATATTCTCCAGGAGGATGATAATATGTCTTTCACTTCTAGAAATATGTTCAGGCTTACAGCTATGTGGAAGAGAGGAAATTTCCACACAGAGGAATGAGAGCTGCCCCTTTCAGAGAGATAGCTTCAGGCCCAACTAGCTTCCATAGCTCTAGAGGGGGAAAAGCTGGACCTAGCTCAGAAGAAGTGGTGAAGACAAGAGAGAAGAAATGGTGGCAGCAACAGTAAAGGTGAAGATGATGAGATGTACAGTGGTGGTGAGTTTCATACCAGGGACCCCAAGGGAATAGTGCCCAAATACCAGGAGGGAGAAGACATAGATAAGTGGCTAGCAGCATTTGAGAGGGTCCTTAAGATGAAAAGGGTCCACTCTAGATATTGGGGTTCACTCCTGTGAGACTTGGTTCCAGTAGCCGGGAGGGATAGACTCCTTTTCTTTTTTTTTTTTCCCTCATTCTGCCATCTCTCTTGCTGGATATAATTCTAGTCCCTTAGAGACCCTCTGGGATGAAACGTGGAAAGGGAGGAAGAATAATCCCTGCAAGCATACTGCTGTTTCCGTTTCCATCTCCTTCGCATAGTAAGACCCTCGGGGAATAGGAGATACCGTGGCCAACAGCATGTTTGGCTTAATCATTGGACCCACATGCCTTCTCTCTCCACTCCACCAATGGAGCCCAGATCTTGTCTTTACTTCTTGGATCGCAGGCCATATCCGACTCACTTGTGTATATGATACTCTTAAGGCACTCAGCAAAGGAAGGGGGGTTTTCAGATTTCCATAACCTACAGATTTCCCGCCTTGCCAATAAGATTACATAGAATATAAACTTGGAACTAACCATGTTGCTCCGTACTTCTTCCTCTAGGTTTAGTCCGAAGAATATGAGGCAGAGGTCTACCTTAATCTGTTTCCCAAGTATTTCTCCAATAAAATCGCACACCGAAGTCCAATAAGATGTAATTTTTGGACATTGCATAAACAAGTGTAAGTCATCTGCTGCTACATACGTACATCTTGGACAATTATAAGTATTACCCATAACCTTGGACAACTTCCCTGGAGACCAATAGACTATATAGGTGGTAAACAGATGGTTGCGTTTAAGTGTTACAGGCTTTACCACTGATCGTAACATACCGTATGAGTCATACCACAATTGTTTCAGATCTTCGTCCCAAAACTCCTCTCCCCATAGATTTAAAATTTCAATTTCGATCTTCTCGTCTGTCTCCAAAAAGGCCCCATACCAAAAAGAGATTTCCTTTTTCCACTGATCAGTTCTCATCACCTGATCAAATTTTGACTCCCCCTCCTCCTGTGCCCAATCTTGTGTTGCCCACCAGGAACATAATTGATAGTACTTAAACCTCGTTAATTGTCGCTTTGTGCATTCACTTAGTACTTCCCAGCTCACTAAATTAGAACCTATTTTAAGATCTGCCCAATACCTTATACCTCCTGATTTTAGAGGCTGACTAAGTTGATCTTTCAGGCATTCCGGGGTACCCGGGGATTCCCAAATTGGAGCCCATGATGAAAAATATGGGACGCCCAAGCATTTCCTCACATACATCCAGGTTCTTAAAGCAGACCTCAGAGTCTTCAGCTCACCTTTTTAAAAAACTTTGGGTCTCCATATTTAAAAAGAAAGTGTTGCTGGCCTTGAGAGACATCTGCTAATATGGCCTCAAAAAGTAAACCCACAGATGTCTTATCTGTTTTATTTGCCAACATACGGACATTCTTAAAGTGGAAAGCATAACAATAGGCAAGCAGGTCCGGTAACGCCAATCCTCCTGCCTCTAGCCTCCTTCTTAATTTTTTCCAGGCTATCCTAGGGCCCTTTGACGCCCAAATAAAGCTCCCTATTTTCCCCTGCAGTTTAGCTATGTCCTCTTTCTGAAAAATTAAAGGAACAGAATTAAAAAGAAAAGTAATTTTTGGGAGGATAATCATTTTTATAAGGTTTACCCGACCATAGATGTTTAAGGGTAGGTTCGCCCATTTCAGCAACATACTCACTATCTCCTGACTGACTTTCTTCCAGTTTATTTTAGTAATATCCTCCAATTTCTGAGTGATCAGCACCCCAAGATATCGTATTTGTGTTTTTGCCCCTTGACTCTTCGAACTCTGGTTCCATTACATTATCTCGGTTTTTCCTGTGTTCACTTTATACCCCGAGATTAAGCCAAAATTCTCCACCTTCCTCATCAGATTAGGAATAGCATTTTGCGGATTACTGGTAAAAAGAATCAAGTCATCTGCATATAGAGCCAATTTAACTTCTAACACAAAAGATTTGAAAGGGAGAATGGTGGAATCTGCCCTTATCACATTAGCTAATGGCTCTATATACAAATTAAAAAGAAGCGGAGACAGGGGACAACCCTGTCTTGTTCCTCTAGAAATGCTGAACCAATTTGACAATTCTCCATTTACCAGTACCTTAGCCTTAGGGCAATAGTAAAGATTTTGCACGGCCTTCACTACATTCTGCAGGAACCCAAAACTGCTTAATGCCTCCCACAGATATACCCAGTGCACCTGGTCAAAGGCCTTAGCTGCATCTACTGCTACTATGGTTAAAGGTAAGTTCCGTACTCCCGCCATATCCACAACCCCTATCAACTGAAATGTAAGTTTGTTTAACTGCCTCCGTGTTATGAAGCCTCTTTGATCGGGATGGATGACCCCTTTTATAACCTTAGCTACATGTGAAGCTATAATCCCAGGAAAGATCTTGCAGTCCGTATTTAAAAGGGATATTGGTCTGTAAGAATCCACTTTCTGAGAATCTTTGTTCGGTTTTAAAATTAATGTGACCGTAGCCTCAGACCAAGAACTAGGGATAATTTCCCCATCCATATATATCTCATTAAATATGGCTTTTAAAACTGGAACTGCAATATCCTTGATACATAGAAAAACCTCAACTGGAAGACCATCTGGTCCAGCTGCCTTTCCCCTTGCCATTTTACTACACTGCGTTCTAATCTCTTCGTCCGTAATCTCTCCCTCTAAGGCTTTCCTCTGTTCATCCGTTAATTGTGGGAGTGCCGCCATTCTTAACCAATCTTTTATACTTTCCCGATCGGGTTGTATATCTTCACTGTACAGATCACTCATAAACCTTCGAGCTTCTCCGCATAGATCTGTATTGGCATATAATACTTCTCCTGACTCCCTACTAATTAAGTCACATACTGTATTATTCGCCTTATCTGCTTTAACCTTCCAGGCTAACAATGAACTGCATTTCTCTCCGTAAGCAAAGTGATGAAGCTTACTCACTTTCCATCTATCGAGTCCAACTGTGCCTGAAATTCTGCTTGCAACTTCTCCAAATCTTTACTAAGTGTCCGAACACTATCCAAACCATCCATTGAAGCTTTCTGTAATTCTCCTTCTTTTACCTTAAATCCTCTGATTCTATTCTCCTCTTCCTGTTTTGCTACTCGTCTCTTTCCCACCATTATGGATCTTAAAACCCCTCTTAAATACGCTTAAAAGCGTCCCAAACTATTTGTCTCTTTGCCAATCCCATATTGGCTTGAAAATAGTCATCAGATTTCCCCCCCAGATCACGGACCACTTCTTCATCCAGTAATATAATTCTGTCCAGCGTCCACCGTCTCTGTCCCTCTCTTTGGTGAACCCCCAGAGTCATAACTACTGCGGAGTGATCTGACAAAATTGCTGGAAAATGGGTTACCTCTTCCACATCCCCATACAGCTCCTGATCTAACAAAAAATAATCAGTACGGGAGTGATGCCCGTACTTTTTACTATAAAAGGTAAACTCTTTAACTTCCCCCTTCTTGCTACGCCAAACGTCAATCAAATTAAATTCTCTCATCACGCTCTTCAGTCTAGAGAATGTTTTTGGAGGACTAATCTATTTAACCTTTGACGTACGATCCAATTCTTTATTCATAACTAAATTAAAGTCCCCTCCCAATACTATCGGTACCGTTGTTTCTAATAAACAGGATTCAAGCTTTGTAAGAGCTTCCGGGTTATCGTTATTTGGCCCATAATATACTGCACACACCAAAGGCTTACCTTGAATTAATAGAGTTGCCACTAACCTTCTACCAGAATAATCTGATTCATATTTAACTAATCTTATTCCGGAGTTACTTCTGAAAATGATGGCCACTCCTCTAGTACTCCCTCTCTGGTCAGAACACACTACTTCCTGAACCCATCGTACCCTACTAAGACATTGTTTACACTCACTTCTTTCCAAATGGGTCTTTTGCAACAGTATAACTTGTGCATCACTATTTTTTAATAATTCCATAACCCGGAACACTTTCCTCCTGCTTCTCAACCCATTTACGTTCCATGTTAAGAACTTCACTACTTTTGATCTATCCATTCTTATCCATTTCTATGGCACCACTTCACCTTCTTGAACATTGAACATTGGTCCTACCTCCCAATCCTTTTAGATCCAGACCTGCCCTTCAACCCTTCAGCAAATAGCCTAATGAGGACTAATTTTGTTTCTTTTTTCCCAATGCGCCCCACATCCAGTGCCCCGCCCCCCCCCCCCCGGGAAACCCCCTTTCTACCTCTTGGGCGATACACTACGCCCTTCGTGACCCCCCCGTCCCAAAGTGAGAAAAACACATAAAATTGAATAAATAGGGGATAAAGACAGCCTATCCTCTATATGAGCCAATCATTACCAACATCATTACCAACGTCTATTCCTGAAATACCCCTACTCACATAATATAATATCTCATCCCTCCATGTGTGTTAGAAAAGTATCAACTTCCTCTGGATTACTGATGTTATACATCTTGTTTCGCCACATTATCTTTAACATCGCTGGGAATTTCAACTGAACCTGAGCTCCCCTACTTCGTAGCTCGGTCATCCTGGTCCCCAGCTCCCACTGTCTCTGGGCTGTCCTCTTTCCTAGATCTGATTTAATTTGATAGCTAAAATCATCATATCTCATAGAACCTTCCTTCAAGGCACGCCCCAACACCAGCTCCTTTATGGCATATGTGAGGAAGTTTATCAGAATTTTTCTGGGCATCTTCCTATCTGGATTTAACTTGAAAGGGTCTCTGTGTACCCTCTGTATCTCTTTCTCCAAATCGATTTCTGGTCTGTCCTTCAGAATTCCCTCTCTTAAAAGAGTACACACAAAGGTCTTGATGTCCCCTTTCTCAGCCCCTTCCGGAATTTTTAGAACTCTCAAATTGTTACGCCTGGATTGTGTTTCCAGCCTCTCTAGATCCTCCTTCATCGATTTATTCTGTAATTGTAGCATCTCTATATCTTTAGAGTTCTCCAACGTCGCCACTGTCAGTGCCTTCACCTCTCTTTCCAATATTCCGGTACGCTGTGCAATATCATCCAGCTTTTCTTCCAATACACCGCATTTATCTTGAATCCCTTTTTGATTTGCTTCGGATATCTCAAATTTCATAAAGATATCTCGCCTTAGATTCAAAATCATCCTTTCCATCTGATTCTAAACTCCACCTCAGCCTCCTCCTCCGCCTTGTGAAAAGTCATCATTCAGGTGAGGTGACTCTGTACATAAAGTTGGAGCCAGACTGGGAGCTACCTCCAAACTCAGGTTTTCAGTCTGCTCATCTCCACTCTGTAGACTCCCTGCCAGCGGGGAGAATCGATTTTCCAAAGGCAGCAGGGCTATCTGGGTCTGGATCTGTGTAATAACCTTGCCCCCCTTCCCTTGTGGAGTTATAATTTGCTCCATTATCTTAAAGTATGACTTGAGGGAGGGTAAGGGCTTAACCGGTACACGCGCCTCCTTAGGGCCACATCGTTTAGGTTTCCCTCCGGATTTCACCACCGCCTTTCTTTTTGGGGAGACCACAACCACCTCCCTTGCTGTCTGCTCCCTTGTTTTCCCCCCTTTAGCTTTACTCTTAGCCTCTGGGAGTGACAGTAGCTGGTAACGACTCCTGACTCGCGTCTCCCTATTTGCAGGTAGGTTATCTACAGTACATTCTCCCATCTCCGTACTGATACCTGCTCCTGATTCTGTACTCTTAGTAGCACTCTCCCCCTCCACCTTCCCCCTCTCTTGAGCAGAGTATGAGGCTGAGTATGAGGCTACAAATGGAGGCTCTTTTTCCATCAGCCTCGATGCCTGCTGCGTACACCTCTGTACCAATACTTTGTTACTCTTAACACTCCCTCCCCTTTCAGTCACATCCAGTGCCTCAAAACCCCCAACTTGCACCCCAACTTGCATGTTCCAGCGTGCGGGCCGTTCCTCTTCACTGCCGCAATTCCCTGGATGTCTCTCCTCCAGTGGCCAGCGTCCTGTGCTGTCTCTGCCTCTGTTTACCCGGAAACCGACCAACACTATTGCCGCTCGGGTCCTCCTCCAGAGACCTGCTGCACGCCGCCAGATCCCATGCTGAATCTCCGCGTCTAAGCCCATGGGAACCAAGTAAGTTATCTTAAAATACTATGGGGGCTTTCAGATTTCGTTTCCTTCTACTTATTTCCTCATTTCGACTGTCTCTCCCCGGGAAACTTAACTACATCTCTTCTTTGGTCCGGGAGGCCCCCCGCGACCGACGTCAGCCTGCCGCCATGTTTCCCCTGATGATACAGAGATGAAAGCAGTGCGTCGGGAGGGATACACTCCTGACCCTAGAGGGCAATGAGGCAGAATCCTACCCACACATGAAGAAATGCTTAGCCAGGAATTATGATCTCACCACAGAGCAGTGCAGGGTGAAGTTCAGGGCCTCTCAGAAGGTAAGCACACTGTCCTGGGTGGACGTTTTGTACTTCTCTCAGTGAAGGCATTAGAGGGCTGTATTGAGGGTAACCAAGCAAGTACAGACGAGGGGATGTATAAATTAATTCTTGAGGAGCACATTGTGTACACTAGAAGTTACACCAGTGTCTAGTGGACTCAAAACTGTCAGAACCCAGAGAGCTGGGAGAGACAGCTGATGAGTGGTTGAGAACCTCAGTGTTCAAGCAGCACCGGGGGGGTCAAGCCCACCAAAACTTAAGGAGGGAGGTGGTAAGCCCACCACATGGACTCCCTCAGTACCTCAGCACCCTAAACATGAGGATAGGAAATCCCACCTCGACTCTGATAAGCAGAGACAGGGGAACCCATGGTTAAAGAGGTACTTAGATAACAGGGTGTGCTTTGACTGTCAGCAGTCAGGTCACTTCAGTGGTGACCCCTCCTGCTCCAAAAAGGTGGCTAGCATTGGGCTGACTAGTGTAGCCCTGGGGAGGACTCCTCAGATGAGGAGGTCCTCTTAGCCACTTTGTTGGGTGGCAGGGCCAGATGGTAAGCTGGTGATCCCTTAGGGTGGGGGCAGACACTTCCACTCCATTCAGGTGAATGGGATCCCTGCCATTGGCCTGCGAGACACCTGTGACAGTCACACTGCAGTGAGTGACATGTTGGTGTCCCCAAACATGTATGTGCCAGGAGAGACAAGAAAAGCAACGGTAGCCCCGGGTAAGGTCACAACTAAACCTGTAGCCATAATGCTCCTAAAATGGGAGGGTATCCTTAGCTGGTACAAGGTGGTAGTCAGTGCGGACCTCCCCTTAAATTGACTCCTGGGCAATGACCTCCCAAAGTTTGGTTGGATCCCAAGTGGGGCGATAGCCCAGGCTCCCCCCAACTTTAAGCTCCTGGGATGCCTGTCCCTACAGTTAGGAAACTAAGGTCCCAAAATAAAGGGAAAAAGAAAAGGAAAGGTAAGCCACTCTTAAAGAGTGTTCCAGTGAGCTAAGGCTTTTCAGTCCCAGTAAGGGAGGAACCCTCAGTTGACACTGGTGAGGCTTCATCTGACCCCAATGAAGTCCTGAGCAGTCAGGCAGCTGTCAAACAGCAGGGTGCCACCCCTACTCTGACAGAAGGGAGAGTAGAAGGGGGTGTCTGCCACAGGATGTGGTAGCCCCCCCACTCTAAACAGGATGAGAGGTTCCAGGGACCCATAGTTGCCCCTAAAGTAGCTCCGCCATCTGTTAGTGGAGAGCTGAGGGTGTGGCTCTGGATTCTGACAGCTGTCAGTAGCCTCTGCTGGGTGCTGGCCTTCATGGCAGCACTGTACTTGGCATGGAAGGCATACCCATGACTAAAAGTAAGTTAAGTCCCCTTACCCTGTTGGTCATAGTGGGGATGCTCAAGTATTGGGTAGCCTCTGTGGGTAAGCTAGGTGTCGCCCTAGCCAAGTTAGGGAGGAACCTCACTACCCAAACTAAAGAGGGAGGAAGAAAATGAATCAGCTGTAGGGATGTTTCAGTTTAGAATGGTCCTGTTGCTGTATGGATGGGTCAGGCTCCCAGAGAAAGAGACCTTAGCAGGAGGATGTAAGGCAGAGTAGGCCCTGCAATTTTACAGCCTGATTTCTGCACTTTCTTCCTCACCTGACACTCTAGGGAAACTCTCCCAAGGGTGGGCTGAATCCCCTGGGCTGTTGGCTGGGGTGGGGGAGTTGTGTGAGAAATTAGGACCTGTTGGCAGTGTCCCCCACTTTTTGTTCCCATTTTGACCACTAGAGGCTGGTTTTCTGATTCTGACTGCCCTGGAGTCTGCTAACCAGACCCAGAGCCTATGCTCTGTGTTAAAAGTACATGGTAATTTGATATAATTACAATTGGGAATAACAGACCCATGTAAGTTTCTTGTAGATAATATGGCAAGGGAGATTCAAACTACCTATAAGTCCCTAGTATATAATTGAGCAGGGAGGGTTAGAGGCCCAGTTGAGTTCCTGCACTGGAGTGTGCGCTACTGTGGTGCATGCTGTCATTGTAAAAGCCCGCCTTGCATTGCAGGTTGCTTTTAAATTGAAATTATATGCAAATTCCACTTTGGATTTAAAGGTACTTCCATAGTATTAGTCTACCTTATTTCTATATATAAGTCACCCCTAAGGTCTCCACTAGGTGCCCCAGGGGTAGGGTCCCTTGTAACTATAAGCAGGGACATAATAAAATATGTTTTATAAGCCCTGGCGAGGGAAACGCTGCCAATTTCACTTTTCCCCCATTGTAACGAAGGGCTCCTTAAGCTGACATTGTCATATTTTTTTGAAGTATAAATATTGTTATGAGTCATGACAAAATATACTTCAAGATATCAAATTAATAGTTGAGATAAAGCCAACAACTTGCCACGGTTGGATTTGTAATAACTATTACAGGAAAGAAGTTATAAAAATGTATTTTCCGTGAGCCAAAGTCCAGCTTTCCAGCTTCTCTCTCCTGATTGGCCAGCCTGTTCCCAGTCTGTGCCAGTGCTGCCTGATGAGGTGTGAAGTGTCCTGTCAGAGGACACAATAGGTTTCCTGTGGTTGAGAAGTGCAAGCTGCAGAGAAAATGGCAGGAAGGGGGTGTGGGGTAGCCAAACTGTTCTTCAAAGGGAGAATGTCACTTTGGGACAGCAAAGGCCCACCCCCACATCCTGCTTTTGCAGCCACACATGGGCCTCTGTAATTAGATTAGGGATAGGGTTGGAAAGGGAGTGTTTAGGAAATTTAGCCACACCAGTAGGTTGGGTCAGCCTGATCCAGCTCCTCTGGAGAGAATTCCTCCATGCTGGATTTTGAAAGAATGATGCTTTCTGGGATAGGAATATGCCACACTTTGGAGGAAGTGATCATACACCTGGGTGGCACACTGCATCCCAATGGTCAGGGGTGCCCCGCTGCTTGAAGCCCAGTAACCATCGATAAATATGGAAGAGCTGCATAGCTCCTCAGATCTGCTTTCTAAAGAGACAAGAAGAAGAAGGACTGCCCTGCAGACTCCCTGGTCTGTACCGAAATGACTGCATTCACCAGGACTGCACCTGCTGCATACTGTGGGACTCAGCACCAGAAGGACTTTGCCTGACTCTAAATGTCTAAGGAATGGACTCCCTGCAAGCTACAGGTAAACAGAGCCCACTTGCATCATCTCCACCAAGAGTCCCCATCCAGGAGAGAATCCAGTGAAATTTTAAGGATTTGGCCAGGTGCATTGTGGGAATTGTAGTGCAGACATCCTAAGGACCATCCAGGTGATTCCAGACCCTTGGATATGTGTTTTGGACACTTTGAACCCTCAAGAGGAACTTTGGGAAAAAGTTCCAGAAGTTTGGAAAAGTTTGGAGCAAATTTGGGAAAAAGCTCCATAAGGTGACCGACCCGACATCGAGAGTCAAGCTGGCTATCTTCAACATCAACCCAGCCTGGATTTCAGGTTCGTCCCGCTGAAATCTCCAGAAGACCAGACTTCCAGGATGTGACCGGGGCCTCGCAGAAAGTCAAGCCAGGGACCCCACACTAAATCCAGCCTGACAAAGTGCCTTGCTCGACCTCGAGGGAAAAAGCTCCAGAAAAACAACTAAGGGCCAGATTACGATGTCGGACGGACCAGAGTCTGTCCGACATCGTTCTGGAAGTGGGACCGACCGACCTTCTGTCGGCGGTCCCAAACCAGCAATTAGGATGCAACCGAAATCTGTTCAGTCGCAATCCTATTCTTTACAATCGGATCATTCATTCCAAACAAAATGCATGCTCTGATTGCAAAGAGCAGAGGTGCAATTCATCCATGCACCCTGTGGCCGGCACCTCAAGGTGCCTGCCACCAGGTGCAGGGATCAACAGTGTCCCCACAGGCTGCCATCCGGAATCCTTTCACCCATGGGGGCCCTGCTGGGGGCCCCCAAAGTGGTATTCCCACAGCCTTTCTGTGTTGGAAACGCCGGCACAGAAAGGCTGTGGGAATCAGCCATCGTAATCCCTCAGGCAGAAAGAGCCGCCCGTAGGATTACAGGCCCCTTTCCAAATGGCAGGCGGGCTCTCCGAGCCCGTCGAAAGCCATTCGGAAAGCCCGTTTGAATTCTTTTCCGACCGACCACATCATAATCGGTTGGTCGGAAAGGAATCCAAAAGGGACTTTTCAATGCAGTCGGAACGACTCTGACCGACGGTCGGAGCCGTTTCCGACCGCATCAAAATCGGCCCCTAACTATGAAGATAAAGTTTTGACCAAGGCCTCCCGTTTAGTGTATCCTTCGTGATCAGCCTCAAACTCTGACTTTGTCCTGGTCAAGCACGACCAGATGTCCCAAAGTGGCACATTATGTTTTTAAGCACTAGAAAGTGTTTATTGTTAAGAAAATTCATATCTTCGGTTCACTACATTAGATTTTTGTCATTTTGGTGTCTATTTGTTGAAAAAGATATAATCTATTTTTATGACTTGGAGATGGATTTTTATTGTGTGTTGTGTTTTACTTATTTAATGTATTGGTGTTTTTAAATGCTTTACACACCTGTCTCCTAAGTTACGCCTACCTACTCGTTGGCAGCTATCAAGGGTTGAGCAAGGGAATATTTTATTGAGACCTTGACTGACCCTTTTATTGTGTTTGTGGCTTTATTACTAGTGGTAAGTCACTACTTATCACTAGTAATAATCCACTTTCCAACATGGTGCATGTTTTATATTCCTCATTTCATTTATCTTAACCCCAGCCTTTTTCCCATCACTACCTTTCACATTTACCACTAAATAATATACCTACATGTGCAGAGATCTCCACCACCGTGGCAGAGATCTCCACACAGAAAAGATAGAAGAGGTGGAGGAGGAGGCCTTAGGCCATAGGTTTGTGAACTGAATTTTTGTAGTATGTGAGTAGAAATACTTTAGCACTACTTTACGTTCTGCAAAATGCAGTTTGTGAGTTGTTTGAATTATTTTCGTTTTTAGAGCCAACGCAAGGGTAACCATGACTACTTTATCACATCTCAATTTTTTTTTTTTTGTTCAGACAACATTTACGATTTAAACATGCCCTAAGCTGTTAAAAAATCTAGAAAAGTCCGGAAAAATAGGTTTCACAACACTCGTAATTTAATGACTTTGTTGCCATTTTATAAAAACATTACAAGGCTAAGACATTATCCAAACATTATTTGAAAATGAAGCAAACATCTTCATTCCTGTCTAATAAATGAATAAAATTTTTTTCAAATGGTCATATTTTCTACTAAATAAGAAAGAAATGCTGAAAAGGTTTTCACCCCAAAAATTGAAATAAGGCCCTCAATCTCTTAACCACCCACGCCTCAGGGTTGGAATTGCATACTTTTTTTCATTTTAACGTTTTCTCTTTTAATTTCTAGCTATTTACAGATGACTTTTATTCTACTGTCACTTTTACAACCGATCTGAACAAATTTCAAAATATGTAGTAATGGAGATATTTTTAATCGTTACATTCATGTAAAGAACTATTATGTCAGTTTATGTTTTACAGCTATGCAGCCAATTACACGAGCTGCCTCCGTGGCCTCTCTCTTTTTTTGCTGAACTTGTTATTAGCAGCAAGAGCTACTTCAAACAGAGAAGTCCTTTGATTCAGCACAGAAAGCTAAATGTAACATCGTTTATTATTTCCAATAGCCAGTAGCTCACATACCGCAAGATTGGCTAACTTGTTTCATGTATAAGCCGTACTTTGACATTAATCAGTGGAATAAATATTAGATTGCCGACTCATGTTCGACTAATAGCACGTCTCTGCGCACTAAAAAGCATTTAATTCAATTTTAGACTCAGAAATAAATTAGAAAAGCTCACAACCACACAGTTGTACTGTGACTACACTCGGAAACATAATAAAAATGCCTCAGTTCAGGAGTTTTCTGTTACACAGTTTGGTAATAATGGAAGCAGGAATGATCAACTCCCAGGCTCCGGGCTGCTGACTTTATTACAGCTAGACTCATTAATACGAAGTGGGAACTTTATTACATGAGGTGTATTATCAGCTCTGCTGTAGAAATCCACAACACAATATGACGTAATCCGGGTTACAGTACAAAAAAAAGAAACTGAGACCTGTTAATGTGACCCCTCGCCAGTCCATATCTTCTATTAATGTGCATACTACTTCTTCCTAGGTAGCCAGCATAATCTCAGTTAATTTTACACTAAGGGGCATATTATCAAGCGGCAGCGATAATTATCGCTGGCCGCTGTTAGCGTGAGGAATCCTATCGCCGGCTATCGCTGGAAATTATCGCCATGCTAGCGCTGTATTAACAACGCTTAGCGCAAAGGCGATAATTTTCCAGTGATAGCGATGTTTTCATGGAACATCGCTGGTTTTCCAGCGATGTCCCATGGAAAACGGCGATATACTTGGTGATAGGGCCTGTGGTCTTAGCCACACAATCCACCCCCATGTTAGGTATGCCTTAGTCAGGAATTTAGCAGACGTTAAATTCCTGCGTTAAGGCATACTTAACGCAATTTAAAATATCGCTAACCCACGTTGCTAATATGGCGATACCTGGGTTAGCGATATTTCCCCATGTTGTTTTCACAGGCACGCCTCCTTTGCATCTCATTAGCGATGCGATGGGAGGCGTGCAGAAAACGGACGCTAAGTCAGGAATCACTCGCTAGCGTGTCCTTGTTAATTCGGCGATAAAATTATCGCCGCTTTTCGTCCGAAAACGGACGCTAAAGCGGCGATAATTCATTAACGCCGCCTTGATAATATGCCCCTACGTTTGCGACACGAAATTTCTGAAATGACACCATTACGCCACGTCGTGTAATTTCACGTTTCGGAAAAAATTATATTGCGGGAGCACAAGAAGAACCTGAATGAACAGTAAGTGAGCAGCTGTGGTTCACAACACTTTTGTTTTTGGTGCTATTTTTTTTTTGAATGCACAATGCATCACACTTATAAATGAAAACCATAATCACATTTCACACCAAATAGTAGCACCGAATGCCACATTTGCATTTTGCATTATTTTGTGAAAAAGTTGTGTAATTAATTAGGCAAAAGGAAATTGTAGGAATTTCGCACAAACCTACTACTTGCCTGAAAGATTTTAAGTCGCCAGCTCATTTTAATCCTCTTCTTCCCTATCCACTCAATGAACATTAAGCAGTCAAGTTAAAGAAGCTCCAGCAATGCTAATGAATATGGCGTTCATATTTTGATAAGCTTGAGTAACGCACAGATCAGGTGCGACGTTGGTACCAGGATGCATCTTATTTCACACACAGTAAATCTTACACTACTGTAAATGTGAATATGTGATTCCACCAGTGATGTCAATGATTGTTAAATGAGTGATGCAATGTGTAATGCTACGGATGCACTCATGGGCAGTGTAAAGAATGTGTGAGATTTAAGGTTGTTCATCTACCTTAACTGATGAGTTTGAAATGTTTCCATAGCTTGTGTTGTAGAAACTGTATAACTCATTTTTTTGCTTGATTATTTCATCCAGCTGCTTCCAACTCAACCTTAAGCAAACCAAAATTAGGATTGTGCAGAAAAAATGAAAGATTTTGAAATGTTCTTATATCCTTCAAATGTCTATAATGTAGCCAAATCATGGCCTGGTGCAGGTTCCTGCATCTGGTCAGCTATTGTCTGCAAAGGAACATGAAAGCCAAAGAGAGTATTAGCCATTGATACATTGCCTTGCCTTCCTACTTTAAGACTATTCTCAAGAAGCAAGATTTGATGACTGCTACACAGATGACTGCTATGCAGCAAACAACAGGACGAAAGCAAACTGACATTTCCTAGAGAAACTTATTGAAAAACCAGCCTTCACACAAATCTGTGATTTCATTAAATAAAACAACCACTTTTCTGAAAAACATGTTTGCTCTTTGTAACAGGAATCAAATTTGCATTCTTTGCAAACTGGTACATGCTAGATTCCAGTGGTGTACCTGCCCTAATCCACCACAATTTGACAATGGGAACCATCAGCGACAGTGCTAATGGAATTCAAGGTACCATTTTCAATTAGATTAAGACATATCTTGTAGACAAGTACAAGTTG
The DNA here is from genome assembly GCA_963921515.1 of Calotriton arnoldi. Taxonomy (NCBI): domain Eukaryota; kingdom Metazoa; phylum Chordata; class Amphibia; order Caudata; family Salamandridae; genus Calotriton; species Calotriton arnoldi. Next base: position 503,289 of record CAWUFW010004433.1, on the reverse strand, counting down.
TCTTGTTTCGATCTAAGCACTACCATTTACTAAATGTTTATTGTCCTCCAAGGCTCAATGATTACCCTTTTTCTATACCTGCTCACACTTCCAGAAATTGTGAAGTCCTACATGTTCTTTTGCTTCGCCTACAACCATGATTCCTAAATCATCCTAAAGTGGGAAAACCATCAGGGAAATAGATATCAGGGGTAACCCTGGGCATTATAATCCGCTCCGCTCGTGGAGTTTGCGTATTTGTGGCAACTCCGCGTTCCGCGTAGAACACGGAGTTACCGAAAACTCCGCGATCCACGGTGGAGCGGAGTTTATTTCTTCTTCGTGCTTTCAAAATGCGTTTTCGCGCGCGCGATAGTGACTTACCGGGATCCCTGCGTTCGCCGACGAGATTTCCTATCCGTTCGCGTGCGCAACGAGATTTTGGTAGCCGGCCGCACGATCCCGTGAGAGTGTGCGATCGCGAATACGTCATTCGGGCGCGCCTTCGGACATCCGGCGGAGGTTCCGTGAAGCTCGCGATGCCGAACATGCAGAATTTGCAATCTGGAGAAGAATATATCTCGAGCAGCATAGAACCTTCTCGAAAATGATGATTTGGATGAAAAAAACTCCTCAGATTGACATTTGGCTGCACTTTTTTGTGCACGGAGTCCTTTTTCTTTTTTACTTTTTTTTTTAAGGTGAAGGAAGTGCCCCAGAGTCTCCAACTTACTGTTCCTGTCCAGCAGGCTCCTCCCAGTGCTTTGTCCATGTCCTGTTCACTTTTCATTTGGTTTTGGAGCTGGAAGGTTCACTCTTTGTGCCTGCTGCATCATATATCATTGGATTTGAGGACTTTTGGATTTGAGATTTTACAAGAAAGTTGGAGAATTGGTGTTGTTTGTTTGATTGGGGCATTGCACCTACATTTGTTTGTACTTTTCATCGTTTTTTAAAAATGTATTGTTGTGGGTGGCCTGTAGTTTCAGTAGGGGCCTAATTGTTTTCCTTTGTATGTAATTTTTCTACTAGTTTTCAGCCAGTAGGCCCAGAGCTACTCATGGGTGCATGAAACAACTGTTTCTGTGGTGTCTGTTGAATTTAAACATCATTTAGGGCATGATTGGCATTGGATTGAATTGCAAAAAGTTTTTTGGGGGGTATTTCTCTTTTTTGGTGTGTGTTAAATAAATGCCTTTGTTGGATGTGTGTGTGTGGTGTGGTTGTTATGTAACTTGCAAACCTTTTTTAGCCCTGTGGATTTTCATTTTTGCAATTTTACATTAAAGCTGTGTTGTTTAGCATGCCTCCTTTGTCTGGCCATATAATAGGCCTGCTTGAGTTCATTGTTTCCCAGGCCTCCTGCTTGTTGTGACTGTGAGTGACCATGTGGCTGGTGGACATTTTGTGGTCGTAGTTTAGTAGTGTGCTGCTTTTGCTATATAGGCCTGCATGTTTTTCCTTTGTTCCTCTTGGCTTATGCTTCTTTTTGTTGTGGCCTGGCCATGTGGCTGGTGGCCATTTAGTGAAGCCAGGCAGTGTGCTTTTGCCATAGGCCTGCATTGTCTGTCTTCCCTTTCTTGTTGTTGTGGGTGGCCGGGCCATGAGGCTGGTGGCCATTTTGTGAAGCCAGGCAGTGTGCTTTTTGCCATAGGCCTGCAAGCTTGTGGCCTAGTCTGCCAATAGGCCTTTCAGCCAGTAGGCCCAGAGCTACTCATGGGTGCATGAAACAACTGTTTCTGTGATGTCTGTTGAATTTAAACATCATTTAGGGCATGGATGGCATTGGATTGGAAAGCAAATTGTGTTTTTTTGGGGGTATTTCACTTTTTTTGATGTGTGTTAAATAAATGCCTTTGTTGGATGTGTATGTGGTCTGGTTGTACTTGTGTTGTGTAACTTTCCAACCTTTTTTAGCCCTCTGGATTTTCGTTTTTGCACTTTTGCATTAAAGCTGTGTTGTTTAGCAAGCATGCCTCCTTTGTCTGGCCATATAATACAGGCCTGCTTGAGTTCATTGTTTTCCAGGCCTCCTGCTTGTTGTGACTGTGAGTGACCATGTGGCTGGTGGCCATTTTGTGGTGGTAGTTTAGTAGTGTGCTGCTTTTGCTATATAGGCCTGCATGTCTTTCCTTTGTTCCTCTTGGCTTACTGCTTCCATCCCCTTTGCCAGCTGCAGCTCCCTGAATGACGTGATGCGCAAATTAATGCCAAACAAGTTCCACTTCCATTACATTTGCATTTTTGTTTTTGTTCTTCTTCTTTCCTATCCTTTCTGAGTGTACACAGTATACCATGAAAGCCCTTGTTGTCAAAGTCTCACAAATGGCTACACTGTTGTTATGTTTTTTTAATAACTGAGTTAATAAAAATGTAATAATATAACACTAACAAGTGTGACCACCACACACATAGTTATATATTATATTTGTTTGTTTGTACTAGTATTAATTGAACCACAACAACAAATGCAACATTTCACTGATGTTCTTCTGGCTTCTTTGCTTTTAGGTGCACAAAATATTGAGGATTAGGGGTCATCATCACCCGTTGTACTGCCAGACAGAAGTCCTGCTGCGCACGACGTCACGTGACGTGTGACCACAGACATCTCTGCAACTTGTACGACTGCGTCCTGCTGACATCTGAAGAAGATGGCCCCAAAGAAAGGTACCAGGTCCTCTATTACCAAGAAAGTTGCCATTGAGAAGATGGAAGAAGTGGCACTTACCAAGACTGGTGTGCCGGCCAGGATGTTTTTTGGGAAACAAAAAATGAATCCTGCAGCAGCGGTGTCCGGGGAGCACGCTGGGAGCAGCACCTCCGCATCAGTGGGCCCACCCCACCAACCTAGGCCCAAGCCCATGAGTGTCGCAGAGGCAGCCAGTCTACTTGCTAAAACGCCAACGAGCAGTGATGTTGAAATTGACTTATCGTTATCGCAAAGTAGTACCCAATCAGCGCAGGAGGAAACTCAGCAGATAAGTGGGCAACAACAGCCGCAACAACAGCCGCAACAACAGCCGCAACTACCGCCCACAATAGTAGTTGTTCCTCCCGAAGTAGGGGCAGTTCAGGAAATCGAGCTTCCTGCAGAGGAAGAAGAAGAGCAAGCCACTCTTTCAGAAGATCCATTAAACCACATTAAACCACAAGGACACACTATACAATAAACAACATTGATTGATGCACAGTTGGTGTGGCGTTGCAAGTTAGTTGTTGTATGCTCATGTGTAAATATTTTAGTGTTTGAAGTAAACTCACAGGCGGTACAACTGCCACATCTATAGTGGCCAACAATGGGCTGTAAACCCCATCTAGATACGATGGTGTTGTCCTTTTGGATTTTCTCTGTATTAGCATGGACAAGGGCCTGTTTTAGATTTGTACCTTTTCTGTAAGAGAAAAGTGGGAGTTCCCTAAAGGTGTCCATCGTCCTCAGCACTGGCCAGTGTTTTTTGATGATTTTCACAATCTTGTTTGTGTCAGGAGAGAATGTAGTGACACAGGCAATTTTATTCAATTTGGCTTTAGTCTGTGCTTGTAAGATCTCTTCCCTTGGACTACACCAGGCTCTATTCATGGAATTTCTAATCAGGCATTTGGGGTAACCTCTCTCACGTAGTTTACTGCTCAGAATGGTCCCTTCTCTTAAGAAATCTTCCTTTAAAGAGCAGTTCCTACGAAGCCTAAGGAATTGACCAAATGGAAGTCCATCTTTCAGAGCTCGAGGGTGGAAACTTTTATATTGCAATAAGGTGTTACATTCAGTGGGCTTCCTGTGGAGAGAAACAATTAACTGGTGGTCTAGATGTTTAATCTTTAGATCAAGAAAAGGGATGGTGTTCCTGTCATGATTAGATGTGAATTTAAGAAAGGATTGACAATCATTTAGATACTTGATGAACGTCAAGAGATCAATTTTTCCAGACCCCACTCATACCATAAAAATATCATCAATGTACCTCTTCCAGCACTTGATGCGATCCTGGAAGGGATTTTTATTGGTCATGACAAAATCAGATTTAAATTTGCCCACACACAAATTGGCTAGATTGGGAGCACAAATTGGTCCCATAGATGTACCCGAGCAATGTTGATAGTAGGTGCCATTAAACATAAAGTAGTTGGTAGTGAGTCCTATATCCAGTAATTCTATGATGAGCTCTGTGGGTACTTTCATAGGGGCTGGGCGTGTATTAAGGCTGTTCTTAATAACCTCAATTTTCTCTCATTGTGGGATATTTGTATAAAGGGACTCAATATCCAGGGTCGCTAGTATTTCTTGGGAGGGGTCAAAGGGAGCGCCTTCTATGAGGTTAATCATAAAGGTGCTATCTCGTACATATGTATCAAGAAGCGGCACAAAGTCTTTGATGAAGGCGTTTATATATTCACCTAATGGTTCCAGAATGGAATCGCGTCCCAATAGAATTGGCATGCCAGGTGGTGTATTCACATTTTTGTGAATTTTGGGAAGGGTGTATAGGACAGGAGGATGAACCGCTGACAAAATACCACAGTGAAATACTCAACATATTCGACGTTGTCATGCTGCATCTCCATTGGTCCTAGAGTTGCATTTGACACACCACTCTGACATGCCCCTCCTCGAGGATGTGACGCGGAGGCTGGCTGGAGTTTTTATCTTTGGCATTCACTAGAGCTGCCGACCAAGCATCTTCATCCTGCTTGACCGTGCGCGCAACAAGGAGCAATTTGGCTTCCTAAGGTAACCTCTTTTCCGATTGAGCACTCCTATTCCCCCAAGTCACCTTCTAACCTTTTCCTTTTCCGCTTTTGATTTCAAGGACTCCCTATTGCTCAAGCCCTTATGCTCAAATAGTTTTATGTTCACTGATCACCTTGCCAGTGGATTTGAGGGACTGTTGCCCTCCTTGAATCCGTTCCTCCATGCATCTCCGAGAAACCGTACGTTTTTTATTATTTACTGCATTATTCAACCACAGTCCACAGTTTACCAAGCCAGTGGACCTTAGGTGAGTGTCAGTTTATCTTGTAACTAATGACAATTGTCACTCCTTAAACCCCCACCTTCACATCTGCCTTCTCACTGTAGGGATTGCTGCCCATATTGGATACTGGAATCAATCCTCCGCGAATTTCTACATAAACTAGATGGAATTCTCATTTCCTAGTAAAGCCAGTATGTACTTTTTAATTTCTATAATACATCATCCATCTACTCCCTAAATTTAGCCCTTTTCTAATATTAAGCCCTTTGTTTCCTTAGACCCCTGTCATCTTAAGTCCTGATGAGACCCTGTGATCCTGAAAGGGTTGAAACGCCGTTGACACGATCATAGAGACAAAGATTCTCGCCTTTGCAGATACAATTATTGAATTTATGTATCCATGAGTGTTTATAACTGAAACTGCTGCCTCATTTTTGTATCAACCAATCACCTTCTTTTTTTGATTCCCATTTTCACTTCTCCTACTTTGTTTTGGTTCTGGTTCAAATACACAACTGGGGTTCTTTGTTACTATTCTCTGACTACACCTTTTGAATTATTGTACTAATGTTGGTTTGCTCTTGTATAAAACTTGGTTCGGCTGAACCATGTTGCATACTGGCTGAGTTGTCATTGCTCATTCTAAATGTCTTTAACCTTGTATTAAGCTTTTGTTTTATTCAGTCCGCAGAGAAATATCTGTGACATTTATAATTTTCTTTTTGAATGAATTCCATGTGAACACATATTTCAAGTATTACTTGATACCCCAGTGCACATGGACATAAGTGTTGCTCTTGTTGTTTTGTCTAAATATAATGTCAGAGAACAGAGACAGAAGAAAAACAGAGAAAAAGCCGAACGAAGATTGGGGAATCCTAAGGATTATTTGTTGGTGCTCTCACACAGCCATGAGGATGTCATGCTTCATCATCAGGCATGCTCCTCATAGGGCTGATGCTGCAAAGCTCTACGGGCCCCACAAAAGGTCACTTTGTTGAAGATTTTTTAATTTCTTATCGTCTGATGAGAAGTACCTATGTGAAGGTGTTTAGATATGTGGGGTTGAGTGAATGTGTTTTAGTGAAGCAAAAGGAGATTAACGCTTTCTAAGATATATCAAACAACTTTAATGTGATGATTCCTTTGGCAGGATTAAAAATTATAATTAAGTTGAGGCTACTACAGGGGCTCAAAGTACCCTAACAGCCTAAATCAGTGGGCATGGTCAAGTCGGCATGTTTCACGGCCAAGGACCCAGCTGGACCTGCAGAGCTTCTTCAGGACCTAAAAAAAGGATCTCTACCCAACACCTAGGATGTGATATGTAGTGTAGGTATTCCCTTAAAAGAAAATACCCGGTTCGGAAGTTAAAATGATCGTCCAGCCTAGAAAAGCAACAAGAAATATGAAAAGTAAACAATTGTTTGATATATATGGCCAAATTCGTTACCAGGATTGCGTTTTCAGTACACTCTATCATCGTGTCTCCAAAGGTAGACATGCTCAGCATATTGGTGGTGCTGATCAGTCACCACAATGTGAAGAAAGTGTAAGCATAAAAAACACACAGTAACAGGCCAGGCAAGTGGACAAACATGAGACAAACAACATAGATCAAGTCTTTGCTGAATATAAATACAATGTATCATAAGTGGTTGGTAGTCCTCAGGTGTGAGCGAAGGATCTTACTCTTTGGATCAAATCAAATATGCCCCATAGGTCAATGGCAGAGGGTAGCACTCAGACGCTAACTTTAGAAAGAGAAACCTTAGTGTTAGAAATGGGATCTCTAGTTGGCAAGGGCTTGCACCTTTGTCCAAGTAGGGACCCTTCTTCCTAGTCAGGGTAAGGGTGTTACACTCGTGAAGTAACCCCTGCTCACCCTCGTGGTAGCTTGGCACGAGCAGTCAGGCTTAATTCAGAGGCAGTGTGTAAAGCATTTGCACATAACCAACAGTAATACAGTGTAAGCACTACAAACGGACACCACACCAGTTTCGAAAAATAACCAATATTTTATATACTCAAGACAAGACCAATTACGACAAAAATCCACAATACTATACTTTACGAATGAATACTTGATACGGTAACTTCTTCTTTGCAGGAATAGCACAAAAGCAAAGTTCGTACGAGTCGGTAGCTCCGTCCGAGCCTACCGTGATGCTGAAAACCACAGAGTCTAACAGTTCCAGCCGACCGCGTCGATACGGGCCAGCAGAGTCGTGAACAGACTCGGTTACAGTACCTTTCTCGTTGTGGCTGGTACGGAGTGTACGAGCCGGTCGGCGTTCGTCGCGGTTGCGGTGCAAGACGGAGCGATGCAAGGTGCGGTGTCCCTCGATGCGGTGCAGGCAGCGGCTCGATGAGCGTCGTGCAGACGGAGTCGGTGAGTCCAAGGCGTGCGATGCAGGGTGAGACGATGCTCGATGCGATGCTGACAGGTTGCGATGCAGGCGACCAAGCCGGAGTGCGGGAGCTGGCGTCGGACAGCGGTGCGAGTCGGAGCGGTGCGTCGCAGACGTGCGAGCGGTGCCCCAAATGCGGTGCGGTCACGACTCTTGAGCCAGTTGCAGCGACCTCGTCGGTCGGGTCCGGTTGGTTCAGTGAAGCGATGCGATGCGAACTGCGGTGCCCACAGGTCACGGTGCAAGCAGCGGCTCGATGTTGGCGGCGTCGGACGTCGCCCACGGTGAGACCAGGGTTGCGATGCGAAGCGGGGCGATGCGGTCTGCGGTGCAAACAGGTCACCGGCCAGGGATGGATTCGGTTGACGGAGTCGGTTGCAGTTCCCTTCCTCTGTGGCGACTGAAACAGCGTTCCAGAAGCGGTACCCAGAGGCTTGTGAAGTCTTTGTAGTCCCTGAGACTTCTTAACAGGAGGCCAGCTCGGTTCCAGGCCCTTGGAGATACTCGGCACAAGTTTGTAGAAAGTTCAGTCCAGTCCTTTCATTGCCCAAGGCAGAAGCAGCAGCTGCAGGCCAACCCAACAAAGCAACAACACAGCAAAGGGGCAGTACTCCTCCTGGCAGCTCTTCCCGCTCTTCGTCTTGGCAGGTTCCTTGATTCCAGCGAGATCTAAATTCATGGGGTCAGGGCCCCAATATTTATATCCCAAATTCCTTTGTTCTCTGAAGGCAGAGAGGCCTTTGCCTAGTCCAAACCAGTTCTGGAGCACTTTGTTGACAAGTCTCCGTCCCTTCTTTCAGTGAGTAGGCCAGGGACATCAGACGCACCACAGGAGGTGGAGCCAGCATTGTGGAGGGAAGGCACTGTCCTATTCAGGGCCCAGGTGCGACCCCTCCCACCCATCTACATGTAGATCTGGATATCCAGCCCTGTGCTGACTCACCCTGTCTCCTGGCATCCCCCAGCCCCTGTCACTCACACTCCAGACAAGGAATACACAACCTCGCAGAGGCAGGCTTGGATGGTTAGACAAGAAAATACCCACTTTCTAGAAGTGGTATTTTCGAACACAGAATGTTAAAACCAACTTCACTAAAAGATGCATTTTATCATTCTGAGTCCAGGCATACTAAACTCGAATTTCTACCATGTTCCCGGGGTCAGTTAGGATTATAAACTGTAATAATCAAAACTGCCCGTTCTGGCCTAGAGGGAACAGGTAGCCTTGCAATAGTGAAAAACGAACTAGGCTGTAATTCACTATCAGGACATGCCGCACACACCAGGGCATGTCCTACCTTTCGCGTACAACGCACCCTGCCCACAGGGGTACCTTGGGCCTACCTTAGGGGTGACTAACATGTAGCAAAGGGAAGGTTTAGGGACTTGCAAGTGTGTGCACTTGCCAAGTCGACTTGGCAGCCCCAGGCTGCGCACAGGCTCTGCGTTGGCAGGCCCGAGTTACACTTTACGGGCTGTTTGCGTGGGTGGCACAATCCAGTGCTGCAGCCCACCAACAGCATTTGGTCTATAGGCCCTGGCACTCACAGTGCACTTTACAAGGGACTGACACATAAACCAAATAGGTCAATCATGGAAACACCAATCCATAACACATTTTATACAGGAGCACTTGCACTTTCCCACTGGACAGCAGTGAGGAAAGTGCGCAGAATCATTACACCAGCAAAAACAGAGTCACAACCGGGAGGTCAGAAAGCAAAAAGTCAGGGGAAACACGCCAAAAGATGCCAAGTCTAACACATGTCCCCTCCAGCTGAAAGTAGGGAGAACTACCCAACCCCATTGGAGTTCTCTTCACTAAGGCGGAAGAACCTGGACAGACCATCTGCGTTGGCGTGTTCTGTACCAGGACGGTGTTCCACCGTAAAGTCCATTCCCTGTAGGGAGATGGACCACCTCAGCAGTTTTGGATTCTCACCCCTCATTTGCATCAACCATCTGAGGGGCCTGTGGTCTATCTGAACCCGGAAGTGAGTCCCAAACAGGTATGGTCTCAACTTCTTCAGTGCCCAGACCACAGCAAAAGCTTCCCTTTCTATGGCACTCCACCTCTGTTCCCTGGGAAGTAGTCTCCGGCTAAGGAAGACTACAGGCTGATCCAGGCCCTCTTCATTCTTTTGTGAGAGCACCGCTCCCACACCATGCTCTGAAGCGTCAGTCTGCACGACAAATTCTTTGGAGAAGTCAGGTGCCTTGAGCACGGGCGCCGTGCACATGGCTGCCTTCAGGGCATCAAAAGCTTTCTGGCAGGACTCAGTCCAGATCACTTTCCTGGGCTGTCTCTTAGAGGTCAGCTCTGTTAAGGGGGCAACGATGGTGCCATAGCCCTTAACAAATCTCCTATTGTAGCCGGTGAGACCTAAGAAGGCTCTCACCTCTGTCTGGGTCTTGGGGGGCTTCCAAGCCAGAATGGTGTCAATCTTGGGTTGTAGGGGCGCCACCTGGCCGCTTCCTACCTGGTGTCCCAAGTACACCACAGAACCCTGCCCGATCTGGCACTTACTGGCCTTGATCGTGAGGCCTGCACCTTGCAGAGCCCTCAACACTTTCTCAAGGTGCTGTAAATGTTCTTCCCAGCTGGAACTGAACACAGCAATGTCATCCAGGTAGGCGGCACTGAAATCCTCCAGCCCAGCCAACACCTGATTGACCAACCTCTGAAAGGTGGCAGGGGCATTCTTCAACCCAAAGGGCATCACCCGAAATTGGTAATGACCTTCTGGGGTTGAGAATGCTGATCTCTCCTTGGCCCCATCGGTTAAGGCAATCTGCCAGTACCCAGACGTCAAATCAAACGTGCTGAGGAACCGGGCAGTTCCCAACCGATCAATGAGCTCATCAGCTCTGGGGATGGGGTGCGCGTCAGTCCTGGTGACGGCATTGAGCCCACGGTAGTCCACACAAAACCGGAGTTCTGGAGTGGCACCGGGCGCCGCAGCCTTTGGGACCAAGACCACTGGGCTGGCCCAAGGACTGTGGGAGGGCTCAATCACCCCTAACGCCAACATCTTAGAGACCTCCTCCTTGATGCTGGCTCTGACCCGGTCAGTCAACCTGTAAATCTTGTGCTTCACAGGAGGGCTGTCACCGGTGTCCACGTCATGGGTACACCAGTGAGTAACACCGGGGTCAGAGAGAACAGTGGGGCGAACTGTCCCAACAACTGGCGACAGTCCCCCTGCTGCTCCTGAGTCAGAGTAGGGGAGAGGATCACACCCTCTACTGACCCATCATACTCCTTGGTAGACAGGAGGTCAGGGAGAGGCTCACTCTCCTCTTCCACCCCATCATCTGTCGCCAAGAGCATACTCACTTCGGACCTCTCGAAGTGGGGCTTGAGGCGGTTCACGTGAAGGACCCTCAAAGGGTTCCTTGGAGCCTGCAAATCCACCAGGTAGGTGACGTCACTTTTGCGCTCCTTTACCTCATATGGCCCAGTCCACTTGTCCTGCAAGGCACAAGGTGCCACTGGGGCCATGACCCACACTTTTTGCCCAGGTTGAAATTCGACCAGAGTGGCATTCTGGTCATACCATCTCTTCATTTCTTCCTGGCTTGCTTCTAGGTTCGCCTGAGCGAGTTTCCTGAAGCGGGCAGTTTGGTTTCTAAAGGCCAGCATGTAGCTAAATACATCCTGGGGAGTTTTCCTGGGAGCTGCCTCCCAGCCTTCCTTTACCAAACTCAGAGGTCCTCTGACAGGGTGGCCATACAGGAGCTCAAAGGGGCTGTACCCAAGAGACTTCTGAGGCACCTCCCTGTATGCAAAGAGTAGGCATGGCAAGAGGACGTCCCACTTACGCCTCATGGGTTCTGTTAGACCCTTGATCATGCCTTTCAAGGTCTGGTTGAATCTCTCCACCAGACCGTTTCCTTGTGGGTGGTAAGGTGTGGTGAACTTGTAGGTTACACCACACTCCTTCCACAGGGATGTCATATACTTGGATATGAAATTGGTCCCCCTATCAGAAACCACCTCTCTGGGGAATCCCACACGGGAAAAGATCCCCATTAACGCCCGGCCCACCACTGGCGCCGTCGTTGTCCTGAGACGGATTGCCTCCGGGTACCGGGTGGCATGGTCCACCAAGACCAGGATGTACCTGTTGCCCATGGCTGTCTTGGGATCCAGTGTCCCCACAATATCCATCCCTACCCTTTCGAAGGGTGTTCCAACAACAGGAAAAGGTTGGAGAGGAGCTTTGACCTTCCTCCCACTCTTACCACTTGCCTGGCAAGTTTGGCAAGACCTACAGTGTGCATCTGACTGCCTTCGCATTTGGGGCCAAAAGAAGTGGGTGACAAGCCTGTCAAAGGTCTTGTCCTGCCCCAAATGTCCTGCCAAAGGCACGTCATGAGCCAGACCCAGTAGGAAGGTCCTGAAGCCCTGGGGTACCACCAGCACACGGGCTGACCCAGGCTCAGCAACCTTAGGCTCACTGTATAGGAGACCACTCTCCCAGTAGATCAGATGTGACCCGGACTGATTACCAGCTGCCTGGTCTGCAGCCTGCCGCCGCAGACCCTCCAGAGTAGGGCACTCGTTCTGCTCCCTGCAGAACTCCTCCCTGGTGGGACCCCCTTCTTGCTGCCAATGGGTCAGCTCAGAGATGTCTCCCAGTTCGGCTACCTGCTCCCCTGTAGGCACCGGGCGTCCCCTCGAGGTCCGCCTCCTCCCGGTCCGTGGGAACTTCGGGTGCCGGTTTCCCGCACCGCCTGCCCTTTCTCTTGGCAGGGACTTGGGCCACTGTTTCAGGCTCCAAGTCCTCTTGATCACCCTTTCTGGCTGCCATTGACCGAGTAGACACGCATGCCCACTCTGGCAACCCAAGCATCTCCAAGTGAGACCTGAGCTCAACCTCCTTCCATGAGGACTGCTCCAGGTCGTTTCCTAGCAGACAATCTACAGGCATGGTAGGGCTCACAACCACCCTCAAGGGACCTGAGACCCCCCCCATTCAAAGGGAACCTGCGCCACCATACATTGGCGCTCTGAGTTGTCTACAGCAACTACTTGGTGGAATGCTCCTGGGACTACTTGCTTCTCAGACACCAGGTGACACCGGACTGAGGTCACACTGGCTCCAGTATCTCTGAGAGCCTCTACCCTGTTCCCATTAATGGTCACCCAGGTGCTATATTTCTTTGTGTTAGGGGGCACCTGGTTTCCTGGGACCATCTCACTGTCCCCTAGTGAGGCAAGGGTCATTTCTGCGGGATCCCCACCCTCCTGTGGGCACCCCTCCTCCCCAAGCGCTACACTAGCCAACACTTTGGACTGTCCACCGGTGGGTGGCTGTGTCCCCTTCGGGCACTTGGGGTCCCCCTTAAAGTGACCTACCTGGTCACATGCATAACACTTGCGGGGGCCGGTCTCAATAGGCTTCCCTGTAGAGACCCCTTTCTTCTTATCACCGGGGGCTGGGAACCTTTACCCTGGGTACTAGTTTGGGGCCCTTTAGAGAACTCCTGTGCTTTACCCTTGTCCCCCCCACCTTTCTGCTGGGGACCTTGCCCACCTTTGGCTGAGTCTCCCCCAAACGCTTTCTTGTGGACCCTGGTACTCACCCAGCGGTCCAATTCCATAGCAAGCTTCCTGGGGTCAGTTAGCTTACTATCAACTAGGTGCTGGCGCAGATCTGCAAAACATAGACTAGACAAGTGCTCCCATGCAATCAAGTTGTAGAGCCCCTGAAAATCTGTTACACTACTGCCCTTTACCCAGCCATCCAGAGACCTGCAGAACACATCCACACATTCCAACCAAGTGTTGGCATCAGACTTCTTACTGGACCTGAACTGATCCCTGTACTTTTCAGGAGTAAGACCATGCTTCGTGAGATGGGCATCCTTCATGTCAGCATAGGTGAGGTGATACCCCTTACCCAAAGCTATCAGAGCATCCCTTGCTTCTTCAGGGAAAAGTGGCCACAATCCTGCTCCCCAATTCTCCTCAGGGACCCCATTCATGTGTATGGCTGCCTCATAACCCTGAAACCACCTTTGTATGTCATCCCCCTTCTTGAATTCCTTGCCTACGTTCTTGGGAATGTGCACAATCCTGTCTGCCTTTCTGGACGAATTGCTGCCACCATCTGAGCCTGACTTACTCCTAAGTTCTAGCTCCTTCAGTTCTCTCTCATGCTCTAAGAGCATCTTCCTCTCCTCTATGGCCAATCTCTTCTCCTCCCGCTCACTCTCCAGCCTGAGCTTCTGCAGCTCAAACTGCCTTGCCTCCCGCCTGTCCTCCAGCTCCTCTGGGGACAGACTGCTGCTGCCTGACCTGGCGGGTTCCCCCTGCCCAAAAGCACATCCACCCTGGAAATAGGCTCCTCCACCTCCTCACTGAGATTACCAGGCTGCCCACTGGCATGTCTGGCTGCTACCCAGGCCCTCAGCGCCTTCTGTAGCTCCTCCTTCCTTGTGAGGCCTTTAATTTGGACTTTCAGGTTTTTACAAATCGCTCGTAACTCCTTTACGGCGTAGGATTCCAACCTATCCTCCTCAAAGATAACTTCCAGAGATGCAACGGATGATGCAATTGATTCAGGCATGACAAAAGTAGTGAGTTGAAAACTGGCAAGATCAAAAATAGGCCAAAAGAAAAAGAACCAGTATGTGGTACGTAATGGTCTGCGATATGGTAGTAGTGCACACCAATCACTGTAAGTCAAGTGCAAACACAAGTCCTATCCTCACCGCTGACAACCAATGTTAGAAATGGGATCTCTAGTTGGCAAGGGCTTGCACCTTTGTCCAAGTAGGGACCCTTCTTCCTAGTCAGGGTAAGGGTGTTACACTCGTGAAGTAACCCCTGCTCACCCTCGTGGTAGCTTGGCACGAGCAGTCAGGCTTAATTCAGAGGCAGTGTGTAAAGCATTTGCACATAACCAACAGTAATACAGTGTAAGCACTACAAACGGACACCACACCAGTTTCGAAAAATAACCAATATTTTATATACTCAAGACAAGACCAATTACGACAAAAATCCACAATACTATACTTTACGAATGAATACTTGATACGGTAACTTCTTCTTTGCAGGAATAGCACAAAAGCAAAGTTCGTACGCAGTCGGTAGCTCCGTCCGAGCCTACTGTGATGCTGAAAACCACAGAGTCTAACAGTTCCAGCCGACCGCGTCGATCACGGGCCAGCAGAGTCGTGAACAGACTCGGTTACAGTACCTTTCTCGTTGTGGCTGGTACGGAGTGTACGAGCCGGTCGGCGTTCGTCGCGGTTGCGGTGCAAGACGGAGCGATGCAAGGTGCGGTGTCCCTCGATGCGGTGCAGGCAGCGGCTCGATGAGCGTCGTGCAGACGGAGTCGGTGAGTCCAAGGCGTGCGATGCAGGGTGAGACGATGCTCGATGCGGTGCTGACAGGTTGCGATGCAGGCGACCAAGCCGGAGTGCGGGAGCTGGCGTCGGACAGCGGTGCGAGTCGGAGCGGTGCGTCGCAGACGTGCGAGCGGTGCCCCAAATGCGGTGCGGTCACGACTCTTGAGCCAGTTGCAGCGACCTCGTCAGTCGGGTCCGGTTGGTTCAGTGAAGCGATGCGATGCGAACTGCGGTGCCCACAGGTCACGGTGCAAGCAGCGGCTCGATGTTGGCGGCGTCGGACGTCGCCCACGGTGAGACCAGGGTTGCGATGCGAAGCGGGCGATGCGGTCTGCGGTGCAAACAGGTCACCGGCCAGGGATGGATTCGGTTGACGGAGTCGGTTGCAGTTCCCTTCCTCTGTGGCGACTGAAACAGCGTTCCAGAAGCGGTACCCAGAGGCTTGTGAAGTCTTTGTAGTCACTGAGACTTCTTAACAGGAGGCCAGCTCGGTTCCAGGCCCTTGGAGATACTCGGCACAAGTTTGTAGAAAGTTCAGTCCAGTCCTTTCATTGCCCAAGGCAGAAGCAGCAGCTGCAGGCCAACCCAACAAAGCAACAACACAGCAAAGGGGCAGTACTCCTCCTGGCAGCTCTTCCCGCTCTTCGTCTTGGCAGGTTCCTTGATTCCAGCGAGATCTAAATTCATGGGGTCAGGGCCCCAATATTTATATCCCAAATTCCTTTGTTCTCTGAAGGCAGAGAGGCCTTTGCCTAGTCCAAACCAGTTCTGGAGCACTTTGTTTACAAGTCTCCGTCCCTTCTTTCAGTGAGTAGGCCAGGGACATCAGACGCACCACAGGAGGTGGAGCCAGCATTGTGGAGGGAAGGCACTGTCCTATTCAGGGCCCAGGTGCGACCCCTCCCACCCATCTACATGTAGATCTGGCTATCCAGCCCTGTGCTGACTCACCCTGTCTCCTGGCATCCCCCAGCCCCTGTCACTCACACTCCAGACAAGGAATACACAACCTCGCAGAGGCAGGCTTGGATGGTTAGACAAGAAAATACCCACTTTCTAGAAGTGGTATTTTCGAACACAGAATGTTAAAACCAACTTCACTAAAAGATGCATTTTATCATTCTGAGTCCAGGCATACTAAACTCGAATTTCTACCATGTTCCCGGGGTCAGTTAGGATTATAAACTGTAATAATCAAAACTGCCCGTTCTGGCCTAGGGAGAACAGGTAGCCTTGCAATAGTGAAAAACGAACTAGGCTGTAATTCACTATCAGGACATGCCGCACACACCAGGGCATGTCCTACCTTTCGCGTACAACGCACCCTGCCCACAGGGGTACCTTGGGCCTACCTTAGGGGTGACTAACATGTAGCAAAGGGAAGGTTTAGGGACTTGCAAGTGTGTGCACTTGCCAAGTCGACATGGCAGCCCCAGGCTGCGCACAGGCTCTGCGTTGGCAGGCCCGAGTTACACTTTACGGGCTGTTTGCGTGGGTGGCACAATCCAGTGCTGCAGCCCACCAACAGCATTTGGTCTATAGGCCCTGGCACTCACAGTGCACTTTACAAGGGACTGACACATAAACCAAATAGGTCAATCATGGAAACACCAATCCATAACACATTTTATACAGGAGCACTTGCACTTTCCCACTGGACAGCAGTGAGGAAAGTGCGCAGAATCATTACACCAGCAAAAACAGAGTCACAACCGGGAGGTCAGAAAGCAAAAAGTCAGGGGAAACACGCCAAAAGATGCCAAGTCTAACACTTAGTCAGATAGAGATGCAGTGAATCAGGGAGACCAAGGGGGCCTCAGGGCAATAAAAACAAGTAGTGGTAACAAAGCATTTAAGGAAAAGCAATCATGCTCACATGGTTTCAGAGTGGGGAGCACAAGAGACCTACCCTCCTCCGCTCACCTGGATTGAGACTGAGCAGAGAAGAGAACCTGTGATTTAAATTGCCGATAATTTCTGTAATCATTTTCAGGTGTGGTACGGGCTGTCACAGGGGGGTGGGAGTAATGACCATGTGGCCAATGGTGTGGAACGGAAGGGCGAGCTCGAGCCAATTGGACTGTGCCCCTCGCATACAGGCGTGACCGAGGTTTTGTTCCACAGCGGCAGCCATATTGAAGTGTATGATGGTCAGTATGCATGAGCATCAAATGAACGGTGGTGCTGAGAGGCTTCATCGAAACACCTAACATTACTAATGTATATGTCATGTACTTCATGGAATGTGAAAACGTAGGGATTGTCTATGTTAGTGTCAGGATGGTTCAACTAGATGCTAACCGGCCCGTAATTAAGGGCTTAATAATGTGTCCCAGTCCACGGACATTATAAAAAATAACACTACCCGCATATTAATGATAAGAAGAGGGACAGTCACAACGAGTGTGCATAAGTCGCTGGCCGACCCTCTGCGGTGAAATGCTTGTATGTTCGCGCACTCGCACATACTGGGTGTATTGGCCTCCATATTTGAAGTGTAACATGGAGCCATGTGATAACCTGACTCATGCCCGGCACCAAGGTAATGGCCAGAGCTGCCGAATTTGGAACTGGGGAACCAGGCTTGAGTCTAGCTGTCACCTCAACATCCTGTGATTCTGGGCAAATCAGTTAATCTCCCCAGGCCTACCAAAAATGAATGTGTCCTTCTGTAATGTAACTAGTGCTTATGTAAAGCATTCTAAAACCTTTGGGTCGAGTTCAAGCTATATCAAACTACAAAAAAAGGAGCCTGTAGGAAGTGTGCCCTGGTAGAAAAATGTGCCAAAGTTAAAAAAGGAGTGGGTGAAGCAGGGTGTTTACTGGGCATCTGTGATGGTTAAAGGGAGCACTAGTTAGGAGTATTTGGTGTGATAGTACTCCACAAATAAAGGTGTGCTAGTCCATGGCCACTCTTCTTGGATTGTGTAAAAGAGGCAGTACATGCTTAAGTGCACAGATCCCCTGCCTTCCCTGGCTCCAGACTAACTTCAGGGGCTATGCGGCCCTTTGTGTGGAGACAGGACACAGCCTATTCAGACATAAGTGAGTCTGGGTCCAGCTTCTCCCTCCCATCCTGCCAGTGATGGCCCATCCAGTCACTCCTAAGCTCCTATTGTGTGTGCCTGTCTAGGATGAATACACAGTGGCGGCTCGCATAGGGCGTGCTGCTGGGCGGTGGGGCAGAGGAGGGGCAGGGTGGGGGGGTAGTAAACTCGGTCATACGACGGAACGGAGGAAAGTAACAATTATGTTCCTCCGTTCCGTTGAATGTCCGAGTTTACTACCCCCCACCCTGAGCCCCCACCACACCGCAGCACGCCCTATGTGAGCCGCCACTGCGAATACACAAAGCCCAACTGACAACTACACCCAGTCAAGTGACCAGAGGCAGGCTGCAGACACCAAATGACTAAAGGCAAGAAAATGCCAACTTTCTAAAAGGGGAATTTCTCGAATTCTAATTGAAAATCCGACTTCGCTATAAGTTAGGATTTTAAATCAGGATTCCAGATGCACCAAACATGAACCAGTCATCTCTTCTCATTTTGAAATTACACTTGTAACATGTAAAAAGGCAACTCCAATGTTATCATTTGGCAGAGATAGGCCTTGCAGTAGTGAATAAAGAGTTTAAAAGTTTTTCACTACCAGGACATTTAAAACTTAAAAGTACATGTCCTTCTTTTTAAATACAATGCACCTGCCCTCTCGGTTTTCCAGAGCCTACCATTGGGGTGACTTAGATGTATTAAAAAGGAAGGTTTTAGCCTGGAAAAAGGTTTATTTTGCCAGGTTGAAATAAAATTTTAAACTGCGCACACAGGCTCTGCAACGGCAGACCTGAGATATGTTTAGAAGGGATGCTTAAGTGGGTGGCACAATCAGTGATGCAGGCCCACCAGTAGCATTTAATTTACAGGTCCTGAACACATACAGTACCACTTTGCTATGGACTTATAAATAAATTAAATATGGCAATTGGGTAGAGGCGAATGTTAGCATGTTTTAAGCGGAGCACACAAGCACTTTAGCACTGGTTAGCAGTTGTAAATTGCACAGAGTCCCAAGGCCAATAAAAATAAATTCATCACAAAATAGGTGGAGGAAGGCAAAAGGTTTGGGGATGACCGTGCAAAGAGGGCCAGGTTCAACAGAGGCTGTATCTAGAGCACGTAACCAAGCCACGCCACTAACTATGGGGGAATGGCTGACAGCCCCAGCCTCCAAAGAGAAGGTGATATATAAAATGAATGATCTGCTGGATATCTTTGACAGTGTTTGGGTTGCATTTTTGTCTTACGTAATTTCCCAGTTTTATATTGCCATAATTTTCCTATCCACTTCTGGCTTAATAATTGTCCTACCATGTGCCACCCTGGATAGGGTAGCCTTCATATAGCAGCTTTAGATGCATATCCACTCTGGATGAGATCTCATCCAATTCAGATGCTATAGAGATCCATTTCATATGCGTTGACACTATTGCTGGGACCTCCTTTTTTGTTTTACTGTTACACCTGATATTGGTTGGCTGAGCAGGGTTTGCTAGAATAGTTCAGAAGCTCCCAATAGAAATAGTGCACTGCCTGCTGGGATATGTTAGGCCAGTAGTGGGGCTACGTTTAGGCTACTGGTGGGATTCATGTAATGTGTAAGACCTTCTACATATCCTATTCTGTAAGAACTACTGTGAGGCTACACTCTATTTTCCTTTCATACTGTGGCATTGAATCCTTGTATCTCATGTAATAAATGTAATTAAATGTAATAAATAAATAAGCTCAATATTGTATCCAAAACATTGAGGACATGAATATTGAAAGGTAACTGCATATAGGCAAGTATATGTTTACTATTTTAACTTCACAGCTACGTACCTGGAAAATACATAGGGCTTTATTACGAATTTGATGGTCCACAGACCACCAGACTTGCAGGGGCACCAGCACCTGCACGGCATGATTTTCAGAATTCCATGCCAGTACTGCCTTTGACATTCCCATTTTGGTGCCTATTTCAAAGGGCACCGCTCGGGCACACCAAAGAACCTTCCGCCAGACAGGAGAAAACTCCTAATCTGGCGGGTGGTTTGCACATGTGTTTGGCGGTGCGGGAGTGTGACGGTCCCGCTCCTGCATCCCCAGACTCATAATGAGGCCCATAGTCTGTTCACAGATTCCTCCTGCTTACAACTGAAGGAATCTCTTGGCAGAAACATGACCAGTTTTGGAAATAAACATGTTGGAAAGAACTGGGTATTTCTGGGGCCCCGATGTTATTACTTTTTCAAGTCATCCCAACTCCACATGGTTTGTTGCTGGGGGGGTTCCAGCTGGATGATGCAACTCAGAATTGGCACACCTTGTGGCTTTGGTGACATGCTGTGTACCTGAGGGTGGAATCAAATGTGTTTTGTTCAATGTTTGCATGTTCTATGAGAATGTCAGTAGGGCAAGCAAGATCGATGGATGCATTATTTGAGAGATGTATTGTTTAGGCAACCGCAATTTGCCAACAGTATAACTTTGGAGATGTGTTTTAAAGATGAGGAGATTATTGGCTGTTCATTTGTCCAATGAAAACACTGCAAACTTATGTGCACAATTTCTGTCATGAGTGCGGAGTTCAGATTATAGACAAGTTGCCAATATTTATCGAAATCATGTTTGTAAAATTGCTTTATCTTGTTCTTATAATCAAGACTACCTAATGACTTATTTTGGGCATACCCAATAAAGGCCATATTACATGCAGTGCTCCCAATGCAAAACAGGGGTGCACACCTGTTGTTTGTACCCTGGGGACACTATACTTTTTTGTACTGGACCTTGACACGTCTGTACAATTACAGAGGGCCCTATTCTGTCATACAGATAGTGCCAGTGCATATGCAGCACTGTCACTATCTTAACAGGATAATTCTTTATTTTCATGGTAGTGTGGCCCTATGCAAATGAAGGAAACACTTTGCCTCTGTGTCCGCACCATATTATGAATGTATGCACAGAGGAAAAAAGATTGTCAGGAGGCGCACTGACTGTGTGCCACAAAAAGGCAGTGCACAGAAAGGCTGCCCCCTGAAGGCACCGCACTGGAGGAGGTAATGGAGGTCCTCTGGACCCTCCAGAAATCCCCTGGAGGAAGGTGCAGTCACTCACTACACCCACCTGCAGAAGGATAACTGCCCCATTTTGAAGTGCAGGTAGATACAGCCTGCACAGTGAAATTCTAAATGGCTGCAGCCACTCCATCTTTTACTAATGGGCTGCACCAGGGCAGTCACAGTAGCTGGACTTGGGGCAGTGGATTGAGTGGAGCATGAGTTTTTGTCTGCTCTACGGGCACTGCATTGATGATAATTGCACGCACTGACCCTATTGGACCTGGCACAAACAATTGAATGTGAGCCATGGCCCAAACAGGGACAGTGCACCTTATTTGTAATAAAGTTCAAAATGCTTCCATCATCTACTTTGGCATCTGGAATAACCATATCTTTGGCAAGAGTAATGGCAAATTCTGTTGCATCGGCAGAAAGGTATATGCTTTAGACCATCCAACAATATATACATTTAAAAAACAGTGGGCCAATAAGCATCTATTCTTCATTTTGTTATCAATCAATCAAGGGTTGGTAAAGTGCAACTACTCACCGTGAGGGTCTCAAGGCACTGGGTGGAGGTGGGAAGCAGATCCATCTAAGTGCTGGTGTCATTGGAAGAGCCAGGTGTTGAGGTCCTTCCTGAACTGCGGTAGTGTGGGAGATAGTCTGAGGTGGAGGGGTAGAGTGTTCCAGGTCTTGGTAGTGAGTAAGGAGAAGGAATTACCTCCGGTTCTGGTCTTGCAGATCATTGGGACAGTGGCCAGGGCGAGCTGGGCAGAGCGAAGGTGTCTTTTGGGTGTGGGGAAGGAGAGGCGGCTGTTCAGGAATGCTGGTCCAGCGTTGTGGAGGGCCTTGTAAGCGTGGGTGAGGAGTTTGAAGGTTATTCTTCAGTCTGCCAGGAGCCAGTGGAGTTTGCGAAAGGTGTTGAGTGATGTAGCTGTGCCAGTAGAGGTCAAGGACTAGGCTCGCTGTGGCGTTCTGGACATTATGGAGCTTGTGGAAGTTTTTCTGGGTAATGCCGGTGTAGAGTGCATTCCCGTAGTATAGTCTGCTGCTGATAAGTGCATGAGTGACAGTCTTTCTGGATTTGGTGGGTATTCATATGAAGGTCTTTTGCAGAAGGGGGAGGGTATTGAAACAGGCCGAGGATACTGAGTTGATCTGGCAGTCCATAGCGAGCAATGCGTCTAGTATGATGCTGAGGATTTGTGCGTGGTTCGTCAGGGTGGGGGGAGTTCCTAGCGCAGGGGCCACCAGGTATCGTTCCATGCGGAGGGAATGGATCCCAGATTGAGGACTTCTGCCTTCTCTGAGTTCAGCTTAAGGCAGCTGTTCTTCATCCAGGCGGCGACGGCTTTTATCCCTTGTTGGAGGTTTTGCCTGGTGATGTTGAGTTTGCTGGTGAGGGAGAGGATCAGCTGTGTGTCGTCTGCGTAGGAGACAATGTTGAGTCCATGGTTCCTGACGATGGTTGTGAGGGGGGCCATGTAGACGTTGAAGAGGGTGGGGGTGAGAGAGGAGCCCTGGGGCACTCCGTAGTCGGTCTCTATCAGTTCCAAGAGGTATGGTGGAAGTCTGAACCATTGTGTTCTGCCTGTGAGGAAAGAGCGGATCCAGTCAATGGCCTTGTCATGGATGCTGGTGTTGTGGAGTCTAGTGCTTAGGGTGCAGTGGGAGACAGTGTTGAATGCTGCAGAGAGGTCAAGGAGGATGAGGGTGCAGCGATTCGCCCAGGTTGAGGAGGGAGCGGATGTAGTCGGTGACGGTGAGGAGGGCAGTCTTGGTGCTGTGATTGCTTTGGAAACCAGATTGGGAGATGTCCAGGATGTCGTTTGTTTCATTGAAGTTGGCTAGTT
This sequence comes from Calotriton arnoldi, assembly GCA_963921515.1. Classification (NCBI taxonomy): domain Eukaryota; kingdom Metazoa; phylum Chordata; class Amphibia; order Caudata; family Salamandridae; genus Calotriton; species Calotriton arnoldi. The sequence continues at coordinate 480,599 of CAWUFW010004433.1, read as the reverse complement.
GGTTTTTGACAGCTTTTTTGATGACTGTGGCTGGAAAGGGGAGCAGGGAGATGTGTCTGAAGTTCTTAAGGTCTGTCGGGTCTGCGGAGGGTTTCTTCCGAAGTGGGTTGATTTCGGTGTGCTTCCAGTCGTCGGGGAAGGAAGAGGTCTTGAGGAAGCAGTTGATGGTTTGGTGTAGCTCGTGTGTGATGGCAGGGGCGGCTCTGTGGAAGATGCGGTGCGGGCAGGGGTCCAATGGTGTTCCGTAGTGGATGCTTTTCTTGGTCTTTAGGGTGTCGTCTGTAGTGAGTGGGGTCCAACTGAGCAGGGTCCGTCAGGGGGCGTCAGTTGAGGAGGTTGCTGGAGCAGTGGGGAGGATGTGGTTGTCAAAGTTGACATAGATTGTCTTGATCTTGTGGTGGAAGAAGGTGCCAAGTCTGTCTTGGGAGGGTTAGACGTCTGTGGTTATAAGTTGAAATGTTCTTGAAGCGATCACTGATCTCATCTTATTCATTAGGAGACCTATTTCTGAATATAGCATTTTAAATAGCAAGAGTAGTATTGAGACAATACCTCATATAAGCTGTTTGATCATAGCAGGTACATTTCAACTACATTTGAACATTTAAAGGAACCAGATAATGAATCATTAGCCTCACTAATTGTCTGAAAACTCACAAATTGCCACAGGCACCATGGCTTTTTGTAAAAATCCTAGTTATTGAAATAATCACATACTGAAGATGATGAAGGGTCAACATTTCAAATACTTTTGTAGCTGCAACCAGCATAACAATTATTTGGGGGTTAAAAGAACTATTCATGCCAGCCTTCTAATTTAAATGAAACAAAATGGTCTGCGCTCTCCTCTCCACCATGAGAGAAAATGTAGCAGTGTCTTAAAAAGAGTGAGAAAAATATTACAACATAAAGATAAATGTTCCTCCTTTTTAAAAAAATGTATCTAGTTTATTAATAAAATACTAAGGGCCTAATTTTCAAGCCCCCTGTGCACCACTGGAATGTCACTTTAAATGATGCTTCTGTGGCTCACTCTGCAGAGCCATATCTATAAGGCCACATAAAGCCAACCTGAGTGGCTTTTCATGGCCTTGTAGATATGGTGTGAGGCAACGCAGTGCAAGTCACTGTGTTGCCTCACACTGGCCATGGGTGTTACAGTGGGTGTTCCCACGTAACACCCATGGCATTTGACACATTACCAGATTTACAACATTCTGTAAATCTGGGAATGGGTCAAAAGCCTAGGCCTCCCCAGGGGAGGCGTGGGGGAGGCACAACAAGGAGAAATAACTTTATTTCTCCTTGTTTTTTCCTCTTTCTGTGTGTGCTGCATTCAGCAGCACACATATAAGTAAGAAATTGCCTGCATTGATTGTTTTTGTGCAGGAAGGTGTCCCTTCCACTAGTAAAGGAAACCCCAACATTCCTTCAAGACACAAGGGATGTCCTTAACCTAATTGAGGTTCACAATGTGGAGGGCCCTCGTCTGGATGCAATAATCACCCTAGATGTAGAGGCCCTTTACACCAACATTCCACAACTAGCAACACTGGAGGTTGTGGAAGAGACCCTGAGATTCACCAATTGGTCAGCTCCAACACCCATAAGTTTCATCATGGGGTGTGCCCATGTAGCACTCACAGAAAACTATTTTCAGTTTGAGGACCGCATTTACCATCAAACCCAAGGGACATCAATGGGCAGTACATTTGCCCCAAGTCTCACATGTCTGTACATGTCAAACTTCGAGTCAAAATATGTCCTCACGGTCACCAATCCCTATACAGACAACATCATCCTCTGGCGTCGTTACATTGACGACGTCCTGGTATTTTGGAAAGGTGGACTAGATATCATCCCTCTCTTTTTATGTGGGTTAACAGCCTCAACCCTTACCTACGGTTCATGGGCAATGTATCTGATCAGGAACTACCCTTCCTGGACCTTGTAATCAGTCTGAAAACGAATAGACTGGAGATGAAAACCTTCAAAAAACCCACTGATAGCCACAGTCCCTTGCTTTTCGGTAGTTTTCACCCGAAAGCATTATGGGAAAATCTACCTTATGGGCAGTTCTTGAGGCTCAGGCGCAATTGCAGTAACCTTGAAGACTTCCAGACACAGTCATCTGAGCTCACCAACCATTTGGCTAGACGGGAATACCCGGTAAGAAAAATTAAAACCGCCCAGAAGAGAGCACGTAATACGAATAGAGAGGCACTCCTCGAAATTCAGCCCAAATCTGAAACTGAGCACATCACATGCGTCACCACCTTTACTCCAGAATCCAATATGATCAAACGAATCATAAGGAAACACTGGAGAATTCTAAAACATGGTGACCTAGTGCCAAATCCCCCTAGGTTCGCATTTAAAAGAACTGCCAACCTAAAAGATTTACTGATTAGTACCAGACCAAAAAAGGATCCACCACCATAAAACCAATGGTGGAACTTGCCTCCTGTGACAGGCCACTACCCTTGAGGACAGTGCATAGTTTGCCCACTTACAGGTGCAACAAAATCAGTTGTGCTGAGACGTTCAGGTGGTTACAAAAGAAACACATCAACTGCAACACGCGCAACTGCGTATATCTGATCACTTGTCCTTGCCAGCTCAAATATATAGGAATGACGACACGCCCTGTAAAAACCAGAATTACACAATACAGGAGCAATATAAGGTGTAAAAAGACCAACACCAAAATGTGTGCCCATTTCACTGAAAGGAACCACACCATAGATAACCTACATTGGACAATATTGGAATCACACCCCCAAATATGGAAGGAGGCGTTATTCAGGAAGGAACAACAATGGATTTTTAAACTTTCATCCCATATCTCAGGTCTCAATGACGATATCCCTTGGGTGGAACTGAATCGAATTTGATAACCCTCATATACAACTGTACCTGGGCATCCTCTTCCTGTGACACTTCTCCCATTACACTGAGTGGGCATAACAACCCTGCCTTCACCACCCACAATGACTGGGCATCCTCTTCCTGTGATACTTCTCCCATTATACGTGGTGGCCATGACAATCCTGCATTACCACCCATAATGACTGCATACTATAATTTGGATCTTTGATCCCTAGTGACCACTATACACACCAAGCACCATGTAGTATACCTCTGAACCCTGTTAACCTCCTGTGCAACTACCTCCACCATGTTTTGTAGGCATGAGATCCCCCATTACAGATGGCTCATGGATGCGGCCACCTCCACTTAGTAATGACTAGACACACTAAGCAACATGTAGCATGGGGTTATACATCGAGATGGATATAAAAACCATCACCGATATAGAATTCCCCTTCACATATCATACCAGCAACGATATGGTCCAGCCAACACCATTTAGTATGTTGCCCTGTTAACCTCCTGTGTAACTGCTTCCATCACATTTTGTGGGCATGAGATCCAGTGATTAATTCCACCCTTGTCACTAACAAAACCCAATAGGGTACAGGAAAGGTCACATCAACATTAATTAGTATAGAACTCACAGATCCGTATTGACTGTTGAAATACAGTGTAGGTTCAATAAAGTTGACTACATAGATGGCCGCCACGCTTAGCGTTCTAGCGTTGTGACGCTGGGACACAAAAACGTGACCTTACGTATACACAGGATTCAGCGGTACACACACGCGGACCGGAGCAAGGGTAGGACTACAGCTAGTTGCCACGCCACCCTACGTGAGTATGACTGTCCACTAGCTAGAAGGACATGCCAGACGGCAACGATTTGAACTCTGCCGGTAAGATTAAAACGATGTGCGCTCACACCCAGACTCTCGGCGTCTTCATTTCCTCTTTCCACAGGGTACGAGCAACAAAGTGCTCTGCTGACACAGCCCCGTCATCTCCGACCTCAGAGTACAGGGGTGAGTGGGTTTCCTAACAGTCCAACATGGACCAGGCTTATAACACACTTACCAGATAAGCCCATGACTCCATTAGAAATTGAGAACAAATGTACATGCTTCTTTGCTGTGATAAGGTGCAAATGTTTTTGTCTAATCTATATGTGTGAACTTGCATATGGCTCAAACTAAGGGTGAGGTAGCCACCCCGCGTTTCTGCATGTGGGTCGCCCACACATATACGGTAATCACTCTATATGTTACCCACTTTATATGTTGTATTGTCAGTGTACGTCTATCATCACGATTTGGCAATGATATTTACTCTGTCATCTGAAAAAACCTATGGTCTCCCAAGGAATTTAAAGCCATGAAACGAGCGTTTTTCACTCCGTGTGTTAGACTTGGCACCATTGGCGTGGGTATCCCTTCCATTTTTTTGCTGTTGCCTCTTATGTTTTGCTGGTTTTAGATGCTTTTGGGCACTGTGCCACTGCTGTTCAGTGCCACAGTGCAAGTGCTCCCTACTGTAAATTGTGTTATGGATTAGTGACTCCATGATTGGATGATTGGTTTACTTGTCAGTCCCTAGTACAGTGCACTGCGTGTGCCCAGGGCTTGTAAATCCAATGCTGCTGGTGGGCTTGCAGCACTGGTTGTGCCACCCACAGAAGCAGCTTGTAAAATGTGTCTCAGGCCTGCCATTGCAGAGCCTGTGTGCAGTCTGTGACTGCCATGTCGACTTGGCAAGTGCAGCCACTTGCCAGTCCCTAAACCTTCCCTTATCTTCATATCAGACACCCCTAAGGTAGGCCCAAGGGCAGGGTGCATTGTAAGTATAAGGTAGGACATGCCCTGGTGTGTGTGGCATGTCCTGATAGTGAATTACAGCCATTTTCGTTTTTCACTATTGCAAGGCTACCTGCTCCCCATAGGCCAGAATGGGCAGACTGACTATTACACCTTATAGTCAGAACTGACCCAGGGAACATGGTAGAAAAACGAATTTAGTATGCCTGAACTCAGAATGATAAAATACATCTTTTAGTGAAGTTGGTTTTAACATTCTGTGTTTGAAAATACCACTTTTAGAAAGTGGGTATTTTCTTGCCTAAACTTCCAAGCCTGCCTCTGCTAGGTTGTGTATTCCTTGTCTGGAGATTGAGTGACAGGGGCTGGGGGTGGCTACAGGAGACAGGGTGAGTCAGCACAGGGCTGAATAGAAAGATCTGCATCCAGAGTGGAGGGAGGAGTTGCACCTGGGTCTGAATAGGGCTGTGCCTGCCTTCCACAATGCTGGCTCCACCTCCTGCCGGGCGTCTGATGGCTCTGCCCCTCACTCACAAAGGAAAGAAGGAGTCAGAAAAACAAAGTGCTCCAGGACTGACCAGAACTGGTTTTGGACTAGGCAGAGGCCTCTCTGCCTTCAGAGAACAAAGGAAAACTGTGTATAAAAAGGGGACCCAGACCCCTAGGAAATTAGATCACTTCTGGGAAATCAAGAAACCTGTTGCCAAGGAGAAGAACCGGAGAAGCTGAAGGAGGAGTACTGCCCCTGTGCTGTTTTGCTGAGTGGGGTTGGCCTGCAGTGGTTGCTTTCTGCCAAGGACAGGAGAAAAGACTTTGCTGTGCTTTGTCATCTTGAAGAAGAGAATCTCCAAGGGCTTGAACTAGAGCTTGCCTCCTGCCTGAAGTCTCAGGGATACAAGACTTCACCAACCAGCTCCCCCTGCATTCCCTTGCTGGGAATTGAAGTGCCTGCTGTTGTGCTGGGCCTTCTGAGAGACTGCGTGTCGCTGGGAGCTGGAAGCGCGACGCAACAACGAGAAGCGTGTCGCCGCCGCAGCCGTGGTTATCGCATCACCGAGGAAGCGAGACGCCGCTGCCGCTGTCATCATCGCATCGCCGAGCGGCGCATCACCGGAGAAGCGAGACGCTGCCACAGAGGTCATCGTCGCATCACCGGAGAAGCACGTCGCAGGGCCTGTCGCGGCGCCAAAGATCACCGAGTCGCCGCACGGCCGTCGGGCGTGCACGCATCACACCAACGTTGTCGCATCGCAACCAAGACGCCATTTTGTCGCATCGTACCGGAGAAGAGTATCGCATCGAGGTGCCATCTTGTCGCATCGCACCGGAAAGCAGTAAGAAACCGACGCATCACCTCCCCACACAGTAAGGAAGCGAGCATCAACTCCCCTGCGCAGCAGTAAGGAACCGACGCATCCACTCCCCTGAGTGTAAGGAACCGACGCATCACCTTCCCTGCGACCCTTTTGTTTTCTTTGCGTTACGCATTCAAGGTACATTGAGAGTAAAGTGTCGCATTTACAACATGAGAGAACTGAACTATTTTATAACCTTTTAAAGCCTATTTTTTGATTACAGTATTGTGGATTTTTGCTATTGGGTCTTGTGATAAATCTATATAAAGAATACTTATTTTTATACTACAACCTGTGTGGTGTCCATCTGTAGTGTTTTCACTGTATTACTGTATGTGTTCACAAATGCTTTACACACTGCCTCTGAGATAAGCCTGTCTGCTCGTGCCAAGCTACCAGGGGGTGAGCAGGGGTTATTATAGGAGTGTTTCCCCCTTATCCTGACTAGAAGCAAGGGTCCCTATTTGGACAAAGGTGCAAACCATTGCCAACTAGAGACCCCCAGTTCTAACATTGGTGGTCAGCGGTGAGGATTTGGACTTGCATTTGTGATTCATATACAGTGATTGGTGTACACTACTAGTGAGTGCAGACCAATACGCGACCACATACATTTTGATAGGACTTTTTTTCCTTGGAACCTTTAATTTTTGTTGAGAACTGCCAATTTTCACCATGAGCAAAAAGGATCCATTGCACCTGCAGATATTGAATTTGAAGAAGATAGGGTTGATACCTACACTGTGCCAGAACTCAAAGCTGTTTGTAAAAAGTTTAAAATCTCTATGAAAGGCCTCACCAGGAAGGAGGAGCTTCAAAAGGCGCTGAGGGCCTGGTTGGAAGCACGGAATGCCAGTGGGCAGTCCGAGGAGCCTGTGGAGGAGGCAGAGAATTTAGATGAGCAGCTTGAGGGGCCATTGGGCTTACCTGGGAGGAGAGTGCCTTCCAGGGAGGGCAGCAGTGTTTCTCAAAGGGCCTGTCTCCAGAGGAGCTGGAGGACAGGGATAAAAGCAGGATGCATGAAATGGAGATGGCCAAACTGAAACAGGGAAGCCATGATAGCCTTGAGCATAAGAAATTGGAGTTAGAAAGTAAGAGGTTGGCCATGGAAGAAAAGAAGATGCTTTTAGAGCATGAGAGAGTGGTGAGGGAGCTAGAGCTAAAGGCTAGGAGCCTAGAAATCACTCCCTCTGGTGGCAGCACACCTCCAGTGCCTGTAGAAAGTAGAGTGTACATCCCCAAGGAGGTTATTAAGGATTTCATGAAGGGGGAGGACATTGGGCAATGGTTTAAAGCTTATGAGATCGCCATGACATCACACCGGGTCCCTGAGAAGGATTGGGGAGCGGGGTTGTGGGGCCGCTTTGCAGGTGAGGGAAGGGAAACCTTGCTAGCCTTGCCCACAGTGGATCAGATGTCCTATGCCCACCTGAAGGAAGCTTTAGTGGCAAGGTATGGGTTAACTCCAGAGCTTTATAGACAGAAGTTTAGGAACTGCAAAAAGCTGGAGTCTAGTACCTGGGTGGAGTATGTGTCTTATTTTTGCAGAGCATTGGATGGATGGGTGAAGGGTAGCAACGTAAATGACTTGCAGGAGTTCTATGATTTAATTGCATGGGAGCACTTGTCCAGTAGTTGTTTTCCAGAGCTACACCAGCACCTTGTTGACAGTAAGCTGACTAATCCTAGGAAGCTTGCTGAGGAGGCGGACCGCTGGGTCAGTACCCGGGTCCACAAGGGTCTTGTGGGAGACTCCGCCAAAGGTGGGCAGGGTCCCCAGCAGAAGAGTGGGGGGACAAGGGTAAACAGAAGGAGTTCCAAAAAGGGCCCCAAAGTAAACCCCAAGGGAACCAAGGTAAGGGTTCCCAGCCTCCCACTGAGAAAAGACCATGGGTCCCAACAGATAAGTCTGTTCAGAAGGGGCCCAAAGCATGTTTTAGTTGTGGTCAGGTGGGTCACTTTGTAGGAAGTCCCAAGTGCCCCAATACCGTGACCACTGCACCCACTGGTGCACCACCCCGGCAGATGGCTAGTGTAGCCCTGGGGGAGGAGTTGGGTGCCCAAGGTGGGTGGGGTCCCGCAGAGATGTCCCTGGTCTCTTTAGGAGACAGAGAGATGGTCCCTAGGACCCAGCTGCCTGATAACACTAAAAAATACAGGCAGTGGGTGACCATCAATGGCCATAGGGTGGAGGCTCTCAGAGACACCGGGGCCAGTGTGACAGCTGTCAGTTGTCGGCTGGTGTCTGAGGAGCAGGTGGTCCCCAACGTATTCTACCCTGTAGTTGCCGCTGACAACTCAGAGAGCCACTGCAAGGTGGCCCAGGTTCCCTTTGAGTGGGGGGGTCTCAGGTATCCTTCAAGTAGCTGTGAGGCCAGCCATGCCTGTTGACTGTCTGCTAGGCAATGATTTGGAGAGCTCCCCTTGGGCGAAGGTGGAGCGGAGGTCTCATTTGGAGATGTTGGGTCTGCCAGAGTGGGCGTGTGTGACCACTCGGTCAATGGCAGCCGGTAAGGGTATTCAGGAGAACCTGGAGCCTGGAAGAAAGGCCCAGGTGCCTGCCTTAAAGAGAGGAGGCGGGGGGCACGGGAAACCGGCCCCCGAAGTTCCCACGGTCCAGGAGGAGGCAGACCTTGAGGGGGATGCCCTGGAACCTACAGGGGAACAAGTGGCTGAACTGGGGGACCTGCCTGAGCTGACCCATTGGCAGCAGGAAGGAGGCCCCTCCAGGGAAGAGTTCTGCGAGGAGCAGAAGAAGTGCCCTTCTCTTGAGGGCTTGCGGCAACAGGCTGCAAGCCAGGCAGCAGGTGATCAGTCTGGATCACACTGGATCTACTGGGAGAATGGTCTCCTGTATAGTGAGCCTAAGGTTGCTGAGCCTGGGTCAGCCCGTGTGCTGGTGGTACCCCAGCGCTTCAGAGCCTTCCTACTGGGTCTGGCTCATGATGTGCCTTTAGCAGGACATTTGGGGCAAGACAAGACCTTTCAAAGGCTTGTCACCCACTTTCATTGGCCCCAAATGCGCAAGAGTTCAGATACTCATTGCAGGACCTGTCAGACTTGCCAGGCAAGTGGTAAGAGTGGGAGGAAGCACAAGGCTCCTCTCCAACCTTTCCCTGTTGTCAGCACCCCCTTTGAGAGGGTGGGTATTGACATTGTGGGGCCTCTGGATCCCAAGACAGCCATGGGCAACAGGTTCATCCTGGTCTTGGTGGACCATGCCACCCGGTACCCGGAAGCCATCCCTCTTCGGACAGTGACGGCCTCCGTGGTGGGACGTGCACTGATGGGGATTTTCTCCCGTGTGGGGTTCCCCAAGGAGGTGGTGTCTGACCGTGGTACCAACTTCATTTCCAAGTATATGAAGTCCCTGTGGCAGGAGTGTGGTGTAACCTATAAGTTCACCACTCCTTACCACCCCCAAGGTAATGGGCTGGTTGAGAGATTCAACCGGACCCTTAAGGGCATGATTATGGGTCTTGAAGAACCCATGAGGCGTAAGTGGGACGTCCTCTTGCCATGCCTGCTCTTTGCTTACAGAGAGGTGCCCCAGAAGTCCTTAGGGTTCAGTCCCTTTGAACTGCTGTACGGCCATCCTGTAAGAGGACCTCTGAGTCTGGTCAAGGAAGGCTGGGAGAAAGCTCCCAGGAAAACTCCCCAGGATGTATTTAGTTACATGCTGGCCTTCAGAAACCAGACTCGGCGTTTCAGACAACTCGCTGAGGCGAATCTGGAAGCCAGCCAGGAAGAGATGAAACGTTGGCATGATCAGAATGCCACTCTGATCGAGTTTCAGCCTGGACAAAAGGTTTGGGTCATGGCCCCAGTGGAGCCCTGTGCGCTCCAGGATAAGTGGACCGGACCATTTGAGGTGGTGGAGCGCAAGAGTGATGTCACCTACTTGGTGGACTTGCAGTCTCCCAGGAACCCCTTGCGGGTCCTGCATGTGAACCGCCTGAAGCCCCACTTTGAGAGGTCTGAAGTGGGCATGCTCTTAGCAACAGATGCTGGGATGGAAGAGGAGACTGAACCTCTTCCTGACCTCCTGTATGCAAAAGAGCAAGATGGGTCAGTGGATGGTGTGAACCTCTCTCCCACCCTGACCCCGGAGCAGCAGAATGACTGTCGCCAACTGTTGGGGCAGTTTTCTGATCTGTTCTCCCTGGCTCCCAGTATCACTGAATGGTGCATCCATGATGTGGACACTGGGGACAGTCCTCCTGTGAAGCACAAAACTTACAGAGTGACTGACAGGGTGAGAGCTTGCATCAAGGAGGAGGTCTCCAAGATGTTTGCCTTAGGGGTGATTGAGTCCTCTAACAGCCCTTGGGCCAGCCCAGTGGTCTTGGTCCCAAAGGCTGCCGCGCCTGGTGCCACACCCGAACTCCGGTTCTGTGTGGACTACCGAGGACTCAATTCAGTCACCAGGACTGACGCGCACCCCATCCCCAGAGCTGATGAGCTCATTGATCGGTTAGGGGCTGCCCGGTACCTCAGCACGTTTGATCTAACGTCTGGATACTGGCAGATTGCCTTAACTGATGGGGCCAAAGAGAGGTCAGCATTCTCCACACCAGATGGGCACTACCAATTCCGGGTGATGCCCTTTGGGATGAAGAATGCCCCTGCCACCTTTCAGAGGTTGGTCAACCAGGTGTTGGCTGGGCTGGAGGATTTCAGTGCCGCCTACCTGGATGACATTGCAGTGTTCAGCGCCACTTGGGAGGAACATCTGCACCACCTCTGGGAAGTGTTGAAGGCGCTGCGGAGGGCAGGCCTCACGATCAAGGCGAGTAAGTGCCAGATCGGGCAGGGTTCTGTGGTGTACTTGGGACACCAGGTTGGGAGCGGCCAGGTGGCGCCCCTACAACCCAAGATAGATACCATCCTGGCTTGGGAACCCCCAAAACCCAGACAGAGGTGAGAGCCTTCTTAGGACTCACCGGGTATTACAGGAGGTTTGTCAAGGGGTATGGCAACATTGTTGCACCCTTGACTGAGCTGACTTCCAGGAAGCAGCCCAGGAAAGTGAACTGGACTGATGCCTGCCAAAAGGCTTTTGATGCCCTGAAATCTGCCATGTGCACGGCGCCCGTGCTTCAGGCGCCCAACTTCTCAAGGGAATTCATTGTGCAGACAGATGCTTCAGAGCATGGTGTTGGGGCTGTGCTTTCACAGATGAATGAGGAGGGCCTAGACCAACCTGTAGCCTTTATTAGTAGGAGGTTACTCCCACGGGAACAGAGGTGGAGTGCGATTGAACGTGAGGCATTTGCTGTGGTCTGGGCACTGAAGAAGTTGAGACCATACTTGTTTGGGACTCACTTCCGGGTTCAGACAGACCACAGGCCCCTCAGATGGTTAATGCAGATGAGGGGTGAGAACCCAAAACTGTTGAGGTGGTCCATTTCCCTACAGGGGATGGACTTCACGGTGGAACACCGCCCTGGTACAGAACACGCCAATGCTGATGGTCTGTCCAGATTTTTCCGCCTTAGTGATGAGAACTCCCAGGAGGAAGGGTAGTTCTCCCCACATTTCAGCTGGAGGGGACACGTGTTAGACTTGGCACCATTGGCGTGGGTATCCCTTCCATTTTTTTGCTGTTGCCTCTTATGTTTTGCTGGTTTTAGATGCTTTTGGGCACTGTGCCACTGCTGTTCAGTGCCACAGTGCAAGTGCTCCCTACTGTAAATTGTGTTATGGATTAGTGACTCCATGATTGGATGATTGGTTTACTTGTCAGTCCCTAGTACAGTGCACTGCGTGTGCCCAGGGCTTGTAAATCCAATGCTGCTGGTGGGCTTGCAGCACTGGTTGTGCCACCCACAGAAGCAGCTTGTAAAATGTGTCTCAGGCCTGCCATTGCAGAGCCTGTGTGCAGTCTGTGACTGCCATGTCGACTTGGCAAGTGCAGCCACTTGCCAGTCCCTAAACCTTCCCTTATCTTCATATCAGACACCCCTAAGGTAGGCCCAAGGGCAGGGTGCATTGTAAGTATAAGGTAGGACATGCCCTGGTGTGTGTGGCATGTCCTGATAGTGAATTACAGCCATTTTCGTTTTTCACTATTGCAAGGCTACCTGCTCCCCATAGGCCAGAATGGGCAGACTGACTATTACACCTTATAGTCAGAACTGACCCAGGGAACATGGTAGAAAAACGAATTTAGTATGCCTGAACTCAGAATGATAAAATACATCTTTTAGTGAAGTTGGTTTTAACATTCTGTGTTTGAAAATACCACTTTTAGAAAGTGGGTATTTTCTTGCCTAAACTTCCAAGCCTGCCTCTACTAGGTTGTGTATTCCTTGTCTGGAGATTGAGTGACAGGGGCTGGGGGTGGCTACAGGAGACAGGGTGAGTCAGCACAGGGCTGAATAGAAAGATCTGCATCCAGAGTGGAGGGAGGAGTTGCACCTGGGTCTGAATAGGGCTGTGCCTGCCTTCCACAATGCTGGCTCCACCTCCTGCCGGGCGTCTGATGGCTCTGCCCCTCACTCACAAAGGAAAGAAGGAGTCAGAAAAACAAAGTGCTCCAGGACTTACCAGAACTGGTTTTGGACTAGGCAGAGGCCTCTCTGCCTTCAGAGAACAAAGGAAAACTGTGTATAAAAAGGGGACCCAGACCCCTAGGAAATTAGATCACTTCTGGGAAATCAAGAAACCTGTTGCCAAGGAGAAGAACCGGAGAAGCTGAAGGAGGAGTACTGCCCCTGTGCTGTTTTGCTGAGTGGGGTTGGCCTGCAGTGGTTGCTTTCTGCCAAGGACAGGAGAAAAGACTTTGCTGTGCTTTGTCATCTTGAAGAAGAGAATCTCCAAGGGCTTGAACTAGAGCTTGCCTCCTGCCTGAAGTCTCAGGGATACAAGACTTCACCAACCAGCTCCCCCTGCATTCCCTTGCTGGGAATTGAAGTGCCTGCTGTTGTGCTGGGCCTTCTGAGAGACTGCGTGTCGCTGGGAGCTGGAAGCGCGACGCAACAACGAGAAGCGTGTCGCCGCCGCAGCCGTGGTTATCGCATCACCGAGGAAGCGAGACGCCGCTGCCGCTGTCATCATCGCATCGCGGCGCATCACCGGAGAAGCGAGACGCTGCCACAGAGGTCATCGTCGCATCACCGGAGAAGCACGTCGCAGGGCCTGTCGCGGCGCCAAAGATCACCGAGTCGCCGCACGGCCGTCGGGCGTGCACGCATCACACCAACGTTGTCGCATCGCAACCAAGACGCCATTTTGTCGCATCGTACCGGAGAAGAGTATCGCATTGAGGTGCCATCTTGTCGCATCGCACCGGAAAGCAGTAAGAAACCGACGCATCACCTCCCCACACAGTAAGGAAGCGAGCATCAACTCCCCTGCGCAGCAGTAAGGAACCGACGCATCCACTCCCCTGAGTGTAAGGAACCGACGCATCACCTTCCCTGCGACCCTTTTGTTTTCTTTGCGTTACGCATTCAAGGTACATTGAGAGTAAAGTGTCGCATTTACAACATGAGAGAACTGAACTATTTTATAACCTTTTAAAGCCTATTTTTTGATTACAGTATTGTGGATTTTTGCTATTGGGTCTTGTGATAAATCTATATAAAGAATACTTATTTTTATACTACAACCTGTGTGGTGTCCATCTGTAGTGTTTTCACTGTATTACTGTATGTGTTCACAAATGCTTTACACACTGCCTCTGAGATAAGCCTGTCTGCTCGTGCCAAGCTACCAGGGGGTGAGCAGGGGTTATTTTAGGAGTGTTTCCCCCTTATCCTGACTAGAAGCAAGGGTCCCTATTTGGACAAAGGTGCAAACCATTGCCAACTAGAGACCCCCAGTTCTAACACCGTGTTTCTAAACATCGTGACTTTTAACACCGAGCACGTCTACGCCCCAAACGGGCTTAGACCATAGAAAGATGGACCTAATTGATCCTGCCTTTCAGATAACATGATATGTTATTCACTGCATGTAGCCGTGTTCTGGTCGCTCCTCCACAAGTATTTTCAACAGCACGCTGAGGCACTTCACGAGGGATAAGTCTATTCATCACCTTTCCCTCACACTAGGAGGTTGGCGATACCCATATGGACTTATCCAACACCATGACCACGTACCCCCGTTTTTAATACTTCTCACCCTTACCAATCTCTTTTCAGGTCTCAGAATTCCAGGCCAATCGACCTAGTGCTGAACAGCAACGCTGGTTAAATCACAACGTCAAGAACCAGCATTGAGGTAGTGTAAGAGTCGAGATCACCTTCTCCTATATAACACGGTCCTGATGAATTGCCACCAGACCCGCTAGGGGCTTTTCAGACAAGAAACACGTCGACCACATGCACCAGATAGACCCTGTAGGACCATTATCTCAAGGCAGGGTTTACATATTAGGTTAGTGCACCCCAAAATAAAATTATTGACAAGGGCAGTACTAGACTTATTTTAAATTACACTGCACACTCACGACACTACCCTGTCCACATACCCTCACACACAGAACAGCTTCATCAAAAAAGATCTCCGCTAAAGAGCCCCTTCGGGGGTGCCCGTCGGACATTGCAGCACCGACCCGATGAGGAGCAGGCCCAATGATGAAGCATGACATCCTCTGGGGTGTGTAAGGGTACTTTATAACAGACCTGAACACTCCCTCACATTTAGGAACTGCACATTGGCATATTTCACAAAAACAATCATTCCCATAATGCAGACACCTTTGTACCATGGTGCAAGGGTGCCTGCGTTGGCGCATGGCAGACAATTGTGCTACAGCACTGGGGAAGAGGACAGGAATATGCTATCCCATAGATACAGCCCATTTCTGCCCTTTTCTTTTGACGTAGGGCAGCAAAGCATGAAGGTTTGCAGTGCTGCCCAATGCAAAAAGCTTGTAAATGAGGCCCTGAGTCTCTCATTACAAGTTAAAGACTAAGGGGCTTATTTGCAACCCGTTGGGCCGCTGGAGCATCACTTTTTTTAACGCACCGGCGGCACAGTGTGACTGCTTATATTTTCAAGGCCACGTAAAGCCACCCTGCATGGCTTTTCATGGCCTTGTAAATGTGGCCCTCTTTCACCCATTAGTCTGCATGAAAGGGGCGTTCCATGGGTGTTGCTGTGGGTGTTCCCATGTAACATCCATGGAACCTGGCGCATTCACACATTTTCAAGGTTTTGTAAACCTGGATTGCGTAATATTCCTACGCCTCCCCAGAGGAGGCGTAAGGGAGGCGCAACGAGGAGAAATACCATTATTTCTCCTTGTTTTTCTTTTTTCTATGTGTGCTGCAGAAGGAAAACACCTCTTGTTATTGTTTTAATGCTGAACTGTGAAAGGAGAAGATGAAGCCTAAGGGCCAGAGTGGTCGACCTCGAAGCTGGGGAACTGGGTTCGAGCCTTGACAGGTATACTCAACATCCTGTGGTTCTGGGCATATCACTTAATCTCCTGTGCCTAACAAAATGAATGTGTCCCTCTGTAATGCAACTGGTGCTTGTGTAAAGCGCTCTGATACCTTCCGGTCAAGTTCGCTCTATGTATAAAACTTGGGGGCATATTAGCAAGGTGATTATCGCCACTTTAGCGGGACTTTTTCCCGCTAAAGCGGCGATAATATTATCGCCTTATTAACAAGCTGTCGCTAACTGCTGTTAGCGACAGCTTGTAGGCGATAGCGACCGGAGTTGGGTGCCGCTTTGCATGCCAGCGATATTTATCGCTAATGGCATGCAAAGTAGGCGTTCCCCACCTAACAGCGACTGGAAACAGTCGCTGAGGTCGCTAACGCCTATCAGCGAGGCAGGGCGGTGATTAGCGAACCAGCGCTAAACACGTTTAGCGCTGGTTTGCTAACACCTGGTCCCACCCTGACTTAGCCATGTAATCCAATGAGAGGTGGATTACATGGCTAAGTCCCCTCGCACTATCAGCAAGCAGAACTGGGGAACAGTGTGAATATCGCCTGTTTTCAGGCGATATTCACACTGTTCTCAAGGTTTCTATCGCTTTGGAGATTAGCATTGCTGATTGCACGCTAACTCAGCGATAGAAACCGGCGATGCCTGGCGATAATTATCCAAGCGCTAATTGCGCTTTGCGATAATTATCGCCAGGCATTGCTAATATGCCCCTTGGGGGCATATTATCAAGGGCCTTATCTCCGCTTTTTTGGCTTTAAAAGCCAAAAAAGCGGAGATAATGTTTTCGCCCTATTAACAAGAGTGTGATAACATGCATTAGCGCATGTTAGCACCCTTTTACCCGACGCCTCCCTCTGCATCTCTAATGAGATGCAAAGTGGGCGTCACTGGGCAGAACAACCTTGTAAATATCGCTGATGTGCACATCGCGATATTTACAAGGAGGCACAGGCATTTTGCAGACGTTAGTTTTTGGCGAAAACCGCGGTTTTCGCCAAAACTAACGTCTGCAAAAATGCTGACTTACCTATACTTTATATTGGAGGTGGATTATGCTGATACGACCACAGGGTCGTATCAGCAAGGTTATCGCCGTTTTACATGGAACATCGCTGGAAAACCAGCGATGTTCCATGGAAAACAAGCTATCGCAGGAATAATTATCGCCATTGCGCTATGCGTTGTTAATACAACGCTAGCATGGCGATAATTATCAGCGATAGCCGGCGATGACAATTCTCACTCTGAGAACGGCCAGCGATAATTATCGCTGGCCGTTGATAATATGCCCCTTGGAAAATAAAAATTCAGACGATAACACCACAGCAGATCATTTATTGGCAGTTATAAAGCAACAACTGTTACTGGTGCCCACGAGCCCTTCTCTGGCAATGTAGTCTGATCTGCTTGGCCAAGAGTTGAAAAGTTATTTCTCATCAAATGTATTCCTTGTACCGAATAGGTAGCGGTATTATAATAATCAAATTAAACTAGAGCGTGGCCAATGTAGAAACAAAAAAATGATTTTGGAACCACGTTTTTGCTTTTTTTTCGATTGTCTCCTCGGTGCTATTTAAAATCACACACGTGTTCTATGGAATTATAGGATTATAGGATACATGTACAGTTTGCGAAAACATAACTCCCTGTTTACTTACCATCTTTGCTAATGATGTTTTTAAAATGAATCTGAAAGGACCGGCACCCATGCTCCTGAGCTAGGGTTGCATTTTCTTCTGAGAAAATACTGGAATTTGGCCATGTTTGCGAAATCCTTGAAAGGCCAGGAGATGGTGCCTTGATCAGATTATACGTAAAGCCAACAGTACCTTTTAACTGTCCATTGTGTCTCTGCTTGCTTTCACACTCATTTAGAGTTAGAGTAGACATCTCAAACATGCTTTTAAAGTGATTCCTCCTTGCATTTGGTATTTTGCATTCTTATTTCAAAGACGAAAAATAAAAAAAATTACTGGCCTTGAAATATATAAATAATGGTTATATTGCAAAAAAAAAACAACTGCATGGTAGCTCCCAAACCAGACGTAGCTGTCACTTGCATTCCCCTGTGTGTGACACTATAGCTTTTTTCTGCAAAATTGATCTCAAGCCATTCAATTGTATTGTATTGATTTGTAATTGCATTTATATAGCGCTTACTACCCCTGACGAGGCGTCAAATATAAGGCACAGGGGCATATTTACAAGGAAATAGCGCCACCGGAACGTCACTTTTTTCGACGTTCCGGTGGCGCAATACCCTGCACCAAATTTGCAAAGGGGCGTTCAGCCACTTTGCATGGCTTAATGCCGCTTTGCAAATATGGTACACTTTCAAGTAGGTATCTGCCTGAAAGTGGTGTGCAATGGGGACACCAGAAGACACCGGGATATTGCCAAGCAGCCTCCGCTGCCGCCGTGAGGGGAACGGCTGAATTCCATCATTCCAGGCCGTGAGGGGAACGGCCCAACTACAACCCCCAGTAGCCCTTGCGCCCTCGTGCCTCTGACTCCGCAAACGTGCATGGAGGCGCGATAAAATTACTGCGGCCCTCCCGCAGCACGGGACACCAGAAGACACAGGGATTTTGCCAAGCAGCCTCCGCTGCTGCCGTGAGGGGAACGGCTGAATTCCATCATTCTAGGCCGTGAGGGGAACGGCCCAACTACAACCCCCAGTAGCCCTTGTGCCCTCGTGCCTCTGTTGCCGCAAACGTGCCTGGAGGCGCGATAAAATTACCGCGGCCCTCCCGCAGTGCGGGACACGCGCGGGCGCGCCTGGGCTAAGCCCGGGCCAAAGGCGGGCCCGTCCATGCGCGTCAGTGGCAGGTAGAGTCAGGGCAAGGCCACCCCTCTTTCGTTTACTTTTGTTTCATTTACTTGGCCCAGCTGTGGAGTCACTGTTGAGACCTTGTGGAGACTGTCACAAATCCCCAAGGTACTGTTTACACCCTCCTGACTTTGACTAAACGATCAAGACTTTGATGACACTGTTTGGTTGAAATAGTTGGCCTTAATATTTATTGTGCAATATTTCCCCCTTTTTGGTTGTTACACTAGAGATAGTGCTCGCAAGGCATCATCACACTGAGGCGAAGCTGTAGTATTCGCGCTGGGTGAATTGTTTATCTGAAGGGATTACATTATCTAATCTGTGGCGACCAGCTATGGGGAAAAGAAAGTTACCAGGTGGAAGTGGGGATGGGGCTGGAGGTAATGGAACAAAAGCGGGGTAGTAGGGGTAAAAAGGCAAGGAAGCTCCAATTGCACACAGGTAGTAACTGTGTACTAGATAGGATTGATACTCTAATAGGAGAGTGCAAGGGTATTTTGGAGTCCGAGCCCATTACACAACCCACTTGTATTACAACTCTCCCTAGTTTGTCCCCACATAGAAATTCCACTACTCCCACCATCCCTGCAATGTTCCATAAAACTTTAAAAAAGAAATTGTCTAATAATAATGACGACGGAGATAGGGCTAATGGGAGCGTAGTTAATACAGATCACATTGTTTCCTCGGTAGATTGTACTAACAGATTTCTGCCACTGTTAGACATATCCGAGAACGAAATAAGGGGAGAAGGAGGGTTACAGACAACACAGATGACACAGACTTCACCTGTGCAGAGAAAGGATGTAGGGCCAGGCATGACTAAGGAGCACCAAGATATGTTACAGCAAGTTATTTTATTAAGACAGGAAATGGGATCAATGAGAAGCCAGATAGAGGAGCTAACATTGATGGTCAAGCTATTAACATCTGCTCCATTACAAACTGGGGATGCAAGGGAGCGTAGCTGCCCAGGATGTTTACAGGGTATAACTCCAGCCATCCAGGTAACGTCTAGGGCTACACCAGTCAATGCCCCCCAAGTATTAAATACTCCTGTAGAAAGAGTTCCATCTAGTTTGGGAAGGCCCAGGAAGATAATATGAGGCCACTTCCACCAAAGCCTAGACTCACTCCACACCCTACTCCTAGCTACATTGACAACTCCTATAAAGCAGCTCTCATGAGGGTTCCGACATGCCATAACGAAAATCCCGTTGTACATCCTATTCAGCCAGAGGCCAGGCAGAGACATAGGCAATCAGCTCATCATTTTGCAGACTCACTCAGTACTTATAGAATTTCTATGGTGAATGTACCAAAGCTTGATGTAAGTAAAAGCCCAGAAAACGAGGATTCCCTAATAAATAAAATTATCCATTGGATACGGCATGTCGGGGGATGCCGATCAGTGATTAGGGAAGATATAGCAAAAGCTCGTAGGTTGTTTTCACCAGCTAATCATCTGGATTGTATTGAGCTCCCGATGACTAGGGCAGATCTAGCAGAAAACCTATTTGCTCTAGAGTTTCGTACAAGCCCACCAGGACTGTCAGCGATTCAGTTTAGACACTCCCCTCTGAGTAGTGAGAAGGCTAGCTCTCTCACCCACAAACTAGTCAGGATGCAGGGAAGCTCTACTTTAGAAAATATAGACTGACTAGAGGCGGATTTGCCAATAAAGCAGCAGGAACATCAATTAGCTAATACCACCCAAAGGGACAGTCCATTAAGTATTGAACACTTACCTATAGAACTAGAACAAACCTCAGAAGCAGAATCCCTGCCAACCAGACAAAACGATGGAGTATGGCAGGAGGATAGCCCAATCTCCTCTGTTTTAAGTGGTCCCTTGGCCGTTTGCACAATACCCTTACAGAAAACACTGTTGTCCTGGAACATCGCAGGATTAGGTTCTAAATTGGGATCCCCAGAGTGGCATGCTTTTATCGAGGGTTTTGAGATGTGTCTCTTTCAAGAGACTTGGGCAGAAGTTCCCCTCTTTTGCGTGGGATATTTAAATTTTTACATTCCAGCAACCAAAGGTGTAAAAGGGAGGCCATCAGGAGGCTTGACAATCTGGGTGAGACAGGACCTAGGGCTAGACATCCAAGCACTCCCAACTTTGAATCAGGACATCCAGGCTGTTAGATTGTCTAGGGGAACAAACGGGATCATGGATATATATAATATCTATGTGCGAGGCACCAGGGGAAAAAAGTTGGGAATTTTAGCGGCTCTTGACGATCTTCTTGATGTCAGCCAGATAGACACAAATTTCATTGTCGCGGGGATCTGAACGCGACGTTTGAGCCTCTAATGAGTGAGGAGGGTAATTTGGTTGAAGAGGAAGACTTTAAGCGAGGTATCCCAAAACTGGAGCTTGACCCAATAAAAAGATGGTCAGATGCGGTGATTCAAATTAATTCTATCTGTATGGAGATGGGATTGCGGGCTGTTAATGGCCGTACACCGTCAGATAAAACGGGGTCCAATACCTTTGACAATGGCCATAGTGCTAGTAGGATAGACTACGTATTGGTTAGCTTAGCACTATGGCATGCTGTTAAGGATATGAGCGTTCAAGATAGATTGGAAAGTGATCATAATCCATTATGTGTGGACTTGGACCTGATACGGTTTAAGGCTCCGCATGAACTACGGGATACATATTCCACCACCGACGTTGTTCCATCGAATGACTTGAGGCGACTTAAATGGGCTAAGATAACGGAGCTACCCAAAGAATTAGCTAGCATTGAAAAGGATATGGACCATGCTATAAATGAGCTCCAGACCAGTGTAGTAAATCCGTCGACCTTAGAGCAACCCATTTGTATACACAACAAGTTTTTGGGCCAGTTACGTATGTATTTTATCAAAAAGTGTAGAACTAAAAAGGCAGGTATTCCTAAAACTGATAAATGGTATAACAAAGAATGTAAAAAGGCACGTGCAGCCCTAGGGGAGGCTATTAAAGAAGGTGTCCCCACAGTGCTACGAGCAGCAAGGGCGACCTATCGGGGGGCCCAAGCAAAGGCGAAGAAAGAATGGGACACTAAAAGGTGGTAGGAACTTAGGGAGGCATGTGTTAGGAAAGACTCCAAACAGTTCTGGAATGTACACAAATGGGACAGAGGTGGGCAGGCTTGCCAGCCCCAAAACCATGTCTCACAGTCAGAGTGGGTAAACCATTTTAAGCCACAATATGCTGCAAATGTGCATGAAACAGAGGGCGGCATCGCCAAACATTTTTTTCAGGAAGCAATCTTTAGCAAGGCAGATGTCGAGGTGGCACTTAAGTCCATTTTGGCTGAAAAGGAACCTGGCCCAGATGGAATACCGGGGGATGTATTCCTCTATGATAAAGAGAGATGGTGTATGTACATTCGCTTATTGACAAATGCCATAGCCCAGGGTGCGCCGGTCCCAGACTCCTGGAAAGGAGCAGAAATTATACCAGTTTTCAAGAAAGGGGACAAATCGTGCCCAGGGAATTACAGGCCGATCAGCCTCATAGATTCTTTGCAAAAGGTAATGGGTAGGCTGGTGCTTAACAAAGTTCATGACTGGATCGATGAATTTAGCATTTTATCGCCATTACAAGCAGGGTTCCGAGCCTATACTAGCACTATTGACCAAGTGTTCAGGTTTATTTTACTTTTTTGGAAAACGGTAATCCTGGGTAAGGGCAGTTTGTACGCCGTCTTTGTTGACCTTAGGTCAGCATTTGACCTTGTACCACGAGCTAAACTTTGGAGGACATTACAAGAAATGGGGTTACCACCTGACCTGTTGACTCTTATTATTAGGATGCACGAGGACAACAAGGCTAAGATCCGATGGGGTAAGCAGGGTGAAGTCACGGAATCTTTCCCTGTGGAGAAGGGAGTTTGACAAGGATGTGTGATGGCCCCGACACTATTTTCCTTATACATCAATGGAATAGTGGATTGCATGAGGTCAACCCCCACGGATGCCCCAACACTAGCAGGTGAAAAAGTCCCCATACTAATGTTCGCAGATGAGACATTGATCATTTCCAAGACGCCGAGTGGGCTCCAGAGAGCTTTAACAACCTTCGAGGAGTTCTGCTCGAGGCGTGGATTGGAGGTCAATGTGTCAAAAACGAAATTGATGGCCTTTAATCCACAAAGGGCCTTCAAGGGGGGCATTAAAATGAACAATCTCCTGCTAGAGCAAGTCAAGGAGTTCACATACCTAGGGGTAAACATCCAGGAGGGGCTAAATTGGACACACCAGGTCGATATAGCATCACCTAAAACATCGACAACTGGCGGGGGTGCTGCACAAGGAATATAACACCTCATTCTCTAAGACAATTAGCCCGGCAATCGAGATCTATAACATGAAAGTCATTAGCTCTGCCTTATACGGTTCTGAGCTTTGGGGGCATGAGAATTTAGTTAAGCTCACACTTTCAGAAAATAAGTTCTTTAGAAATATTACCAACTTGCCACAGAGCACCCCGACATGCCCGTTATTGAACGATCTTGGGAGAAAGCCAATCGCAGACTCTGCTAAATTACGTCTCCTTTTGTACTGGTGTAGACTCTGGTCTACCCCAGAGCTTACAGAGTATGCGGCTGGTTTTCTAGATATAATAAGGGTAGTTACATCGCACCAAATAAAATGGTTGAGGGAGATTAGAGCTATCCTATTGAATATCGGTATGAATTCACTGTGGGTGGATCCTAAAAATAATATCTTTCCTCCAAAAAAGATTTTAAAAGCCAAATATTGGGAATCAGTCCAGATTAAAACTTTGAGAAGTTGTGAGTCCTCTTCTTTAACAGGGCAATTCCTGGACTGTAAACCTATCCCTAGGCTGGAACAATATTGGGATTTTATTACAAAGCCCCATGAGCGAAAATTATATTTCCAGTTTAGGGTGGGTACATTGCCACTAAGAGTCTTTACTAGTAAATGGTCTAAACCTAGCAATGACTTGTGTCCGGTATGCCAGCATAGCAAAGAATCACTGGCCCACCTATTGTTTGAATGTATTGGATACAATGCCCCACGCCGTGTCTGGTTGGCACCAATTTGCAAGCTCTTAGGAACAAGAAGGTAAAGTGAAGCTGAAAGAATCCAAAGAACCGACACAGCAGAGGTGATTGTCATAGCAATGGCAAAATACCTGGGGTGGGCGTGGGCAACAAGAGCACGTTTCCTCAATTAAGCATTGGATCAAATGAGATTATGTCATGCTGTAATGTATTTTTGTGGAAACATTTGCACGTTTCTATGACCACTTTGCCTTGAAATCTGTAGCTCGTATTATGGAATAACTACAAGTTTTATTATAACAATTGTTATTGTATTTTTATATTTGTATATAGCGTTTTTATGGTATTTGTTTTTATCCATCCACATGGACGTGTATCATATTTGATAAGGTGCTTTATGAATTGTTTTAGATGTCTTATGAATTGTTTTAGATGTACTTTTGTGTGCTTTTATGACTTAACACGTCGAATAAAGCTTTTTGGAATGGAATGGTGTGCAATGGGTGTTGCTGTGAGCGTTCCACCACAACACCCATTGCTTTTTGACGCTGCCCCAGATTTAGAAGGATGTGTAAATCTGAAGCTGTGCCAAAAACTAACACCATGCAAAAGCAGGTGTTAGATGGCACAATGAGGAGAAATCCTTTTATTTCTCCTCGTTTTTGCTTTTTATGTGTGCTGCATTCTGCATTCTGCAGCACACATAAAAAGAGCAAAATGCCATTAATGATTGATTTCCTGCACACAATCATTAAATAATGATGATTTGCTACTTCTATGTGTGCTGCAGAATGCAGCACACATAGAAGTAGCAAATCACCATTGTTGATTGTTTACATGCAGGAAGGGACACCCAATTTAGCATTTATTTTGTGTTACATAATGCTACACAACAGATGACATTTGATAGTAAGTGTAAGATCGTTGAGGCTGCACATTTCAGGATAAATTGAGAGCCACATTTAGGCATGGATACATCCATCCAAACTGTGCCCCATCTCCACTTGTAGACTTACATTGGAAGATAACTATATTTCAATGTCAGAAAACACACATTGCACTAATGCTGAAGGTGAGGGTTAGTAAGTATAGAAGAGTATACTTACCTAAATTGTGAAAGATGTTGTGTGAGTAAATTCTGAAAATCACAGTGATAGCACACATAATTCTTGGACCAAGAAACATATAATTGGTTAGTGAGATCAAAGAAGTACAAAGTCTGCACTTGCGTTATATAGTTATGTGCTTTCATATAACTTGTACAGAAAAACATAATATTTTGCCTTCTATTTTAGTGGACCAGACTGGGCAAAAGCCAATTGAACAGGACTAGCGGCAGAGCGGGACATCCTCGGTTTGTCAGCAGACAAGTCCTCTTGAGTCCACCAGAGAGGAGAGGAGGAGGGACAGGACACATCAGGCAGGGGTAGTGCGCCCACCCGGATGAAGTCAACTACATCAACAGCAACAGCTCTGGTGGAGGCTGAAGACAATGAAGTGGGGAACATCAATCTGGACACCTCTGGCCGGGAGTAGGAATGTGACTCTCCCTCTGACACACAAGAACTGGACTTTGATGAGGTGTCCCCAGAGCAGGCCTCAATAACATCTGGGCCTGCCACCAACCCTTCTATAACTCTTGAGGCCTCCATTCCATGGGGGCCTCCAGCTACAACCCCTGCCACTAGACCCCTCCAAGTGCCTTCACGGAAGAGCTGAGGGAAAGCTCTGGCCCCGACACCCCACACCCTTCATGTCATACCCAAACTCCTCCATGTATCATCACTCCCATGGCTACATCCCAGGAAGTGATGATGGCATCTGATGGTGACCCAAATGTGTCCTCTTGGATCCTACAGGAGACTCTACAGGAGATCGGTGATGAACTCTGTAGGTTCTGAGAGGCACATTCCAGAGAAATGGCCACCCTCAATGCCTCCGTCACTTCCTTGGGCGCAGCCATACTGTCTGCATTAGTCCATTGTCCCACCCAGACACTGTCCATGTGTCTCCCTGACCGTCTTCCCTCACTGTTTCCTCTGCGACCCTTAATGCCACTCATGTGTGCCACTCCCGTGGGCTGTCTGGTCCTGCATTGGCCAGCCAGGATGAGTCTTGGAGAAACTCAGGAAAATAAGTTGAGAAAGTCCAGTCCTTTTACTGCCCCAAGATAGAAGCAGCCACTGCAAGCCACCACCGTAAAGCACAAAGAAAAGTGATAGCTCCTCTTCACAGCTTTTCCAGCTCTTCTTCTTGGTAGGTTCCTTAGTCCAAACGAGTTCTAAAATTCTGGGGTCAGGGCCTCAATATTTATACTACTTTCCCCTTTGACTTTTTAGGCAGAAAGTCTCTGAGTCCAGAAAAAAACAGTTTTGTCCTCCCTGGTCCAGGTTCACTACAAGAGGTGGAGACAGCATTGTGCAGAACAGACACAACCTATCCAGGTGCTAGTGAAAACTCCTCCCATCACTCTGTACTCAGAAAGGTCTATGCAGCCTGGCTACTAGTCACCCAGGAAAGGCAGGACACACCTCAGCCCCCCTAGTGACTGTCTAGTGTGAATGCACATCCCCAGCTCCTATCACTCCAAAACCAGACGATGAATACACAAACAGGCAGAGGCACACAGGATGGTTAAGGAAGCAAATGGCCACTTTCTAAAAGTGGCATTTTCAAACACACAATTTAAAAACCACCTTCACTAAAAGATGTGTTATTAAATTCTGAGTTCAGAGAGCCTAAACTCCATTTCTCCATCTTGTTCCAATGGAAAGTAACACTTGTAAGATGTTACAGGACAGCTCCCATGTTAACCTATGGGACCGACAGCCATTCAATAGTGAAAAATGAAATGCACAGTATTTCACTATCAGGACATGTAAAACACACTACACCATGTCCAACCTTTCACATACACTGTACTCTCCCCATCAGGCTACCTTGGCCTACCTTAGGCATGACTTACATGTAAGAAAAGGGAAGATAAGGGCATGGCAACTGAGTACACTAGCCCGGTTGTCATGGCACTAACAACTGCATGCAGACACTGCAGTGATAGGTCTGAGACACCTTTGAAAGGCTACTTGTGTGGGTGGCATAACCAGTGCTGAAGGCCCACTAGTAGCATTTGATTTACAGGCCCTGGGCACATACACTGCACTGTACTAGGGACTTACTAGTAAATCAAATATACCAATCATAACACAATTTACAGGAGGAGCACATGAACTTTAGCACTGAATAGCAGTTACAAAGTGCGCAGAGACACTAAACCAGCAAAAACGAAGTCCAGTATACCATCAAAAACAGAAGGTCAAAAAGAAAAAAGACTGAGGAAACACGCCAAAAGATGCCTGGTCTAACACAGGGTTATAGTTATTATTATACTTGGAGGCATCTGTTCTGTTCAGGTTGTATGTGTTTATTGGTGATTTCTGTGTCAGTGTTATGACTGACTGCAGACAAAAGCTGTTCACTGTTCCTCGGGAAATGACAGGTCATGGGAATCCAAATCGACATCTTGTGTAAAATGTTCCTTTACATCTGTATTTTCGACTGCAGTACTTCCCACATCTATGTGTTTGAAAGCGCAGAAATTGTTGTCTCATGCCTTTTTCACTATTGTCTTTCAGGATGGTGCATGTCACAAGCTGTTTTATGAAAGACAATACAGACTCATCATTGCCTGTTCCTAAATTATAGATATAAAAGCATGTGAATATGAAGAGCACCTCTTGCTTGACACTCTTTGCACCAAAAGAAATCAGTTACTTCACCAAGAGGAGGATTATTTTTGCTGCAGATCAAAGACAGCCGGCTTGGAACCTGTAGGTAAAATATCCACAAACATTAGCAGGATCCAAAGTGCAAACTTCTCCTACTGTCTTCAAATTCATGTCCTTAATGTTTTAGCTCACTTTTTTCAAAAATTCAAGCGGTTTATCCCATACATACTCAGCACAACTGAGTGCCAGAAACCAAGTAGGTGCACCTAGGTTTCTCAACATACATTTGAGTTCTCCATGACAACAATACCAGTACTCATCCGTGCAACATTGGCATGCCATCAAATTAATCCAGTTGTATTCTACCTTTTCATACTTTCCATGAACTCTGTCACAAATTCCTTTGCAGAGAGATGCTGAAGATTAACTCCTGTCTTTAGTATGTGGTTTATAGCATATGAAAGTCCAGACAAGTCCCTCTCAAACAGAATATGGAAAATGTATGGAATGCACTGGCGAAATCTTGGATCCTCTGAATATAATCTGCTTGACCGGTATTCAGCTGCTGGTATCTGTATGGGTTGGTCATTATACAGGCCACCTGCTCCAGTGAAAAACTGCTGTGGAAAACAGCAAGCTTCTAAATTCTTCTCTCACACACTCAACTCCTTTTAATTGTTTCATTTGAAAGAGAATACAGGAGCTGGATGCTGTAGTGCTTTTACGTTTTTTCTGATCTGGATCAATCCACTTTTTCAATCTGTCCACTTGATGGAAATGTTTTGTCCTCCATATATGTCTTATCTTAAACAAAATCAATGTGTTCTAATAAATATTATTTTGTACCTGGTTTTATTAACATCAACTAAGTCTTGCCAGATTTGTTCGCTCTTCATAGACACACCATTTACTAGAATGATAACAGGTTCATCAATATCTATCTCTACCCCTACAGTTTCAATATTCTATTTATAATCTAAAGACAAATAATCAACTCTTCCTTTAAGGCTTTTCTTTAACTCTGTCGGACGTAATTTTCCTGTCTTCGATTCCATACGAGCTTTTGCTTGAAATGTTTGTACAAAAAACAACTTGGACAAGTCCTTAGTTGGTTAGGGTCATAATTGTTGACCTTCACCTTGATAGAGGAACGCAGACAGACATTAGTAGTCTTAGGAAACCCCTCACCCACCTACCTAGTAGGTGGCATGCTTCATCATCGGGGCCCAGCTGGATTGCCGAGTGCAAACCAGCTGTGCTTCAATGCCTGATTTACAGCGGAGCAGGTTATTTTGTGAGAAAGAGAAAGTGCTATGTGAATAGTGAATTAAATGCTAAAAATGTCTCTAGGAAATCCCCTTATAAAAGTTTTAATAGAAGGGTCCTAGGACATAAGTAAAAACATGATAGGGATATACATGAGGTAACAATGTGCCTCAATATCCCTAAAAAGTGTGGGTCTACTAGTTTCAGCCTTCTATGATATTCTTGAGGCTTTCGTCAGGACCAAAGGAGTGAGCGTGGCCAAAAAGAATTTGGTGGCCACTAGGGTGTATGTATCTCTATATCAGCGCACACCCTAAAGTGCGCTGTGAGTGTGGTGGGATCTTGTTACTTACAGATCCTGCGCGATGAGTATCTATTAAAACTTTTATAAGGGGATTTCCTAGAGACATTTTTAGCATTTAATTCACTATTCACATAGCACTTTCTCTTTCTCACAAAATAACCTGCTCCGCTGTAAATCAGGCGTTGAAGCACAGCTGGTTTGCACTCGGCAATCCAGCTGGGCCCCGATGATGAAGCATGCCACCTACTAGGTAGGTGGGTGAGGGGTTTCCTAAGACTACTAATGTCTGTCTGCGTTCCTCTATCAAGGTGAAGGTCAACAATTATGACCCTAACCAACTAAGGACTTGTCCAAGTTGTTTTTTGTACATTACTCTGGGAAAGGGACAAGTTCCTGTTCCATTTCCTTACTCTTTAGTTGTTCTTTTGAAATGTTTGTACACATTGTATGAGAATCGATTCATAAACATTCAAATCTCTTAGTTCTTGTGGAATAGATACTAATTCTAACTTGGTATGTACTGCTCTAGCTGTCATTTTGTTATTCTCTAACTTATCATAGCAGTACTTACATATAATTTGCTGAGGGGACAACTCAAAGCATTCCTCAACAAATAAATAAAGAGCAAATACTTGCCACTTATCTTTGTTCTCTTGCTCAGATTTTGAGTACACAACAGCATTGCAAGTTTGCTTTTTGTAGTGAGTGCCTCTACAACAAATACAAATACAATTTGATTTCTCTGAAGAAACTGTGTTAAACTTTGCAATCTCTTGTGTAAAGTTATCAATACTAATACATAAACTTTGCATTTTAGAGTGGTGAACAGCTAACATTCTGAAATGATGAAAAGTGCTTCGGCACACTTTCTTTGCTAGAAATGCTAGTGAATATCCC
Source organism: Calotriton arnoldi (assembly GCA_963921515.1). Taxonomy (NCBI): domain Eukaryota; kingdom Metazoa; phylum Chordata; class Amphibia; order Caudata; family Salamandridae; genus Calotriton; species Calotriton arnoldi. The sequence continues at coordinate 451,090 of CAWUFW010004433.1, read as the reverse complement.
TGTAAATAAGTTTACTACCTTACTTCATATGGATCTAATCCTTCCAAAATCCAAATTTTCTGTTTCAGACTTTTGCATGGAAACTGACAAAAAAAGGCTCTCATAATATCAATTGATTCCTGCCGACCACTGCAAATACTGCTACAGTTCTAGTAGCATACAGGTACCTGTCTATGCTTTTCCTGTACCGCTTCAGCTATCACTTCTTCAACATTCCTAGGAACCATCTCCTCTTTCGGAATGGCAGTACCACCCTTCACCTCATAAAATCAACCAGTTGTTTCAACTACATGCTCTAATGTGTTCTCTTGAAAGTGGCTTTCTTCGTGAAAGAAAGGCTCAGTACTAGATGTATGCTTCCATTCTCCTCTGAGTAGTTTACAAAAAATAGTTCTATTAACAACTCTTTATTCTGGCTTTTTTTCTTCATAGAGAACACTGTTTATCCAGTATTCTCATTATCTTTACTAGTACGATAAATAGTTTATGCTTCAAGGCAAATGCTTTCTCTACTACACTTTCTATGTGTACTTTTTGCTTGTAAGTTGCTGTTCTTCTCTAATACAAATTTATATTTCTTTTACCAAATTTGTATTACCCTACTTCTAAACATTCTTCTTCTTATCTCTTTGTAGTGTTTCTGCCTTACTGTGAGTTGAATTGTTTTTTAGAACTTTCCATCTTGAACATGAGTTAGTGCTTTCTGTTTCTGAGTTGTTGGCAAAGCTTCCATTTTATTCACATCATTTTCCACATTTTTGAGTTTTCTTAATATTGTTTTAAGAAACTCCTTAGTTGTCTTATCAGCAGATGTTTTTTACTTACTACCTTCTGTCTATCATGTCCTTTTTTGTTCTCATTTTTTCGCAAGTCGTACTATTTCTTTTGTTTTCCCATCCTCTCTTCCATTCTTGCCATTGTAAATGATTTTATTTGAACACAAGTAGATACCTGAAACCAAAATACAGTACACATTTCAGCATCTAAATGGCTACATAATTAATTATATCAATATTACATTCCATTCCACAGATATTTAACATAACCCTCCTACTTCTTCTCAATCTACATGTTTTGCCTTTTACGCACATACCACTCTGCCATATGGGATGCCTACAGCCTATGTTAGGGGTGACATTTGTAGAAAATGGGCAGTTTAAAGCTTGGTAAGGGGGTTTGAATGGCAAGTCAACCTGGCAGTAAAACTGCACATGCAGACTCTGCAGTAGCAGGCCCAAGATATGAGTAAAGGCCTACTTCTCTGGATTGATGACTTGGATATGTCTGTACTTGAGTACATATCTGAGTTAGTGTCTGTGGGTTTGTGACTGGATGTCTAAGTGACTATATTGCTATTTCACTGCCTGTCTTAGTAACTTTATGGGTCTGTAAAACTGTGAGCAAGTGGCTGTATGGTTAGCTTACGGACTGTGTTAATGAGTGTTGGGATATCTAACTGTGTGTGAAACTGGCTCTGTTATTGCTGGATACATAAGTAGTATGTCAGTGTGTGAGTGCATGTCTAACTGCCTCTGTGAATAGGTATTGTAGTCACAGTATGGGTGAAAGACTGGGTGTATAACTGAATGTATGGATGTGTAAATGCACGTCTAACTCATTGAAACTTAAAAGTATATGTCTTACCATTCAAGTACATGGTCCTCGTGCCAGCTCCCCCTGAGACAGTTCTGTCCAACTTGCCAGTAGTCTGCTATCCTCTGCTGCCTGTCTACCTGCTGCCCTCTGTTTGTGCCTCCTCTGCTCATTTCTTGCTCTGTTTTAACATTTCTGCTAATTTTTCTATCCTGTGTTTTTCCCTCTTCTACTCGTTTTTCTGCCCTCTCTTTTGCCTTTTCAGCTTGTTTTTCTGCCCTTTGTTTGGCCTTTTCTGCTTGTTTTTCTGCCCGCTGTTTTGCTCCCTTCTGCTCTGTTTTACCTTTTCTGTTTGTTTTTCTGCCCTCTGTCCCCGCCGTTTCCTCATGTCCTGGCTTTTTGACGAAGACCTCGCACCCTAGTGCCCAAATACCCCCAGGGGTGACAGTGCTGTGCTATACAAATGATGATTGATTGAATGATTTATTGATTGATTGACATAGTACCCAGTCCTATACCCTACCCATGGCCTACCTTAAAAGTGACTTATATGTAGAAAAAGGGGAGTTTAGGTTTGGCAAGGGGTTTTCAATGTCAAGTCAACCTGGCAGTAAGACTGCACACACAGGCCCTTCATTAGCAGTCCCAACACATGTTTAAAGGGCTACTTGTCTCCATGAGTAATTAGGAGTGTCAGTACTTGACTACATATCTAAGTGTGTGTTTCAGTCCCTCTTTGGGTGTTTGACTGGATGTCTAAGTGACTATATGAGTATTTCACTGGCTCTCTTATCAACTCTATGGGTGCATAAATCTGTATGCAAGTTGATGTATGGATAGCCTACAGGCTGTGTTAGTGAGTATGTAACTGTGTGTGGAGTCGGTTCTGTTGCTCCTGGATACATATGTGCTGTGTGAGTGAATGTTCAAGTGCCTCTGTTGCTATCTTACTGGGTGTGTGGGTAGCTCTATGCTGTTGTAAATTGGTATGTGAGTTGCAGTATTGGAGGGAGAGTAGATTTATAACTATGCCTCTAGGTCTGTAAGTGTGCACGTAACTCACTGAAACTTCAAAGTACATGTCTTACCTATGAAGCGCATAGCACCCTGCAATTTGATCTACCTATGGCCTGCTTTACAGGTCACTTATATGTAGTGGAAGGGAAGTTTAAGGCTTGGAAAAGGGGTTTGAATTGCCAAGTCCACCTGACAGTAAAACTACACACATAGATGCTGCAGTAGCAGGCCTGAGATATCTCTAAAGGCCTACTTGCCTAGATGAGTGACTTGGATGTTTTAGTACTTGAGTACATATCTGAGTAAGTGTACCAGTCTGTATGTGTATGTGGGTGTCTGACTGGATGTTTCAGGGCCTGACCTGATTTAGATCTTGGTAGATCGAGTCCCACCGTGGTTTTTCGTCAGTCTTCCTGCCTACCACCCGCTCTATTTAGATGTTAGCAGGTCCATAGACATAGATTGCCGTGGTCCCAACGTCACTGCCAGGAAATCTCGACCGCATTGCTAGCAGGATAGGCAAAAGTGGCTGTCACAGGATAGACCACCAGTTTTCCCGCCAGCCCAATCACAATAGGCCTTACTGCTGACGTGACTGTGGCAGTCAAACCTCCACACCCAAGTTGGCTGAATGAAGGCTGAAACTCATCTTTTCTCCCTTTCAAACTTCCTGTTTCACCATGAATCTGATCTGCCATGTCCTGCCACTGCTGCTGCTTCTTGATGATGATCAAAACTAAAATCCTCAAGTACGCAAACGATGGTAAGCTCCACTGTTACCTGTTACCCATTGACTTGTCTATTAAAATTTGCACAGGACTAGTGCGTTTAGAAATCGCTCATACAAGCAATAGCATATCAATGTGCAATGCATATGTCTATAATTTTGACGTCTTAGAAATGTAAAGAAAAATGAACATTGTACAAACATGGGATATAAAAATCTAAAAGTCACCATACAGGTGTATTTGAAGACATTTTGAAAATTCAAACATTAAAAACATATGCAACACACATCATAATGTAACGTGATGTCAAAATTGCACTAGACAAGGTGTTGGTGTTACCATTACCTTAGAATTTAACAGTAAAATGAATGTCAGTCACAAATTAGTAGTAATTAACATATACATCCATGTAACATTTTCCCTTGTCTAGTGCAAGTCCTGTACTGTATCCAATATCAATAATTTTTTTAAACTCTTTTTTATTGAAGTTTTACAGTTATACAGCAAGCATCGAAAATCATCACAGCTGAAATCAGATAAATCAATTGCAAGCCGCATTCCACACTCATCATATTCAAATCCCCACCACCCTTCACTGTTCTTTGTCGGTTAAATCTGTGAAATTTCCTGCCCTTGAGGATCCAGTTCCCGGGATGGAGGGGGAGACACAAATATTACCCCTGTGGGCGTTCCATTTTCCCCATACCCGGTCCTACTTTTGGGCCCCCCCGCTTTTATAGACTGCTTTTTCTGCTATCATGCACCAGTCCATGTCTCGTTCCCACTCCTCTAGGGTTGGTGACTCTAACACACCCCACCTCCGCGCGATGTTTCGCTTAGCAATTATAAAGCCCATGGTGATCCGTGCGGGGCATGTCAGTAGTCTCCCATATATTGAGTATGCAAAGTTTGGGGGATAGTGGTAGGATTTCGCCACTGACATCTCTCATACTTGCAATTAATGTGTCCCAGTACACCCTGAGAGCTGGGCATTCCCAGAGTGTATGATAAAAGGTGCCAACCCCCCACACATCCTTCTGCACTCTGCATCAATTCTCCTTCCCATCTTAACCAGAGAAGTACATGAAATGTATGATCTATGAAGTATCTTTAGTTGGATTAGTCTCAGCCGCGATGATATGGTGACCACACGGAGAGGATAGCGTGTCGCGCCAGTCCTCCTCCTCTAGATTCCCTAAAACCACCTGCCAGCACTTTAGAAGGTGCTGCAGTGGGTCAGGTGAGTTATTAATTATCTTCTAGTAGGGACGTGAAATTTCCCTATGCTCCATGTACTCTGTCAGTAGTCTATCCCCGAAGGTGAGGCCTCTGGTATTTCCTCATCTACTCAGAGCACTGCCATCAGAGCATGTTGTATTTGTAAGTATCTAAACGCTTCCCCTTCCGACAATTCATATTCTTGCTGTTGGTTGGTAAATGAGACTATTTTCTCCTTTTTCCAAAGGTCCCCCACTTTTGATATGCCAATCGTGTCCCATTTACCGAATCCCTGATAGCGGCTTAGTTTGCCCAATTGCTCTGCCTGCCACATTTAGAGTCACTTTGATATTCCAGCCCCATTTCTTTGTGACTCTGTACCATAGGGCAACTGTTTGGGCCGTTGGGCCGTTGGGCATTGAGCTGATGCCTGTTCAGATTCGTAGATAGGGCTTCCCTGTATTCCCCAGTACCCATCAACCACTTATTCATGTGGCAGGCCGGTTCCTCCTGTGTGCAATATATCCACTTATTGATAATCGACAGTTGTGCTGCCCAGTAATATGCTTGGATATTAGGCAAAGCTATCCCCCAATCGTATCATCCCCTGACCAGCTTGTGGGCTGCAATGCGGGTGGCTTCCCATCTCAGAGCAGGGTTCTGACTTCCCCTTCTATCGATTTGAAGTATGATTCAGGAACTCTGTATGACACGTTTTGCAGGACATACAGGAAACAGGGCAACACCATTATTTTAAATAGCGCAGCGCACCCCAGTAGGGACAGCAGCAGTGATCTTCAGTGTCGTACATCACCTTGCAGCCGATTTAGTGGGCCCTGGAGAATATGTTCATAGAATAGTTCCGGGTTAGCCGTGGCGCATATCCCTAAGTACCAGAATACCTCCATCGCTATAGTTGCTTTACATTCAGCTGGCTGGACTGGGGCGGTGCCATGAAGGAGGTATACTGCCGAATTGGCCCAGTTGATGGTATATTCTGAGTACTTTCCGAAACTGGAAAAGACCTGGAGGACCCTATTATTAAAGGACCTAGGGGACGCCACATATAACAAAATGTCATCTGCATAGAGATAGATTTTGTCTTCCCACCCAGCCATCCATCGTAACCCCCAGATCAAAGGATCCCCTCGTATCCAACTCGCCAAGGGTTCAAGAATCAGTGCGATTATAATTGGTGACAAAGGGCAACCCTGTTGTGTCCCTTGGTTTAAGGCGAATGTCTTTGATGTACGTCCGTTCACCACTACTTGCGCAAGTGGCTCTGCATCTACAGTTGGATCCACTCAATAAAGGTTTTCCCCAAACCCATATGCTCGAGGACAGCAAACATGTATGGCATTTTGATGGTGGCAAAGGCCATACGAGAGTCTAAGGACCGTATTACCACACTCTGCTGAATGGTGTCTTTCCTTCCGAGCTCCCGGTTCAATCGCCATAGGTTGAGAGCTGTATTGCGGCCCCCATAAATCCAGACTGGTCAGGGTGTACTAATTTGGTCACTATTGGGAGTAGCCGCGTCGCTAATAGTTTTTCCAGAATTTTAACTTCTGTGTTGAGCAGAGATATAGGGGGGTAGGAGGTAAGGTCTTCTGACAGTTTTCCTTTCTTATGGATCACTACTATGGAGGCCACTTGTTGATCTCTTGGCAATGCACCCACACGTTTGCTCTCGAGATACATATTGAGCAGGTAGGGTGCCACTTTGGTAGCAATCATTTTAAGGAGCTCTATTGGGAAGCCATTCGGTTTCATAGCCTTTCCTGATTGTATACTATGTATGGCCGAAGTTATTTCCTCAATCAAGTGATTGTTGGTCCTCCGATGATAAAGTCGGGACCGGTATGTCCACTAATAATTCCCTTGACTCCTCTATTGTGGCAGAGGCCATGGGGGAGTTGAGTTGTTTGAAGTATTCTGCGACACCCTCTGTTATGGCCTGCGGATCCCTCCGCCACCCCATCCTCTCCACAAATTGGCATTATCCAGCGATCTGCCTGTTCCCGCCTGTCCAGCCAAGCAAGTAGTTTGCCTGCGCGGTCTCCATGTTCATATATTCTATGTTGCGTCTTCTGGTATTTTTCCCTAGCTGCCTCAGTTGTCAAATCCCTATATTCCTGATGCCTAAGCTCTAGTATGTGGCCAGCTGCATTGTCTTGCGTTTGTATGGTGGCCTGTTCCCTGGCTAGAATGTCTTGCTCCAATTCCTCTAGTTTTTTGCACTTCTCTTTTTTATGCCCCATGACAAGGGAGAGGGCCTGTCTTTTCAGTACCGTCTTGTAAGCCTCCCAGATAATTTGAGGCGATTGGACTGACCCCACATTCTCAATGAAATGGTTATTGCTGGATTTCATGAGGTTGGTTTTTATGTGCAGGACTTTGAAGCACCAAAAGTTGATCAAGATTGTTCTGCGGGTTGGGGTGGTTCCCAATGCATATCTAGCACACAGAAGGGCGTGATCCGAAATACCCCTAGCCAGGTGTCTAACATCTGTGAAATGGTGCTTTTGGTCTGCCAGTGTCACAGTAGGATTAATTCGGGATCTGCTACTGTGTGCCCCCGAGTAGAACATATATTGTTGTGTTTGGGGGTGGGCCACGTGCCATACATCCACCTGGCCCAAGGTGCCAAAGAATTCAGCTATAGTGTTTTTAACGCATGAGGTGTTCCTAGGTGGGCATCTATCTATGTTGGTCGCATAGTGTCATATTTAAGTCTCCTCCGATCACTAATTCCCCCTCAGGCAGGTCCAATATCATCTTGCTCGTGTCCAGTAGGGCCACACTATGCAGTGCCCGGGGTACATAGACCGATATACTATTTACACACCTACCCTCCCACGTGCCATATAGTACCACAAAGTGGCCCTGTGCATCTGTGCGAGACTGTGACACTATAAAGGGAAAGTTTTTTCGCATGAGTATCCCTGTCCCCCTAGACCCTGTAGTAAAGCCTGAGTGTAACCGCACCTGTTGAGTTTGTCACCTAGCCCGTGACTTTCCAGGAGAGCAGATTGAATGCCATCTCAGCCCCCCCTAGTAGTGGTGTCTATTCCTGGTGTATTTTCCATCCCAGGTAGTGGGGCTCGCTTGTCGGGTGCGTCCATCTTGTGTGGCTGAGTCGTGACTTCTCTTGAGTTGGTTGTTATGTTCTGTGAACTGTGTTATCCTCTACAGTAAGAGGTGTGATTTGGTCTGTGTGAGAACTTGAGCTGCCTGCTGATATTCCTGAAGAGTATAACAAGAGCTACATTTTAACCCTGTAATCTGATAACACCCCCCTCCCTGCCTCCCTGCATGACGGTTCTTGAACTGCCTGCCACGCCAACATTGCAGAGTGCCCGTCGCCCTCCATTCCCTGTTTCGGGGGAGACGTGGACCTTTTCGTCCCTCCCTCCCATCCCCAATCACAATAACTAGTCGTGTTGCATGCAATTTGTGAGGGTGTTATCGTTTCATATGCTCAGCCATTCTTGCTGTGGAGGCATCTCGCCAGAGAGCCAGTCCTCCATGAGCTATCTTTCAACCCTGGCTAAAACGCAATTCAGTCCCTTGTTCCATTCGATTGTTCTCTGCTACTACAGGAAGTTCCAGTTCATACCATGTTATTAGCTTTAGTTAGCTGCTTGGCTGTCAATGTTGTGGTGGTGTGAACTATGTGCCGATTGCGGGACTTTATTGGTGTGGTTCCTCTCTTCCAGACTGGAGTCGGTCCATTTCTGATATTTCACGATCTGCCGCCTGCACCTGTCTGGATTTTCCGGATCTCCAACTCTTCGCCATCCATCCAGCCACTCCCAGGCTCCTTCCCGGCTCTGTGAAGAACCACTTTTTACCCTCTGCCTCAAGCTTTAGTTTCACAGGAAACGGCATAGCGTATGGGAGTGCTTTTTCTCTAAGGGCTTTTTTGACTTCGAGGAAACTCCGTCGCTGCTTCTGTACTTTTATGGTAAAGTCAGGGAAGAAAGTCACAATATTGTTTTCATACTTCAGCGGTGGGGGGCTGCATGCAGTCTGTAGGGTAACATCCTGTCCCGAAAATTAAACATGTGTGCCAATAGTAGCCTGGGAGGCTGTCCCGGCTTAGGTCTACTACCTGGTACTTGGTGTGCCATTTCGATGGAACAGTAGTTGGAGAGATTTCTGGGCTGCAAGTGTTTTGTAACTAACTCCTCCACAAAGAGATCTGTGGTGGGCCCCTCCACTCTCTCCGGCACCCCCAAAATTCTAACATTGCTCTGTCTGGCCCTACCCTCATAATCATCCAATTGGTCCACCAGAACCTTACTGGTGGCTTGTAGTTCACTGACTTGCTTCTCCAAAGCCTTTGTGTTCGAGACGAGACCATGCGTTACTTCTTCAACCTCTTTCACCCTGGTGTCCATTTTTCTCAGGTCGGCGTGAATCAGGAAGATTTCTGTGGATACCTTGTCTATTCGTGACTCCAGAGAAGTGCGCACGCTGGTGACAGCCATTAATATATCCTGCAGGGTGCCTCCGCTGGTGCCTGCTGCATATCCTGCGCTGGGTTGGATTGAGTGCTTGCCCCTTCCTCGTTGTTTTGCCAGGAGAACTTGTCCAGTTTAGGCTGGTGCGAGCCACATCCTCCCTTGCTCCCCGACATGGCCATGGTGCAACTGTTAGGTCTTTGGCGTGGAGCCTTGAGGTAATCACCGCCACCTGCCTAGGGAGATACCCTCACTCAGCCTGTCAGTTTTCCCCAACCAGGCTCTCACTGACACGGTAGTTGTCCCTAGTGTGTTGGTCTCTCAGGGCAACAGTTACTACGGTGAGGCACCAGCTCTGAGTCACTACATATTAATGTTATTCTAGTGCCCAGGTGGTTGGATGTGGAATGCAGTCCTGGCGAAGCCAATGTCTCACCTTTTAGTTAGGTGTACTCCATGCCTGTCTCTCACCCGATGTGCTCGGCTGCTTCACTCGCGTTGCTCCCTTAGAGATTCCAGTTGTGGCATGCCTCACCACCACAGTCAGCTGTTAGCTCTCTTCTGCCTCTAAGGCCTGCCAGGCTTCGCCCTGCGTCTGTATTCAGTATCTCCTCCGCTCTATCTTCTCACCTCTGCCCTCACCATCTAGCGGAGTCACTGTCAGACCGGGGCCAAACAGTGGCGGCACCTCACCCCGCATCAGGCCCCGACAGTGAGGTCCCCAACACTTGGCCGCAGGACCGCAGGGAAAAGAGAGCCTGCCCTGGCCGCCACTTGTCAAACACACCCGATCTCTGGTTGTGGGCGGAGCCGCTCCTCTGGGCCGGGCGCCGACGTGACCCTACGGCTTTCCTCCTCGCACAGGCCGCAAGTCCCTGCGGGCTCCACCTAACCCAGCGAGCGATTCTTCCCCGGTGGCCCCGCTCTGCAACAGCCACAACCCCGAACCAGGGTGACATCTGGCCCTCAGGCCCATGGATAAGTGCCAGATTAATGGGGGATCAGGAGACGGGAGCCGCGTTGGTGTGTGGCCATCTTCTCTGGCAGTTGGCCACGCCCGACAATAGAATTTTTAAGGTGTCATGCATTGTAGTGTAGTTCCTATTTCCCTAATAGGCTCTGCGCATTGGAATAATATAACCTATAGGTTTGACATAGGACTAAGGTCGGTATGTCCCTATCGATTATATTAAACTTAATTACCTGTGCCAGCTAGCTCAGAGGCCACTAGAAACTCCTTGAGAACAAGAAGAAGTAGTTTCTGGCAACCGAAAAACATGACAACTTTGTTTCCCTTTAGAAGCGGAACATGTCTCAGAATCGTGGAAACAATAGATAACAGTTTCACTCATTCAATCGTGCATGCTTAGTTTCTGCAGAGTTACACAGAAAGGAAAGACGGGCGTTTCAATAAAAGGGTTTTATTGAACAGTCTTGTTTCTCGTGTAAGAGATATGTGCTGTTATTATCACAAGACAGTATGCAAGATAAATAATGTACAGCGTAAGCAGTAGAAATAAATAATACTGCACTAGCATTATCTTTTAGCATATATTCACGTACATAAATAACATGAGCTAAAAATGCGAGTACTCATACGATGCATCTCTAAGCTAGTTCTACCTCAGTGAACCTAACCTAGTCTAGGTGTAGGGAAGAGTAGAAGTAGGTGGAGTATTCTCTAGTATGGTAGACTAAGAGTATGTTAAGTCTAGTATGCCAAGAGTCCCTCTAGGATCTAGTCAGCTCCATACCTTGAGAATGAGAGAGGTGGGAATCTCCTGCCGGATCTTGGAACTCTAACACCCCACAAAGGGAGTCAGAACACTGGAAGCTGGGTTCGTCTGCGTGCAGGAATGACAGCGTCTTCTCAGTGCGTCAGGCCGGGATACGGGCTCCTCTGAAGTCGAGGTCTCCTCTAACTTGCTTGGGCAAGGGAAGGTATATTTATACCTGGTAGGTGTTGGGGAATGTTAGCATTGACGTGAGGTCGGACAGAGGAAGATGTCAGGAATGAACCCTTAAGGTATAACGGTTCATACATAATAGATGAAATCAATAGTCCTGTGCTAGGGAACTCCCGAAGCTTAAGGGTCTGGTTTCTAAGAACTCGTTGTGACGTTAGGGTGGACGGATGTCGGTGACCATGCCTGTATTTGGAGTGCACGGTTAATGCCTAAATAAGGACAGGGATTCTATGCCTATATAAGGGCAAGGCAAATTGTGCCTATATAAGGACATGATTCAGGAAAACCTATATACGGACCCCTAAAGCGGAATACAACACCCACTCCATCTTCGATTGAACGATAATACTAAATGCTAAACATTTAAATGCTAAACATAAAACATAAAATTGAGTACCACATATTTACAAAAAACATTTCTAAAAATATTTTAAAAGAAGCTTAAAACTGTTGAAATGCTATAAGTACTGTACATTTAATGCATTGTATTCATTCTAAGCATATAACGGAAGTAGAATGCAACGTGAATGAAACAGTAATATATACATATGATGAAATGGTCGATAAGTTCTTACAATCAAAGCCATTGCATATCATGGAAGTAAATGAAATTTTAGACAAGTAAGGTGACAATGTGTCCCTGGAAGTATTCAAAGAAGTCTGTTTTATAAGACTAGTTCTACTGTAAGCAGATTGTTCTTTTGCCATGTCATTTAAAAAAAAATGTAAAAAAAGAAAAAAGTTCAATTCTGGGAAAAATTCCAAGTTTGAAAAATATGAAGGCCATATTTCATTGTTGCCCTGGTACACTGTGAGCCGAATCAAAGTCAGTGTATGGGTCTGGTGTAAACATTAGATCATCTATGTCAGTAGCCAAAATATCATCCACCGAAGTCGGTGACATTTGGAACACCTTGCTCAGAAGGTGAATTGCACAGAGATGTGAAGCATCGCCGTCAGCAGAGGATGCCGTAGCAATGTTCGCGTCCGATGTTACCTGTGTGCCCGTTGATCCTTCTCGTACCTCAGCAGCAGCCGGAAGCGTCTGTGAGATCTCAATGAATGCCGCCATCAGGATTGGAAGCCTCTGGGGACAACACACAGCGTGGGCCGTTATCGGGTCCAGCAGAGTATCGATATCCGTTGGCATGACTGATGGGAGTGTTAGACAGGTGTCTAGCAGGCATTCTTCACCGCAAAACAGGCAGCGTAGAAGTTTTTCAATGCTCAGTACTGTATAATTTGCTCCCCTTTGTGCCAGTTCGATCTGTTTATCAGTTAGATTGTATTCTGCAAACAGAGCCGTTGTGTTGATAAAACACCAAGGCACATAGCCCGCACGCAAAGATTGCAGCGTCCAGCTTAATAACATAATAGAACGTAACTGAGACTGGCCTTGCTGTAACATGGCTAAATCTTGTTCCAGTATGTCGATAGAAGAGGATACAATACTGTCCAATGAATAAATTCTGGAGGACAAAGTTGTTAACCCATTGTCGACCACAGAGAGAGTTTTCTCTAAATTAATACGAACAAGTTCACGTATTCGTTCTGCGGCCTCCATCTGTGACACCTTCCATGCTTCATTGTAAGCAGCATAGATGCCGGCATATATGAAACGTTTTTGACGCGGTTTTCTTGGTCCAAGCAAGAATTCCTAAGGTCTGCGTCTTCTTTAAGTAAAGATAAGTGTTGTTTCACATCCTTAAGTGTAGATTTTTGCAGCCAATCGAGGCATAATTTTCCTACACTGTATGTTGTTACTACCCCCGGATGCTGTCTTTGGACGTATCTTGGGTCTGGCCTATGAATAGTAAACCCCTGTGTTTTATTCAGGAATCTCTCTTGACAGTAGTTTGTGTCTGTGGGCCAGATCAACCATTTTCTCCAATCAGGATTTGTTCTGTTGAGTTGCAGTATGGTGTCAACTGTAACCGCTGCCTGTGTATTGTTATCACTTGCAGGTGTTGGTACAGAAGGATTTTTCATGTCTTTGATCCTGGCTAACGCAAGGCAAGACATTTGTTGGACCGTGTCATTCAAAAACATTATTTGTTGAGGGACGATACAGGCTCTAAATAAAGCTTCCATCCCCTGCACTTGCCAATCTTTAGTACCCCAGACAGATTTTGTGTCTATTGTGTCTTTCCATAAGTCGAAACCCTGTCTAAACAATTGGGCAATAAATGCTGCAGAGTAAATCTGTTTTGTATTTGTTAACATAATTTTCAGTCCTGTTTTGTTTACATTTCTATAGTAAAATGTTTCTGGATCAGATGTATTGTATCCTGATAAATATGGAAACGTTTTAGCAAATGTTTTTGAACTACCTTTTGGTGGTGTAGGACAATGCTCCCATTGGTTAAACATAAACACATTTCTAGGTGTTGCAGATTTATGCAAAAAATGATGACCATAGTGGTTATAGCAATACAGCTGTTCATAGTCTGATGAACCCTCTAAATATTCATTATTAGAAAATGCAGCAGATTTGTCTAGGTCAAACATCATATTATTTACAGTCTCAAAGTCCCAATCATCAGAAAAGGTACTGGATGAAACAAAATCACTTAGTGAGATCTTAAATAAATGTGGAATGTTCAAATGTTCCGTCGGGCCAAAGATATCAAAATCTGTTTTGTCCCACACTATACCATCCTGTATAGGAACGGCTGTGATGTTCACTGCAGACAAGTCTCTTGTTTCACGATGGGATGATTTGTGAGGTTTCAAAAGTAAGTTCACTTCTTTTCTGTCAATGTCCGAATGGATGTATCTCTCATTTATAAGCACGCTCATAGTCATAACCAAAGCTAGCCAAAGCAGGAAGAAAAATATTCCAGAAATAACCCAAAGTTCAATCCATTGTGAAACTAGATAAGTCTTTTTCAAATAATGCAAAAAGTCTTGTACTTGCTGTTTAAAAGTTTTTGATGCTGGCGACGTCTCGGGCTCACTCGGATCCTCAGAAAACGTATCAAAGTTAATGAAGTAGCCAGAAGCAGTTCTGTCAATTGTTGGAATTGCATCAGGATTTGTTGAAATCGCTGGAACCAGTTGATCACTTGTTACATTGGTGTAGACAGGTGTATTTGGACGAACTGTTACTTGTGTTTCAAGAGGGATGAGTTCCATAGCATTGTTGCTCAGTCCTTCATCTGTTACTGCTGAATTCTTGATGGTTATCAGTCTTTCAGTCTGAACCTCTTGGATAGTAGCGAGAGGAGTGTGTCTGCTACTAGGTCGGAGTCCACAATGCCTACTATTTAGTATTGGCCACATACTGTGGTTTGATGAGGTCGATGGACACAAATCTTTTCTCCTTTTTTTCCAGCAAGGGGCGGCAGAAGTACTGTTCTTGTTCCGTGTATGGCTAGGACAGGTACTGGTTGTCTGTAAGAAGGTCCAAATTCCTTCTTGTCCGCAATTTTCTCTCTGCCTAGATCCCCAACTTTTGGAATCCAGACAGGCCTTGCTGGGACCGCCGGTTTTCCCCAGTGGTGGTTGGCTGCAGGAATACGTTGCTTTGTTTCGTTCTTAGTTCATTTAAGTCCTGTAAAACAGCCAAACGATCTTTGATATCAAAGGGTTTATTTTCCACCACTGTGCCACTGCAATCCCGATCGGGCACCCACATTCTTGTCCCAAATAGGACCTCATATGGAGTGACCCCCCTAGAGAACTTCTTGGCAAGTTGTTTAATGAGCGTTGGACCCCATAAAGATGTTTGACCCACCCATCACCCGAACCTAATACCCTAGCTGTTATAGACTCCTTTATGTCCCGGTTTTTCCTTTCCACAACAGAATTTTCCTCAGGATGAAATGGAGAGGAGTACCGCAATGCAATGCCCAGACTGGCCATGGCGTCTTTGTAAGCTCGAGAGCTAAACGCAGGGCCCTGGTCAGAATGTAGCGTGCCTATTGCGTATGTGCCGATAAAGACTCGCAAATCTTTTATAACAGTTCGAGCGTCAGCCGAGCGCTGAGGCCATATCCATAGGAACCTAGAGCAAGAATCCACTGCGACCATGATATATTTATAGTTACCATCCCTTTGCAAGGGACCGCAGTGGTCCAGGTAAACACAAGCTAATGGTTTGTCTGAAATTAACAGGGGTGTCTGCGCAGGACATTTCACTGTGGAGACTTTCATCTGTTGGCAAATTTCACATTCCAGAACATAGTTCTTGGTCTGCTTCCTAGTGCCAGGCCACCAAAATCTTTGTGTTAGTAAAGATACTGTTGCAGAAATGCCTGCATGGGCAGAGGCTATCTCTTCGTGTGCTGCTAGGATTAGTCCTAATCTTCGTTCCTTGTTTGGAATTACCCTATCCCCCACTCCAGGGATTCGAGCAAAAGGAACGTTGTTTGCATCAATTACATATGAGTACTTGAGTGGAAACTTTTTTGGTAACGCTGCACCACTGCCTTTGCTCGTAGCATTGACAGCCAACATTATCTCACTGTCTATTTTCGTTTTTGAACGAGTGATCGCAGCTACGGAAGCCGTCTGAACAGCCCCTTTTGTGGCTTCGTCAGCCAATGAATTCCCTGCAACGTGAACGACATCACGTTGATGACTCAGTGTGTGTATCACGTGAGCCTTTGGTAGTTCGCTTTGTAACTGAACTACTTGTTCCCAAAGCGTTTTATGCTTTATTGTGCCACCTTTTGCATCTTTGAACCCGTTTTCAAGCCAAGTTTGTATATATTCATTATACGACTGTACACAGTAGAAAGAATCACACACTATGAGTGTGGGGAATTCTCGATCTGTACTTTCAAGTGCCAGTTTAAATGCTTGTAGTTCAGCTCGCTGAGCTGTGCAATCTCCTAGAGACTGGGTTTTTGTGACCATAGGTCTGAAGTGGCCATCGCACATGCGACCTTTAACGTTTGCGCACGCTGCACTGTAAGCTTGCTTACTCCCTGTTGCGGGTTGTGCGGATCCGTCAGTGTAAATTATGAATTCGTACTGATCGAGAGGCAGAATCTCAGTAGGCAGAGGACATTCATGTTCATATTGCAGGAATGCTTGTGTTTTTAAATCGGGATCAAAAACATATTCAACATCTGTTGTAGCAAGAGAATTAACCCATTGTATCCATCTTGGATGTAATGCTTTAGCATTTAGAATGCTTGCTTTTGTTACCGCCTCTAGAGCCGGAACTGGGGTTACGACAATAATGCGTTTCCCTTGGGCTAGAGCACTTTCTTTTGCTACAGCGGTTTGAACTGCTGTCAGAATTTTTTCTGTTGAAGTGAAGCGCATTTCTGCTTGTGTATACAAGTGTGATTTGTATGCAATTGGTACTTTTTCACCCTCGTTAAATGTTAAGTAGGTGAATCCGCATTGACCCAAAATTATTTGGATCACTAAATTGCGTTGACTTCACTAAGTGATTTGTTGCTAACATGTTAGCTTGGAGTGAACGCAAGATTTCTGTGTGTTCCTGTGTCCAGTTATTGATTGAAACATCAGGTTTGATTAATGTGTAGAGGGGTTTAACCCTTTCTGCGTAATTTAGAATGTAAGTTCTTCCTAAATTTAGGAAACCCAGGATGGATTGTAAATTTTTCAGCATCTTTGGAGGTTGGAGCAGCGCACACCTTTCTAAAAAGTTGGCTGCCAAGCTCTTGCCTTCACTTGAAAGCTCATATCCTAGAAACAGGACATTGAGATGGGTAATTCTGGACTTTTGAAGTTGAATTTGTAGCCCTCAGAGGCGAAGCCCAGTATAATGGTGCTCACCCTGTTCAAGTGTTTGTCCAGGTCATCGTCTGTCAGATAGATGTCATCGACATATGTCAATGCCTCATTATCATAAATTTGTAGTAACTCCGTTACCCTCGCTGAGAATAACCCCGGGCTGTTCTTGAACCCTTGTGGGAGTCGACAAAATTGACGCTGGGTCCCCATTATTGAGAAAGCTGTTAAGTACCTGCTTCCAGGTGCTATATTTTGACAAAAGAAACCATTTGAGATGTCTAATGTGGTTTTATATTTTTTACGCACAATGTTATTCATTAATGCTGTACTATGTGTATTTTGTACTGCAAAAGTTTTAGAACAATTGTTTAAGTGTCTGTAATCCAAAACTAGACGATAGGTATTGTCTGGTTTGGAGACAGGAAACAAAGGATTGTTCATTGAAAAGGTGCATGTTTCAATCACCCCTTGGTATTCAAGTTGATCTAAGATCTCCCTGACCTGTTTTTTAGCTTCTTGCTTTATTGGGTACTGCCTTTGTGCAGTGGGTTCATTTTTCAGATGTATTTTATGGTGAGGTGAATCCTCATCCCATCCTACATGATTTTTGTATAATGCTGGGGCCGGGGCAACTGCCCATTTCCTGGCATAAGTATATTTTAGATGAATTGGAATATGGTTAGAGAAGGCAGGCATAATAATGTCCTCGCCATGTGGGCACTCCCTGACAAATTGTGGTGGCCAGTCTTTTTCTGCTAGAAGTATGTCATAGCCCCTTGAAAGTTTTTCCCAAAAAAGTGCTTTCACCTGTCTAGGTATGTCTCCCTCCATTCGGAGTGTTATTTCATATAACTTTTGTAGAGTACTAACCCTGGTGTCTACAGTCTCAACTGTAATGTACTCATTCAAGTCCACTATCTCCAGAAGTTCCTTCAGGTTCTGGCGAGCTATTGTGACTTCTGCTGCACTGTCCAGCATTGTCTGAGCCCATTCTCCGTTCTTGAGTTGTGGTCTCAGTATCCTCGGCATGTCTGATCTTCAGACCTACTACCTTCTTCTTTGAGAATTGAGGTTTTGATTTACTTTTCGGAACGTGTTTGTCATCTTTCGATTTCACGCGTTCTTCTCTATGTTCTGACCGTCCTCTTCTTTCCGATGTCTGTGACGAGATCTGAAAGGTACGAGAGGAACGTGTATCAGTATCTTGATACCTGTCAGGCTTTTTCAAATTATCCCTATTCCTGAGGTTATACCTCCTTTCAGAGGGCTCCTTTTGAGGAGACCTACCTCGGGATTGAGAACGTTTCTCGTTTGAATTTTGTTTATTAGTTTCCCACTTCTTTTTAGAAGATGTAGGAGTTTGTTTAATAAAGTCCTTTTCAGGACTTTCAGATAGTTTCGGCTTCACTGGTCTTCCACCCAAACTATCTCTGCCTAATTCTGCATATGATTGTTCTATTATTCTGGGTAGCTCAGTTTGATGTTCTGTAACATCGAATTCCCTTAATCGTTGGCGGATCACCACTGCTGCTGCCTCCCCTTTAATATTAGATAATATTATTGTTGAGACCTGGTCGAAATTTTTCAGTAATTTCATACCTAAATTTAGAGCAGGCTCTGCCCCTTATTCGTTTTGAATTTGTTTCAGGACATCTGGTATTACTGCAATTGATGGAATATCATGTGTTTTAGTATAGATGGCAGCAAAGACTGAGCCCCGAGTGGTGCAGTCTTCTAGTTGTGGTGTGATCCCCATCGGTAAACAGATGGTTAGGATTCTGTGTTTCTCATATGGGCTAGTATTTGGAAATACTGCTTCGATTTGAGTAATTTTTTGAGCTATCCAAAATGGAATTTGCTCACGTTTTGTGGGCATTTTACCCATGACTGCGTATAGAGTCTGTGGTGTAATTTTTAATGTATTCCCCTGTTGAGGAGTTTGATTTGGAAGTGTCAATGGTGGTTGGACTGTGAAAGTCTGCATGACATATTGAACCAATTGTCTGTAGATTTTTATTAACTCTTGTAGTTGAGTAAGTAGTCCCTCATCTGACATTATATCGAGTTCAGGATGAGAAGTGTAGCTGGCTAGAATCGGCCATGTTGCTCCTGGTCTACCTAGTGGACCGAGCCTGGTTATGTTTCTGTGATGTTTTAGGGCGCCTTTAAACCAGAGCTGATGCTCCTGGTATGTTAGTGGAATTTCAATATCCTCGAAAGTAATATATTCCTCTGGTGGATCATCTTCTTTGAAGAAGTGAAACAGTCTTGTTACTGAATTTGATTCAGTAAATATTACCCATGAATAGAATACCTCTGTCTAAAAGGATTCGTGTGCTCTCTATCACGAAAAACTGCTCTACCTCCTCTTGGTGGTAGGCCATGTTTTATAAGTTTTAGAGTGATGGCTCTTCTTAAGTTTGGATTGATGTCTATGACACCCTCCTCGGTTTCAATAAAACCTGTGATGTTATAAGCTGTTAAAGCTGGGTGACCCGCAACTTCACCGTTGTCGGAGTCAGGCATTTTGTTTTTTGAACAAGTTTCAAGGAAACAAAAAGATAAGGTGCACAATATTTTGGAACACTGTATCCTTCAACGTTGAACAAACCAAACAACTAATATATAGGGTGCTTCCCTATTTAGTTATGGCGGATATTTAACCCTACCCGCTCCAGACGTCTTATGGAGTATGTGAGTAGGGGTCTCTGAGAAAAGCACAAATGAGTTACTCAGTATCTAGCGTTAAATTACTGCCTTACCAAACCGTTGGGCGCCATGTAGTGTAGTTCCTATTTCCCTAATAGGCTCTGCGCATTGGAGTAATATAACCTATAGGTTTGACATAGGACTAAGGTCGGTATGTCCCTATCGATTATATTAAACTTAATTACCTGTGCCAGCTAACTCAGAGGCCACTAAAAACTCCTTGAGAACAAGAAGGGAGTAGTTTCTGGCAACCGAAAAACATGATAACTTTGTTTCCCTTTAGAAGCGGAACATGTCTCAGAATCGTGGAAACAATAGATAACAGTTTCACTCATTCAATCGTACATGCTTAGTTTCTGCAGAGTTACACAGAAAGGAAAGACGGGCGTTTCAATAAAAAGGGTTTTATTGAACAGTCTTGTTTCTCGTGTAAGAGATATGTGCTGTTATGATCACAAGACAGTATGCAAGATAAATAATGTACAGCGTAAGCAGTAGAAATAAATAATACTGAGCTAGCATTATCTTTTAGCATATATTCACGTACATAAATAACATGAGCTAAAAATGCGAGTACTCATACAATGCGTCTCTAAGCTAGTTCTACCCCAGTGTACCTAACCTAGTCTAGGTGTAGGGAAGAGTAGAAGTAGGTGGAGTATTCTCTAGTATGGTAGACTAAGAGTATGTTAAGTCTAGTATGCCAAGAGTCCCTCTAGGATCTAGTCAGTTCCATACCTTGAGAATGAGAGAGGTGGGAATCTCCTGCCGGATCTTGGAACTCTAACACCCCACGAAGGGAGTCAGAACACTGGAAGCTGGATTCGTCTGCGTGCAGGAATGACAGCGTCTTCTCAGTGCGTCAGGCCAGGATACGGGCTCCTCTGAAGTCGAGGTCTCCTCTAACTTGCTTGGGCAAGGGAAGGTTTATTTATACCTGGTAGGTGTCGGGGAATGTTAGCATTGACGTGAGGTCGGACAGAGGAAGACGTCAGGAATGAACCCTTAAGGTATAACGGTTCATACATAATAGATGAGTTCCTGGAGAAATCAATAGTCCTGTGCTAGGGGAACTCCCGAAGCTTAAGGGTCTGGTTTCTAAGAACTCGTTGTGACGTTAGGGTGGACAGATGTCGGTGACCATGCGTGTATTTGGAGTGCACGGTTAATGCCTAAATAAGGAGAGGGATTCTATGCCTATATAAGGGCAAGGCGAATTGTGCCTATATAAGGACATGATTCAGGAAAACCTATATACGGACCCCTAAAGCGGAATACAACAGCATGTGTGCTCATACTGGTCAGTAATCAAGGTGAAACAAACACACCTGTAATAATGCATCCAATTAACATTTGTAAAATCAAATAGTTGGTGCAAGTGGCCATTATTGATGAATGCCTGTATCTAAATTCAAAGACCATCACATACATTGCTACGCAGTGTATGCACTTAACTAAGTAGACATTAAATAATCAGTTGTATCACCTGCTATCATGGGAAAGATAAATAAGTACTTCACATTTTACTCAGACCCATTGCTAGGAATAAAAGAATTGCTAAGGAAAATTAATGCTAGGACAAAATTGGTGGAAGAAAATATAGGTATTTATGCATGCCAATGAGAGTCTCTCAAAAACAATATTAAGCCAAATGGCAGTCCTTTCATCATCCCAAATGTCCTGGGGACTGTTGTGCTGCGGCACTCAGATTGCCTTTTGCATAATTGCCAAAGGTGACCTCCTCAGGAAGGGGCATCTAGAGGGCAGAGCAGGTACTTTAAAGATCTTACATGGAAGGGGGTGGTTTGGGAGGGATGCCTTTGGGTTTGGGAGGGGTGCCCTTGGGTTTGGGAGGGGGGCTGTGATTTTGAGAGGGGTGCTCCTGAGTTTTCTAGTGGTGGGTTGGGATGTTGATGTGTGTATTTCCATTTGACAGGAGTGGAATAGGATGTGGAAGGAGTGGGCTGGGGTGTGGGAGGGGTAGATGGGTGTTTTTTAGGGGTGAGTTGTGGTGTGGAAGGGGTTAGGGCAAGGCTAAAACGGAGACATTCAATGAGAAATGTGAGGGAGGGAATGGAGTTTGGGAGGTAAAGGAAGTGACAGTGTCTGATATGCATGTGTCTGTTGAGGGTGGAGGTGCATGTGGGTCTGGTGTATGTTGTGCATGTTTGTGTGTGTCTTGTGGTATAGGTGTCTGTTCTGTGTTTCGATTTGAGCGTCTGTGTTTTGGGTGTGTATTATAAGGTAGGTGTGTGTGTGGATGGATGTGCTGTGCTGTGAAGGTGGTGGGTGTGGTTATGGCGCATGTGGAGGGTGTGGTGCATGTGTGTGTGTGGTGGGTGTGCTATCTGTTGGTGTGCTAGTGATGGGTGTGGTGCATGTGTGTGTGGTAGTGGTAGTGGGTGTGCTGTCTTTCGGTGTGCTGTCTGTGGGTGTGGTGTATGTGTGTGTGGTGGTGGGTGTGCTGTCTGCATGTTTGGATGAGTGCATACGTTTCTTTGGTGGTGTTTCTTTTTGGGTGTGTTTGTGTATGTGCTGCTTGTGTCTGTTTGAGTGAGTGCATGAAAAGGTGTGAGTGTGCTTTGGACAGGGCTGGGAGTAGGGAATTAGGACTGGGATGGGAAAGGAGCTGGAGGTGGGGCAGAAGGTTGGGATCATGGGAGGCTGCAGTGAATGAGGAGGCCATTGCTTGAAATGACCACTAAAGGACAGACATATTGTGAATGTCTTCCAGGTAAGCTACCATTTGTTGCAGATGGCAACTAAGCCCCTGGATGGCATTCTGCACAGCAGTCTGGCCGTCAATGATGCTCCTGAGGAGGTCAATAGCCTCCTCATTCAGTGCAGTTGGGGGGCAAGGGCAGGGGGGGTAGGTGCCTGAGCAAAGGAGATCCCAGGCTTTTTAGCAGCCCTAGGTAGGCCAACTGGGGAGAAGGAAGAGGGAGGGAGGAGCTGGTACTATAGGTTGTGGACAAGGATGCAGGTGTAACTGGAGCAGTAGGGTCCACCATCACTAGGGAGTGCTCGCTGGAGGATGCCTCCGAAGAACATGAAGAGTCTATGTTGCACTCCCCTCACCCTCTCGGCCACTGTGTCCCTCAATGTTGGTGGTGTCTGCACCAGAAACACAGTGACTAGCTACTTCCTCGCCTAAGTTGGCAACTTCTCCTTTGCCTGCTCCGGATGATGATGAAATGCCATATACAATAGTGTTATTGGATCTGTGTAAACAGAACAGATCATGAACAGTTACCAAGCTTTTAGATTTCACCTGCTTCAAGCCTTTCAAACTTTGGTTCTACATTAGCACAAGCACATGCATGTAAGCAGCATTTTCAGAAGACACTTGGTCACAGTTATGTCATTCCCCACAATAGCTCCTTTATCGTGTATGATGTTGTCTCTTATCCATTATTATATCTCTCCAGGAACTGTTTTGCACTTCAGAATGGTTGGCCTTTGTTGTTCCAAATAGTATACTGATGTCACCAAAAAGGATATACACCAACAATGCCTTTGTACTGTGGGTTCATAAGGCCCTAAAATCTGCATACTTATCAATATCAATAAGTGAAATATGAATCAATGTCTTTCAACATGTACGGCAATGTTGTACCAATATTAGCAAAAAGTGAAAACGGCTTACCTTTGTTTGTACATTTCACGATTATAACACTCACTTAAAACACTAAAGCGTATGTCAAGTGTAAAAAATTATACATGAATTCTGTACTGAAGTAGCTTACCAATGTATCATATACTTGCCTAATGAGTCATGAGTTTGGCCTGAATCTGAGTTTTCCTGATGGGATACTCATACATATATGTGATGGAAACTTCCAAAATACCTACAAGTTTCCAATTTTACTCCATCATTGATTGTTCATCTGGACATGACAAAGGACATTGAGGACTAGTTTTTGGAAATTGTTACCCTGTCACCATTGTATACACATGCTTGTCTGTGTTTCAACAAAAAATGTATGCCTATCTCAAATATTTGGCTAAAAGCAGACTGCCTTACACACACATTTGTGAAGCAGACATTATGCAAACATGTCACTGTTTAACATGTGTGAAATAGTATTTCTGATGCTGAACACAATTTGAATATGTTTTGATACCAATATGTAGTTGTCAATTACGCCATCACTAGTCATTTTGGTATGACATGCTCACTCTGGTTTGCATAGAATCCCAACTTACCAATGTGATGGTTGGTACATCCACTGTATTATAAGTGCCTTGTATGCTATGTCACCTGTAATAGGGCTACCATGACATCATCCACATCAGTGAAGCAGCATCACACATGACTCAATAGAGATTATATGCCTGTTTGGTACAACTGTACCTCATGACATTAAAGAACATGATGTACATGTGGAGCTTAGGCAGCCATGTGTCTGCTCAGAACAGTCCATTGGTTTTGGACAGGATTCAGGTGGGATCATTAGACAAAGCATATCATCATACACCTTGTAAAATACTGGCACCTTGAAGAACTCTTCTTGAGCATACGGGGCCTCGTTAATGAGGCCCTTTGCGCCAAGGGAACATCACTTTTTCGTGGCATTTTGTGGCACAGGAGCCTGTTCCATATTTACGAGGCAGCACTAAGCCACTTTTTTTGGCTTAATGCTGCCTCGTAAATATTGTCCCCTTTAACGCAGTTTTCTGCGTTAAAGGGGCGTGCAATGGGTGTTGCTGGGGGCATTCCCAGCAACATCCATGGCATTTTGACAATGCCCCAAATTTATGAGAAATCGTAAATCTGAGGCAGTGCCAAAAACTTACGCCTTCTCAGGGGAGTGTGCTGCATTCTGTAGCACACATGGAAAAAGGAAAAAGCCTCTTTCCCTTTTATGACGGTTTCCCTTCCTGCACAAAAACAATCATCCCCTCAACACAGGCACCCTTGCGCCATGGTGCAAAGGTGCCTGCGTTGGCGCACAGCAGCCCATTGTGCGCTGGCGAAGGGGAAAATGACAGGAATGCACCATATCACATAGATAGGGCAAATTCTTGCCCTTTTCTTTTACTGAGGGGCAGCGTAGCAGGGAGTCCTGATGTGCTTCCCTACTGCAAAACCTCATAAATGAGGCCCTAGATATGGATCACCCTGAATGTTGATAGCAAATATCCTGACTGTAGCAAAATAATGGGTCATGTAACATGAGTAACTCTGATGAGAACTTAACATCTTGTTGCTGCTGTTGGGTCCTCAACTGCCCATCAAGCTATGGATAGGCCACCACAAGAATGCGGGCCATCCATTAGGGGGTTCTAGCATCTTAAGCCACCTCTTGCAGCAATGGACACTGCACTGCTACTAGACCCCCAGGATCTGCACCTTCCTGGCGATGGCCTTCCAAGTGTCACACTTCAGATGGGCATTGACCTGTATGGATACATGAAAGGAAAGAACAATGGTATTGTGACATTATTGTTTGTCTGTATTGCTGTCACAAAAATTGTCTACAGCTATCAGTAGCATAACTTATAAGTTAACATACATCATGTGTATTGCCACATGCTGACCTAAACCAATATCCTAATTCACACTTTAATAGTGACCTGCTGCCCATCCTCATCCCATATCATAGTCTAAACACACAAATCCAGGCCTGTGACATCATCTAGCCCAGAGGCCCCTCCATAATCTGTGATGTGACCTACTTTTGATTATTGCTAAATATTGTGAACTACTGAAGGCTAAAACTTAAGAATTATGGCTCAGTGAATAGTGGCCACTGTCAATAAGGGGCCTGAAGTTTGGACATGACATTCCTTGAAATGTGAGCCAATTGAAAAGACGTCTTAGCTCAAGAAGTCAGAGAACTTTCCCTTTTAACTATTGTCCATTAAAAAACATTCAGGGGCATATTTTAAGCACACCTCAAATTTGAGCTGCAAAGGATATATGTTCCTTACAGCTGTGCCCTGGTGCTTCAGGTGTATGACCCTGTGACTCAACCCCAGCCTGGCCCATGAATCTGAATGAGCACTGCTCAATGACAGGCCTCGCTATCTGCAGCCTGATGACCATGATGTCACATGAACACCACCTTTCCTCAATGTTTACATTACAAGGCTCACCTTGTGCCCATCCAATAAGTGACCTCAAGGCTGTGTGCTATTCGGAAGGGATCTGGGAGCTACTGGTAGCACTCAAACTACATTTAGGAGAGCCCTGATCTAGACTGAGTGAAATGTGAACTATAGACATAGCTACATAATTTTCATTCGTTTTTTACACAGTACAAACATATCTCCAGGTTTAAAGAGTATATAAAGGGGCCGATTCCGATCTCGGTCGGAGGCGCACCCAATACTATTCGGCCGGGAAAAAAGCCATGCGAAAGCCTGTTTCCCGACCGATCCGTACAGCACACCGAACGAGCAAGTACGATGCGCACAACAGCAAAATTCCGGCCGAGCCGTACTCACCCAAACCAGGTCCTGTTCTCCGACCGAGGCGAATCCGGAAACGCCGAATCGAGTCGCACGGAAGGAAAAATGCAGTCCCGTCCGGCCGGACAAGTACGATGCGCTTCCCGTACGCGCGAACCCGTCGCTACGCACGGCACGTCAAAGCATCCGGGAGAGGCGCACATAAGCTCCGATTCGCGCCACAACACAATCCACGGCTACGAGACGAACACGGCACCGACGAGGACGACGCGAAGCGACGAGGACGAAGCGAAGCGATGAGGACGACGCGAAGCAACGAGAAGGACGAACGACACGAACCAACCATGAATCCCTTCGTCCCGATCATACCAATATTCTACATCTACTACCGGAACAGGCACGGACGCGTACGGCGCAGAAGGTAAGCCAGACACCAACCACAAAACACATACAACACGTACACGACACATCACACACATACACGGGGAATCTGAATATACTTACACCAGCAACAGCAGCACCATAGGGGCGGGATGCCCATCACCAATGCCACATATGCACACAGGGGCCTGAATGCGCACCACCACCCCAACCCAGGGGGCTGGATGCCTACCACTACTACCACCCTTAGCCAGGGGGCAGGATGCCCACCACTACTACCACCCTCACCCAGGGGGGCAGGATGCCTACCACTACTACCACCCTTAGCCAGGGGGCAGGATGCCTACCACTACTACCACCCTTAGCCAGGGGGGCTGGATGCCCACCACTACTACCACCCTTAGCCAGGGGGCAGGATGCTCACCACTACTACCACCCTCACCCAGGGGGGCAGGATGCCTACCACTACTACCACCCTTAGCCAGGGGGGCAGGATGCCTACCACTACTACCACCCTTAGCCAGGGGGCAGGATGCCCACCACTACTACCACCCTTAGCCAGGGGGCTGGATGCCCACCACTACTACCACCCTTAGCCAGGGGGGCAGGATGCCCACCACTACTACCACCCTCACCCAGGGGGCAGGATGCCTACCACTACTACCACCCTCACCCAGGGGGCAGGATGCCCACCACTACTACCACCCTCACCCAGGGGGGCAGGATGCCTACCCCTACTACCACCCTCACCCAGGGGGCAGGATGCCTACCACTACTACCACCCTTAGCCAGGGGGGCTGGATGCCCACCACTACTACCACCCTTAGCCAGGGGGCAGGATGCCCACCACTACTACCACCCTCACCCAGGGGGGCAGGATGCCTACCACTACTACCACCCTCACCCAGGGGGGCAGGATGCCTACCACTACTACCACCCTCACCCAGGGGGGGCAGGATGCCTACCACTACTACCACCCTTAGCCAGGGGGGGCTGGATGCCCACCACTACTACCACCCTTAGCCAGGGGGGCAGGATGCCCACCACTACTACCACCCTCACCCAGGGGGGCAGGATGCCTACCACTACTACCACCCTCACCCAGGGGGCAGGATGCCTACCACTACTACCACCCTTAGCCAGGGGGGCTGGATGCCCACCACCACTACCACCCTTAGCCAGGGGGGCAGGATGCCCACCACTACTACCACCCTCACCCACGGGGGGCAGGATGCCTACCACTACTACCACCCTTAGCCAGGGGGGCTGGATGCCCACCACTACTACCACCCTTAGCCAGGGGGCAGGATGCCCACCACTACTACCAGCCTCACCCAGGGGGGCAGGATGCCTACCACTACTACCACCCTCACCCAGGGGGGCAGGATGCCCACCACTACTACCACCCTCACCCAGGGGGGCAGGATGCCTACCACTACTACCACCCTCACCCAGGGGGGCAGGATGCCTACCACTACTACCACCCTTAGCCAGGGGGGCTGGATGCCCACCACTACTACCACCCTTAGCCAGGGGGCAGGATGCCCACCACTACTACCACCCTCACCCAGGGGGGCAGGATGCCTACCACTACTACCACCCTCACCCAGGGGGGCAGGATGCCTACCACTACTACCACCCTTAGCCAGGGGGGCTGGATGCCCACCACTACTACCACCCTTAGCCAGGGGGCAGGATGCCCACCACTACTACCACCCTCACCCACGGGGGGCAGGATGCCTACCACTACTACCACCCTTAGCCAGGGGGCTGGATGCCCACCACTACTACCACCCTTAGCCAGGGGGCAGGATGCCCACCACTACTACCACCCTCACCCAGGGGGGCAGGATGCCTACCACTACTACCACCCTCACCCAGGGGGCAGGATGCCTACCACTACTACCACCCTTAGCCAGGGGGGCTGGATGCCCACCACTACTACCACCCTTAGCCAGGGGCAGGATGCCCACCACTACTACCACCCTCACCCAGGGGGGCAGGATGCCTACCACTACTACCACCCTTAGCCAAGGGGGCAGGATGCCCACCACTACTACCACCCTCACCCACGGGGGGCAGGATGCCTACCACTACTACCACCCTCACCCACGGGGGGCAGGATGCCTACCACTACTACCACCCTTAGCCAGGGGGGCAGGATGCCCACCACTACTACCACCCTCACCCAGGGGGGCAGGATGCCTACCACTACTACCACCCTTAGCCAGGGGGCTGGATGCCCACCACTACTACCACCCTTAGCCAGGGGGGCTGGATGCCTACCACTACTACCACCCTTAGCCAGGGGGCAGGATGCCCACCACTACTACCACCCTCACCCAGGGGGGCAGGATGCCTACCACTACTACCACCCTTAGCCAGGGGGCAGGATGCCCACCACTACTACCACCCTCACCCACGGGGGCAGGATGCCCACCACTACTACCACCCTCACCCAGGGGGGCAGGATGCCTACCACTACTACCACCCTCACCCAGGGGGGCTGGATGCCTACCACTACTACCACCCTCACCCAGGGGGGCAGGATGCCTACCACTACTACCACCCTCACCCAGGGGGGCTGGATGCCTACCACTACTACCACCCTCACCCAGGGGGGCAGGATGCCTACCACTACTACCACCCTTAGCCAGGGGGGCTGGATGCCTACCACTACTACCACCCTTAGCCAGGGGGGCTGGATGCCTACCACTACTACCACCCCCACTCATAGGATGGACAATGCATGACACAACAAGCACACCACAACCTAGGGAATGCAAGATTAAGACATCCCCCCACCACCATGACAAGCGTGTGTAGGCTGTGTCAAATGCCTACAACACCGAACATGACTTTGAACATACAATGTGACCCCCTAGCACATGTGCCACACATATATGTGTGTGGCACCCACAATGCAAGCAGCCCATGACCATTGTGGCAATGGGGCCTAAACCCCCATCATCACAGTGACCAAAAGGCAAGTGTGGGGTCCATAGCTGAAGCACATTTTGACCATTGTGGCAATGGGGTCTAAACCCCCATCATCACAGTGACCAAAAGGCAAGTGTGGGGTCCATAGCTGAAGCACATTTTGACCATTGTGGCAATGGGGTCTACACCCTCATCATCACAGTGACCAAAAGGTAATTGTTGACAAAGAAAGAGCTGCAACTGCCAAACTGCATGGATCATTCCTGGTCACAGAACCAAAAACTCATCTGTGGCAAAGTAGTGTATGTGTCCCATTGCAACATAAATTGGGGGAGCCAAATACTGCAGTGCAAATGAAACATTCCTTTGGCCATGTGCAGACAAACAACACCCATGGGGGCTGAGACCGTCAACAGTCATCAATGACACAATGACAGAAGTGACCATCAGAATGCAGAACCACATATTTGCACCAATGGGCACACAAATGCAGATATCCTGTGGAGACAGCAGATGTGAGGTGAACAGATACCATACCATGGCAGCAATGGGACACACAAACCATGATCACTGTGCTGACCGATGACCTAGGAGTCCCAGGGACAGCAGGGGAAACACACCAAACAACATACAGCCAATGGCACACCCAAGATATGCCAATGCAGTGGTGCAGATGCACAAACACAAACAGGCAGACCAACACTGTCATCATACACAGCAGGTGAGGGGTGGGGGTGCCAGTGTCCCCAGGCAACCACACAACACATGAGGAGAGCTGAATACCAATCATACAGATGTGCATACACTGCCACACTAAGGTAACTCATGGATCCAAATCCCCTATGTGGGCAAGCAGGCATTGTCAGGTGAGAGGGAGCACAAAACACACATGTCACACAGGCACGTAGGAACAACAACTGACACAGCAAGACAAAGACACACCACAGCACCACCCCCAGGGCCCCCACAATGTGGTGTCCCTGGGCTGAATAAAAATACCACTGTGATGACAAAGCTAAATGTCGTTCACACTGTGAACCACAGTCAGGTGTCCTGAGCAACAAACTACCATCACACCTACACAAGAACAAATCAATAAGCATGGCCAGTAAGCCAAGGCCAACATGGAGGCAGGGGCCTAGCCGGGCAACAACTCTCATCTGCACACACTCAACACCACACCCCTCGACCTCTGACAATGTGCAGCAGTGAAGTACACATGCACTGGTGACATTGCACATGCACCCATGACTATTCCAGGGTGGTGGGTGGGAACCAAGGTGTAGAAACACATCACACATGGACACTCAACAAGACTCCTGAATGTCTGACACACTGCACACTACGCTGTACATGGACATGACGGCAATACCACACCGACCAATGGGATCCCAGCCACAGTCACACACCAATGAAGAAGCCAAGGTCACCCACAAAGAACACACATAGACAACAACCAACATTGCAGCCCGGACCCTGAGGAGTGCCAGCAGTCACACACACAACGTGTCACAATCACTGAAAGATAACACAAACTGGAAATCACATGACAGGGGCAAACAACAAGTGCCAAGGGGAAACCTGACTGTGACCCATCTGCGTCTGCACACAAACTCAGCCCTGACCGAAAACACACCTATGGGTGACACCCTGATGACCAGTAATGTGCCATGCACCCACATCACAGAGAACACAGGGAGAAGACTTTGGGGGAACATAGCTCAAGTCAGCAAGCATCACAAACAGGTACAACACTAGGGATCACAGCATGCGCAGATGAATGGAAGTGAACACACAGACATGCACATACAACACACACCTTGTGCGCAGGCAATGTCACACGTGTACACACTGCCATGAGGGGACTCCACTCCTGTGTGAGGAAAGCTGTGCCATATGTTGCCTCAGTAGGGCCCCATCATGTCAGCTGAGCACTTGGTCACACAATCAACAATTAGCACCAAATGAGGGCTCCCATCACATCAGCCTGGTCATGGATGTGCCAACGGAATCATCAGCACAGATCCAACACACTTGTATAGCAATGTTGCACTGACTACACGGATGAGTCCTTCCCCATTGATGCCCAAACCTGCATGTCCACTGGAGATGGCAACACGGTCAGGGAAGTAGACAAATGCAACGATGGCAGGCACAACAGATGTGCAGGGGTGGAAGCCACAGATATGAAATTGCCAATGTAAGTAGGAAACCCATTGCCAAATACTGAACACATGACACCCTCAGATGCTGCTATTGATGACATGGATACACCACATGATAGGACACATTCCCCCTGGACCACATGGGTTCCTGCACAGTAACACTTCATAATCATGAGACCAGATATCACCATCACTGCAGCAAGGGCATGGTTAGCAGCACCAACAACATGTACATCTGAAGCATGAGCACTAGAGAAAAGAAAGTTGCTTTATTCAGCATATGTGTTGTTTGATAACGACGTCCAGAAAAAATAGAGCAAAGGCCAATGGCCAGTCCATTGTCAAAGTTCAAACAGGGTGACACTGGCAGATGTCACCCTACGCATGCCTGCACAAAACCAGGGACAATCCACTAGGAGGGGCAACCGGGGGGCAGGCCAGGCACCGCAGGGACAGGATCAGGGCTCACCAGGGGGAGTCAGGGAAGGGGTGGTGGGTGCTGGAGAGCCACTGACAACTGCAGTGGAGGTGTCTGACATGGTGTGTGCCGGCACAACTGGGGGGCATGACTCAGATGTCGTGGGTGCCGGCACAACTGCAGTGGACCCTGCAGATGGGGTGGACAGGTCCGCCACTGCAGTGCCCAAGTCAGACAGGGCGGTAGTGGACTCCACTGCAGTGCCTACCTCCAGGGGAGGAGAATGGGGAACAGGCAAGGTGGGTTGGACAGAGGGGGAGGACACCCTCACCACATCAGTGGCACAGACAAGCGCAGCGGTGGGTGTGGTGCTGGGAGAGCAAGTGGCAGGGGGAGAAGGCCTGATCCTCTTGGGGATGGTATATCTGTGGGTGGGGGAACCTGGGGCAGGGTGTGGTGGGGGCACCTGTGCAGTGGGGGCCTGAGGGATGGAGGACGGAGACCTTGTGCCTGAGCTGCAGGGCGGTGGCGGGGTCTTTGTCTTACCACTCCGGGGGACTTGCGGGTGGGGGCCTCAGTCCGTCTGCGCCTGGGGGAGGGTGTCCGGGGGCGAGGGGCACTCTGCTCCGTGTGGGTGGGCTTCCTCTTCCCCCGGGATGCTGGAGCAGCTTCATCGGTGGGGAAGAGGCCGAGGTCACAGAGGAAGAGCTGCTGTGACTTTGGGGTTGCATGTGAGGCAAGGGAGGGTGCTTTGGAGGGAGAGGGAACTGAGGACTGCGCAGTGCATGTGGATGCGTGTGTGTGTTCCAGGGCCCCATCCCCTGTGAGTCTGGCTTCAGTCCCCTGAATGTGCGTGCGTGTGCGTTTTGTCATTGGCGTGTGTGTCAGTGTGCTGGATGTGTGTGTGCTGGTGTGTGCCTGTGCCGGTGTGTGTGTGCTTGGGACGGGTAAGGTGCTGGGGAGTGTGGATGGAGCAGAGGCAGGAGGGGTGAGGGACCGTTTGAGGAGGGACACTGCTGCCGTCAGGGAGGAGTCCATGGACCTATTGCCCCTCTGTAGGTCAGACATGCCCGATGAGATGCCCTCCATGAACGACACCAGCTGAGTCAACAGCGCGGTGTGCGCATGGAGGACACTCAGCATGGCTGTCTGCCCTACATGGAGCTGGCGAAGGAGGTACACAGACTCCTCACTCAGGGTAGCAGGGGACACAGGGGCAGGGGGTGCGGTGCCTGGCCCAAAGGAAACACGCTCCCGGACATGGGAGCCTCCACGGACCTGGGGAATGGGAGCCGATGGGAGGGCGGTGGTGGTGCTGGTGGTGGCGGGGACAGCAACACTAGCTGGGGTGTGGTGGCTGCTGACACCCGCCTCCACAAGGGAGTCATCCTCCGAGTTGCTCTGGTCCTCAGCTGAGGTGGATGCTGCTGAGGACTCCTCGGTGTGGCTCCCCTCGCCCTCCGTGCCACTGGGTCCCTCCGACCACTCCTCGGCTGCTGACCCAGTCTGGCTCTCTGGCTCCTCCTGGTCCGTGGAGCTGTCCCCTTCCATGGCCGTGGATGTATCTGCAAACAATGGGGATACAGACAGACATCAGTCACCTGCACATAACGCACACACCACTGTGAGCACAGCACATCACAGAGCAAGCCCTGGCATCATCAGTTGTACATTGCTAAAAGTGCCCTAATTGAACAGGAGAAGTCAATTGTCAGTCTGATGCCAAGCATGGCACTCACATCCCACATGGCCTTGCACCCATCTGTCTGGTGTCTGTTGGATTGCAACACCCCAGTGTTGACACATGCACCAAGTACACAGTAGTTGGACAGTGCAGAGGACACGGTGTGGACACATCACAGCTCTTGCCACTGAGTCAGTACAGGTTTCCGGATGAAAGGGATGCCCAGAGTCAAATAGGAAATGCATGTGATGCATACCAGCGACAGACACCATGATGCACCCATGTCCTGATAGCCAGCGCCACTATGGTGTGCATGTAGCACATGTCACTCCCCTGCAGGCTCACCAATCAGTAGACACATGCCATGGCGGAGGCATGACTGCAAAGTCATACATCACTGTCTCAGTGATGTATGACTTTGCAGCCAGACAACAACACTCTGCACTGTGTCACAATAGTAGGTCATGGGGAATGCAAGTCCTGGAGCTGCACAAGTGCACATGTACATCCCCCCCACAACACATCCTCTTAACCCTCATCTGTCCAGGTCATACCTATTGGACATAATGGGAGACCTGTGACACTACCCTCTGAACCTGAGCCCCTCACACTCTGCTGTGCATGGGGAACAGCTGCCTGAACTTCACATTCACATGCCCCAGTCTGCATGGGCAGCTGATCAGACACCTATGTGTCACACAAGTATCGTCTCCTATGGTCACATCTCCAGTGGCATGCTGAGCCCCTACCAAGAAACTCCACAGCAGTCCTGGCGACTAATCCACAGCACACTGACACAGAGGCAGACACCTGAGGGGTCAAATCACTGCGCACAATGTGTCAGCTGATACACGGGAGTGGGAGTACAGAGTGTATTGTATGGCCTGGAGTAGGCATGACTGTCCAGCCCCACATGAATGAGGGATGAGCCCTGGACTGTAGGCAGCTGGCTAAGTATGTGTGACACACGTCATATACATACTCCTGGGGCCCAAACATTGTTCCCACCCGCAGCATGGGTGTGTGCCAGATACCCCAGCCACATGTGGTGGATCAGCTCAGCAATTGGACCACAGATCAAAGTAACACGCTGAATACATGTCAGAATACAGGCATTGTGTAAGCAATGGACCCACCCATGATGCCCACCACAGAGTCAGGGAAACAGATGCTGTCTCCCACCTTGAGTCAAGCAAACTGCAAGGACACAGTCCTAAGTGACAGAATTCCCTGCATGTAAGGGCCACACCTGGGTATCAGATGAGGAGTGGGCAGTGCACAATAGAGGGACATGGCTCCTGGACAACATGACTGCTGTACTGTGGCAGTTTAACCAGGCCCGAGGAGGGCACATAGCATGTTAGACAGAGTACACAGTGCAGTCTTTGACTCACCCCCTCCTTGCTGCTCTCTGGCCTTCAGCTGCCCATCCAGGTCTGGAAAGACCACCGCCAGGATCCTGAGCATGTGGGGGGTCAGGGTCCGTGTTCCGCCCCTCCTGCGAGGAGGCGACAGCTTCAGCTGGACCCGTGCAATCCTCCGGGTCCAGCCCCGAAGGTCCTGCCACCTCTTTTGGCAGTTGCGGATCCGGCGCTTGTAGACCCCCACGGACCGGACAGCCCGGACGATGT
This sequence comes from Calotriton arnoldi, assembly GCA_963921515.1. Taxonomy (NCBI): domain Eukaryota; kingdom Metazoa; phylum Chordata; class Amphibia; order Caudata; family Salamandridae; genus Calotriton; species Calotriton arnoldi. The sequence continues at coordinate 416,047 of CAWUFW010004433.1, read as the reverse complement.
CCTTCCATATCTCATGCTTCCGATGGGCAGAAGCCTGTCAGGATGACAAAGTGATAAGGCCATTACTACACATGCAACATATCCGTGCATGACACAGTTGCATATACATGTCGCAATCACAGGGGCACATGGTGTACACAGGCAGTGCACGGCTGCCCATGGACAGTTTTCCAGAAGTCACTACATGGTATCATTGCATGGGGAGTAAAACCCTGTTCAGAAGCACTGTCACTGCACCATACCTGTCCAGTGCAAGTCACTACACACTATGGGGGGTGACAACTACTCAGTGAGCCTGCTAGCCAGTGGCGTGCAGACTTTCAGCCTTGCTAGTCAGACAAAATGCACATTCAGAAAGGAGGTGCACAGAACACTCACCTGCTCCCCTGGTGTCCCATACAGCTTGCTGTACTGTGGAAGTAGGCTGTCCAGCAGGGCCTGGTTCTCCTCAAGGCTGAAGGCTGGGGCTCTCTCCACAGTACGTGCCATTGCAGGGTCCAGAGGGGCAGAGACAGCAGCAGTGCAGTGGCAGATGTCGTCCTGGAGCATGTAGTGCAGGCAAGTGGGCTCTCAGGGGAACAGGCAGCAATATATATGTGCTGGAGAGGCAGATACTGTCCCTTGTGTCCAAAGTGATAGGTCCAAGTCGTTTGCATCTTCTGAATCTGGCCAATCCATGGAATAGCAGCACCAAAACACGCCCACAGCATCCTTCAAAACTTCAACTTCATGACATACATGATTTTGCAACATTGTTGTGGGTGACCAACTGATTTTCCAGCAACCGACTCGTTCGAAATTCGAAAACGCGTCCGTTGCCAGGCAAGCCCATTGTCAATGGGTGCGCACCGATCGGTCCATTGCGGTACAACGCGCACAGGGGTACAACGCGTACCCGCACACATTGAAGGCAATGGGCCGGCCGGAGGCACTGATCGGTCCATTGCAGTTCAACACGCACAGGGGTACAACGCGTACCCGCACACATTGAAGGCAATGGGCCGGCCGGAGGCACCGATCGGTCCATTGCAGTTCAACGCGCACAGGGGTACAACGCGTACCCGCACACATTGAAAGCAATGGGCCGGCCGGAGGCACCGATCGGTCCATTGCAGTTCAACGCGCACAGGGGTACAACGCGTACCCGCACACATTGAAGGCAATGGGCCGGCCGGAGGCACCGATCGGTCCATTGCAGTTCAACACGCACAGGGGTACAACGCGTACCCGCACATTGAAGGCAATGGGCCGGCCGGAGGCACCGATCGGTCCATTGCAGTTCAACACGCACAGGGGTACAACGCGTACCCGCACACATTGAAAGCAATGGGCCGGCCGGAGGCACCGATCGGTCCATTGCAGTTCAACACGCACAGGGGTACAACGCGTACCCGCACACATTGAAGGCAATGGGCCGGCCGGAGGCACCGATCGGTCCATTGCAGTTCAACACGCACAGGGGTACAACGCGTACCCGCACACATTGAAGGCAATGGGCCGGCCGGAGGCACCGATCGGTCCATTGCAGTTCAACACGCACAGGGGTACAACGCGTACCCGCACACATTGAAGGCAATGGGCCGGCCGGAGGCACCGATCGGTCCATTGCAGTTCAACGCGCACAGGGGTACAACGCGTACCCGCACACATTGAAAGCAATGGGCCGGCCGGAGGCACCGATCGGTCCATTGCAGTTCAACGCGCACAGGGGTACAACGCGTACCCGCACACATTGAAGGCAATGGGCCGGCCGGAGGCACCGATCGGTCCATTGCAGTTCAACGCGCACAGGGGTACAACGCGTACCCGCACACATTGAAAGCAATGGGCCGGCCGGAGGCACCGATCGGTCCATTGCAGTTCAACGCGCACAGGGGTACAACGCGTACCGCACACATTGAAAGCAATGGGCCGGCCGGAGGCACCGATCGGTCCATTGCAGTTCAACACGCACAGGGGTACAACGCGTACCCGCACACATTGAAGGCAATGGGCCGGCCGGAGGCACCGATCGGTCCATTGCAGTTCAACACGCACAGGGGTACAACGCGTGCACCGCACACATTGAAGGCAATGGGCCGGCCGGAGGCACCGATCGGTCCATTGCAGTTCAACGCGCACAGGGGAACAACGCGTACCCGCACACATTGAAAGCAATGGGCCGGCCGGAGGCACCGATCGGTCCATTGCAGTTCAACGCGCACAGGGGTACAACGCGTACCCCCACACATTGAAGGCAATGGGCCGGCCGGAGGCACCGATCGGTCCATTGCGGTTCAACGCGCACAGGGGTACAACGCGTGCCCGCACACATTGAAAGCAATGGGCCGGCCGGAGGCACCGATCGGTCCATTGCAGTTCAACGCGCACAGGGGTACAACGCGTACCCGCACACATTGAAGGCAATGGGCTGGCCGGAGGCACCGATCGGTCCATTGCAGTTCAACGCGCACAGGGGTACAACGCGTACCCGCACACATTGAAAGCAATGGGCCGGCCGGAGGCACCGATCGGTCCATTGCAGTTCAACGCGCACAGGGGTACAACGCGTACCCGCACACATTGAAGGCAATGGGCCGGCCGGAGGCACCGATTGGTCCATTGCGGTACAACGCGCACAGGGGTACAACGCGTACCCGCACACATTGAAGGCAATGGGCCGGCCGGAGGCACCGATCGGTCCATTGCGGTTCAACGCATCACTGTACATGTGACTGGCATAGGTCAGCATGCCTGTCTCAGATGGACATATGCCAGCCACAGATAGCTCCCAGGGAGTGAGGGGCACACCTACATCACAACAGCCTGTCCAAACCTTATCATAAGGCATGTAAGGCTGCATTTCCTATTGTGTGTATGTTGGTGTACATGTTGTCCTGTGGGTGTCACCTGTGGGCAGCCACCCCCAGGCTGTGCACGTGTTCATGGGGACAGGATCCTGGGTGTTACGTGTACGTGACCACTGTGATGTGCAACTGTTCATATCTGTGCATGTGTCATGGTCACATTTCACAGTGGTGTTTGTGTATGTCATGTCACATACCCCGTGAGTCCCATGTGGGACGGTATGTTTGAGCCAGGGTGTCCCAGTGGCACAATAGTGATGGCCCTCCACAGTCTTTGTGCATGTAGTGTTTACAATGTCTCTGATTTCATGTGCACAATGGGAGACAGTCTCCACATCCACGTTGTGTGTGCATGGACTCTGATGTTGTGCGTGTGTGTCACAGACGTCCATGTCTGTCCTGCCATGGCAAGTGTGGCCACTACCTGTGGGGGTCATGTTTGTTTTGCTGTGGTGTACACATGATACTCCAGGTGATGCCAGTGTCCATGTGGCATTACAGGGTCCCTGGGAATGTGCCTGTCGTTGAGCTGTGGTGCCTGGGGCACATCTGTCCTCACATGTCACTGTGGGGGGTGACTGTGACACAGCATCATGATATCCAATGGGCCAACCTGGGACAAATTGATGCCACCTGTAGGACCGTGTTGACAGATGTTGGCCATGTATGTACCATACATGTCGTTCCGGTACTGCACACTTCATGTAGTTGTGCCTCATGATGATGTATGTTGGGATCTTGAGTGTGTTCAATGCCGCATATGTGGGGTGACTGACGATCTTGCTTACTTCTCCTCTGCACTGCAGGGCTCCTGCTGTCCATCGGCCATTCCCAGACCTGGCAACGATGGTGGAACGGGACAGCATCCGACGGTACCGCTTCACCAGGCAGCTGATTGAGGATTTGGCAGTGCAGTTGTCCCCACATTTGCAGCCTGGCCGGCCGTATCCTACAGCGCTGACCCCCAAGGTGAAGGTGATGGCAGCCCTACACTTCTTTGCCACCGGTACCTTCCAACATACTGTGGCGTCTGCTGGTGGGATGTCACAGACCATGTTCAGCCGTGTGCTCCGCGATGTTTTGGCGGCAATGTTGCTCTTCCTGAACCGGTACATCTATTTCCCTAGACTGCGACGACTCACTGACGTGAAGAGTGACTTTTATGCCCTGGGGAGGATGCCGCATGTCATTGGCTCCATTGATGGGACACATGTGGCTTTGGTACCACCACAGGCCCAGGAGCAGGCCTACCGTAACCGCAAGCACTACCACTCGGTCAATGCACTGGTGGTGTGTCTTGCAGACATGACCATCACACACGTGTGTGCCCGTTTCCCTGGTTCAGCACACGATGCCTTTGTGATGAGGAGTAGTCGCATCCCCAGGATGATGGCACAGATGCAGAACCAGCGTGCCTGGCTTGTCGGTGTGTACTGACTTTGTGCCATTGTGTGTGATCTGATCTGTAGTATTCCGCCCACTTTTCCAAGTCAGCTGATGTGCACTTGTCTGTCCGTAGGTGACTCGGGATACCCCAACATGCCGTGGTTGCTGACACCCCTCAGGAACCCTGTGACACCTGCCCAGATGCGCTACAATGAGGCACATGGTCGGACCAGGAGAGTGATTGAGCGGACCTTTGGTCTCCTGAAGAGCCGCTTCCGCTGCCTGGACAAGACCGGAGGGTCCCTCCCATATGCCCCTGCGAAAGTGTGCAAGATTATCATCGTCTGCTGCATGCTACACAACCTGGCAGTGCGGAAGGAGTTGCCTCTCATCCAGGATGACGATGACCAACATCCGCCACCTGTGGAGGATCCTGGCCTGGACCACGATGCCAGTGACGATGATGATGATGATGATGGTGATGGTGATGTCCGCACACAGCTCATCACCAACTTCTTTAGCTGAATGTGAGTATCCTGAGGTGTCATGTGAATGATGTGAGTTGGCATGATGTGTGGGTGGTGCTCTGGTGCTGTTGGAGTGTGTCCATGGGCTACTTGACAGGATGTGTGTTGCGATGTGTGGTGACAGGTGGGCTGTACTCCCCAACAGTGTTGACATGCTAACTTGGTTCTGGGTGGGTATCTTGTAACATGTATTGTGCATGAGTTTTGCTGTTCTGTCCTGTACTGCATTGCTTTTGACTGTGTGTCATTTCTGTCCTTCACAGGGTACTTTCAGATTCGTTTGGTCAACTGTGTCCACCGACGACGTGATTGCACATCCAGGCTGGTAGCTGTTGTGTCCCTACAGGTGATGTGCGCCACACCCATGGACTTCCTTCCGTCTACAGTTGTTGACTGTGTGCCCGCTACCAGGTGGGGTTACCTTGCATCTGTAGTGGTTACGGCATGTTGCTACTGTGTAATAAACCTGTGCTTCACTTAGTGATGTGCGTTGTCTGTGGTCACACATTTGACTGCCATTTGCTTACTGCACCTGTGGGCTACTTGACTACAACTGGGAATGGGTGTGGTGTCTGTGCATTGCACCGTCTTCCCTGGCAACATCAGTGTAGGCAATGAGTCAGATGGCCTAGGTGTGTATGTGTTGTGTACCCCTGGTGGTGTGTCTCCCTCATATGTGTCACGTTGCCTGTACTCACATGCCTGTGTTGTCCTTGCTGTTGCAGTTCGCATACACAGTGTAATTTTGCAGTTCATCATCCCCATAACAGCACCCACGTTGGAATCACGACAGAGGCAAGTATGGTGTATTAGTGTGTTTATTGTGATACATCTGTGTTAATAGTGCATAGGATGGGTTGTGCTGTACATGAATCTTGCAATCCCAAGTTCCTAGGTGAATTGAAAGTCCAGGTAGACAGGATCCCCAGTATCGGGGCCACAGTTGTCTGACACATTGTTCCAACTTGTACTCCCCATGCAATGTGTGGGAGTAGTGTTGCCGTCAACAGGGTGAACAGTCTGTGCACAAAGGCGAAAATCCAGAACAGGTTCAGGCTTCCTGGGAGTTGCGCTTGGCCATCAGCCTCTCACTTTCCCCTCCTCGGACGACCCCTCTTCTTGGGGGGGGGCCCTCAAGTGCAGGCTGCTGCGGTGCAGGGGACTCTCCGCCAGAGTCCTCCTCCCTCCCTGTGGCAGTTGCAGTTTGTTCGGTACCAGATGTTGTTGGCACACAGGGAGGTGTGGACTGGTTGCTGTTCATCTGGCGGAGGCATTGTAAAATGTCCCTGTGCACCGCCGTCATCTCATGTAGTACATCCCACTTGGACTCCACGCGGGACATGTGGGAGTCCACACGTGACATGTGTGACTCCACGTGGGACATGTGGGAGTCCAAGCGGGCATGATGGGCAGCCTGCTGCTGTTTGATGTCTCTGAGGAGCCCCACTACCTGGCTGAGCTCTCCGGTGCTGGACTGGTACGCATCAGCTATGCGTACCAGTTGTGGGTCTTCATGCACACCAGCAACGTCTGCAAGCAGCGACCTCTGTCTCCCACCCCTCCCACCACCCCTGCTGACATGTGCAGTGTGTGCAGTTGCACGCACAGATAACCCTGGTCCACCTTGGGGGTTGGTGGTGGTGGTGGTGTCCATGGCCCCAGGTTGGTCCAGGGTCACTGCGCTGGTGTTGCTCCTTATTCTGTCCATGTCGGCAGGGATGGTATTCGTGGTGACAGTCGTTGGAGGGGTGGGTGCAGGGGGTGCAGCTGGTGGACCTGCTGGTGCTGCAGCTGGTGGTCCTGCTGGTGCAGCATGTTGACTTGCACCGGATGTGCCAGGTTGTTCATCGTCCGAGGAGGACAGAGGCTGTACGACGCCAGTGAGCTCGGCATCCTCTTGAGCCTGGGACTGGGACTCCTCAGCGTCTGCTGCTGTGTCCCCATCATCACCTGTTTTTGGGAGACACAAACAATGTATGTCATGTTTCTGCAGGCATCAGTGGTTGACACACCTGACAGTTGTGACTGTGCCTCGGGGTGCGGGCCTGTACATTGTATTGTCCTAAGTCGTCACAGTCAGGGGTTGATATTGGTGTGGCACATTGTCCTGCATTATTTGGGCATTTCTATGTATTCTCTGGGGTGTGAACATGGTCTGCATTGCTTGTGTTTGGTTGACAGCCAGACCTCCTTCCCACCCACCCAGCCAGCCAGTCAGTTATCCCACCATGGAACGTGCTTGCATTGCAGGGAGTGTAAGTTGTCTCTCAGGATGTCAGTCAGTGGTGTCCTGCTGTTTGTTGGTGCACAGTTGCCAGCAGGGCCTTGTGCTCCCCACAGCAGTAGCCAGTGTCAGCCATCTTGTGAGTCCTTCTCCACTCCCTGTGATGTGAGCACGGTTCAGGGTGGTGTTGATGGGCCAGTTGTGAGGCTGAGCAATGTCTGTGACTACGACTCCCATCATGCTATTGCCTCCTCCCCCTTCCCAGCATGCCCATGCTTCCTTCCTTTTGACTCTGCTTCCCTGTGGGGTGGGCTGGCTGTGCTGACAGGATGGCTGGGAGTGTTGTCCTGGCAGTTGTTTGGCTAAGAGTCCCAAGAGTGTCCCTGTGCTTCACACAACATAACCCAGGGTGGTGGTGCTTTGTGGGATCTTGTGTTAGGATGGAGGGCATTGCATTCTACCAGGTGGGTACTGTGGAGTTTGTGTTGGGGAGGGTGTGAGGGGAGGTGCTGGTGACTATGGTCAGTGCTGTGAGTCCTCCTTCCCACCCAGCCAGCCAGATATCCCACCATGGAACGTGCTTGCATTGCAGGGAGTGTAAGTTGTCTCTCAGGATGTCAGTCAGTGGTGTCCTGCTGTTTGTTGGTGCACAGTTGCCAGCAGGGCCTTGTGCTCCCCACAGCAGTAGCCAGTGTCAGCCATCTTGTGAGTCCTTCTCCACTCCCTGTGATGTGAGCATGGTTCAGGGTGGTGTTGATGGGACAGTTGTGGGGGTGAGCTATGTCTGTGACTACGACTCCCATCATGCCATTGCCTCCACCCCACTTGCCAGCATTCCCATACTTACTTGCTTTTGTGTGGAGTTCAGTGGGTGTGGGTGTGAGGGCAATGGCAAGATGGCTGACAGTGGTGTCCTGCTGTTGGTTGCTGAGCAGTACCCAGCATGCCCTTGTGCTCCCCACGACACAGCAACAGTGTCAGACATCTTTGATGGGCCTTTCCACTCTCTGTGGGATGTGCATGCGTGAGTGTGAGCTTGCTGGGCCATGTGGTGGGGGATGTAGGGCTGTGAGTACGACTCCCATCATGCTATTGCCTCCTCCCCCTTTCCAACATGCCCATGCTTCCTTCCTTTTGACTCTGCTTCCCTGTGGGTTGGGCTGGCTGTGCTGACAGGATGGCTGGGAGTGTTGTCCTGGCAGTTGTTTGGCTAAGAGTCCCAAGAGTGTCCCTGTGCTTCACACAACATAACCCAGGGTGGTGGTGCTTTGTGGGATCTTGTGTTAGGATGGAGGGCATTGCATTCTACCAGGTGGGTACTGTGGAGTTTGTGTTGGGGAGGGTGTGAGGGGAGGTGCTGGTGACTATGGTCAGTGCTGTGAGTCCTCCTTCCCACCCAGCCAGCCAGATATCCCACCATGGAACGTGCTTGCATTGCAGGGAGTGGAAGTTGTCTCTCAGGATGTCAGTCAGTGGTGTCCTGCTGTTTGTTGGTGCACAGTTGGCAGCAGGGCCTTGTGCTCCCCACAGCAGTAGCCAGTGTCAGCCATCTTGTGAGTCCTTCTCCACTCCCTGTGATGTGCGCATGGTTCATGGTGGTGTTGATGGGACAGTTTTGGGGCGGGCAATATGTGTGACTGCAACTCCCATGATGCTATTGGCTACACTGACTTGGCCAGCATACACAGAATTCCTTCCTTTGAGTGGTCTTCACTGTGTGTTGGTGTTGTTGTGGTGGCTACATGTGTGGATGTGTTTGTTGGTTCTATTTGTGCCACTGCCTAGCTGTAGTTGTGGTTGTGTTTGTACATGTGTTGGCACAGTTGGATGTGACTTTTTTGATGGCATGTGTTGTGTTTATCTGACTGACATACACATTTTGGGATGATTCTGTTCTGGTTGCTGTGTGATTGCTATGAGTGCATGGTTTGACTCTCCCTTGACAGTGATGTGTGTGTGTTTTGTGGCAGTATATTGTGTACATTTGTTGTGTACTCACCAGGCTCTGGGATGTCCTCTAGTCCATATATGCTCACTGGCGGTAGGATGGCCCGCACCTTCTCCTCCCAGGGCCTGAGGTATATTGGCTTGGCAGGAGGGCCACTGCCGGTGTGTTGGCTGTTGATGTAGTCTTGCTTCAGCAGTTTCCGTACCCTCCTGCGCACGTCATACCACCTGTTCTGGATGTCGGTCTTTGTGCGCCGACATGGTGATTGGGCGTTCACCCTGTTGATGATCCTCTCCCACATCTTGGTTTTCTGCGACATGGGGGTCTGTTGGACCAATGTGCCAAACAGCTGTGGCTCTACCCTGAGGATCTCGTCTACCAGGACTTCCAATTCACAATCTAGGAACTTGTGATTCTTCTTGGGGGGCATGGTGATGGGTGGTGATGGTGAGTGATGTGTGTGTTGGTGTGCAGGTGAGGGTGTGTGAGTGTGTGTTTTGCTGGGTGTATGTGAGGTAGGTATTTGTTGGTGTGCTGATGGTGTGTGGCTTGTGTGAGGGATGAGCTGTGGGTGTGTGGTTGCTTTCTCTTGGGTGCTGGCAGTGGAATGGCATTTGCAAAGGCTCATGGTAGTGATTTGTGTCCTTTATATAGGTGGAGTTGTGGGTGTGTCTTTGTTCTCTGTCCCCACCCCCCCAGTATTTATTGGCTTGGTAATTGCTTGTTTGGCCTTTTTTTGGGTGATTTTTCCTTTGTGTTGTTTGTGTATGTTGGAAACGTTCTTGTGACCGAGTCGGACCCTGCATTGGTCTCGTACGGTGTTTTCCGTTTCGTTCACGCTGTGTTTGTGCAGTTTTCTATGCTGCGTACGCGTCGGTCGCGGTGTATTGTATTGCTTCGGCTCGGTTTTGTATGCGTGTCGGTCGTACGGCTTGTCCTCCGTCCGACTCGGTCGTGTTTTTCGCGCCTTGCATCGTACTTTGCGGTTTGGAGTTGGCGGGTACGTTTCGGTCGGATTTGTTCCGGGTGCGTGTCGGTCGGTTGGATTCGCGTGTTTTTCCGGCCGGATTGCTATTTTCCGTGCGGCTCGGTCGGTCGGCTTGGTTTCCTTACGTGTCGGTCGGATTTATCGCGGCTTGCATCGTACTTGGCGTGTCGGGCGCCACTGGTACGTGTCGGTCGGTAATTTTTCCGGCTCCGAGTCGGTCGGTGCTTTTTCCGGCCCGAATCGGAATTGACCCCAAAGTGTTTACCATTTACCTTGATGTTATTTGGTAGCTTATCACAAGTACATCAAACATATAAATGAATAGATCTCTACATACACAGCAAATATAATCTAGGGTTTTGAACACCCATTTTGATGGTGTTGTTCATTTGACTTTGTAAAGTGCTTACGAATCCCTAACATCATTATCCTATGTAAAGATCACATTATGTGACACTAAACATCAATCACTACACTTCACTTTGGAACTCAAAGGGACATTGTGGTCTGAGTAAATGGAAATGAGCCAGTTAGACAGATTCACATATGTATTCCAGACATGTACCTGTTCCTCTGGTGAGCCATAGAGCTTGCCATACAGGGAAAGGAACTCCTTTGCCAGCAACTCCAGCTCCTCTAGCTTGAAGACGAAAGCCCTCTCACCTGCTTGACCTGGCATGGTAGCTCCCAGAGGTGACAAACAGCAGCAAAAGTGGAGGAGGTCTTGATAGCAGCAGTGTTAGGAAGCAAGTAAGCTTTTTTCTTCCAACCGCTGCGTACATGTACACGATGTACATGATCTTCAGCGGAGATGGACACAGCCATTGGCATTCTACCATTATGTTCACCAACATTAGCCTATGGCTGTGTCCATCGTGGAGTTTGCCACCCACTGCGCCGCCGCTGTCTGATTCCAAATATCTTATCGTCAAGGTCAGCACTCGCCATTTTAAGAGTTCAAACTAGTCTGTTAGTGACTGTTAAGTGAGTCACCAGCACTCCAAATGGGGGCTTGTTTGTTCAAAGAATCACACTTCGATGGACACTTATTTTTTTAAAGAAACATTTATGTGTAGTGTTTTATTGTACTGAAAAGGTGTTGTGTTCACCTCCAGCGATGGTATTTTTGGAGGAACAAAAATGTGTATATATTACTATTGAAATGTATTATTTACACATTTATTTTTAACCTTTATATAAAGGCCATGAATGTCATTTGTGATGGATAAAATACAAGAAGCAAATGTTGGTTCAAAAAATGGTTGAACTACATACATACATGTCTTTTGTGTTACTCATCAAATATGACCTCAAGACCTGGCTCTTCGACTGATCCGGAGCCGCTCCCCCCCACCCCCCCAGTGCCTTGAGACCCTCACGGGTGAGTAGCGCGCTATATAAACCCCTGATTGATTGATGTTGCTGTGGATGATGTAAAAACTGTTCACGTTTCTCCAGTACAGACATATGAACCCTGAGAGAGTGAGGAGATGACAGCTTCCAGTGTACCACCCATTTCCAGACCTTGCCACCATGGAAGAAAGGGATAGAATCTAGAAGTTCAGGTTGAATAGGCAAACCATACTATATTTATGTCATCAGCTGGAGCCAGATCTTCAGCCTCACAAGAGGAATACCATATCTATTACACAATTGTCAAACTCATGGCAGTATTTCAGTTTTGTGGCCACAAGTTCTTTCCAATACACTGTGGCAGTATCTGGTGGCATTTCACAACCATCTTTCAGTGGTGTACTACAATAAGTTATTTCGTCAATGATGAGACACATCTACATCTTCATCCAGTTTCCACTTGCTGCAGGATTTAGCCAATGTGAAGGGTGACTTTTATGGTTTGGGTCGCCTACCACATGTGGTTGGAGCAATTGATGGCACACATATTGCCTTAATGCCACCACATGCCAGAGACCTAGTCTGCTGGAATCAGAAACACTTCCACTCAATCAACGTGCAAGTTGTCTGCTTATGGGATTTATACATCACAAGTGTCTGTGCCCATTTCCTAGGCTCTGCCCATGATTTCTCTGTACTACGTAACAGCCCCATACCCCTGCAAGTGTCACAACTTAGACCTGAGAGGGCCTGGCTTGTTGGTAAGTACAATCTGTCATTCTAATGTTTAGAAAATTCTAGAGTAATAACCTGAAATTGTATTACATATTTTGCCTTTTTCGGCTCCTATCTAGGAGACTCAGCTTATCCCAACCGACCATGGTTGTTGATACCACTGAGGAATCCAATAACACCAGGGAAAGTTTGTTTCAATGAGGCCCATGGATGAACACAGTGGCCATGGAGCAGGCTTATGGCCTCCTAAAGGCCAGTTTTCGCTGTCTGAACAAATCTGGTGGAGCCCTCCTCTACTCACCCGAAAAGATTTGCCAAATCACTGTGGCCTGCTGCATGCGCCACAACATCACCCTGCGATGGACCAACTCTTGCATCGCAAAGGATGGAGACCATGAAGAGCCACCGGGTGAGGATCCTTATATGCCAAATGAAGATGACAGTTATGGAGAGGAAGCAGTTGACTTATGTCAAGATGCCATTGACAACTTCTTCCCATGAGTATAAGTATATCTTTACATATTATCTAGTTACACCAACTATTGATGTGCTGATGAGAGAAGTACATGGTGGAACTTTGTTGGGAAGGGCAAGTTCATGGAAAATCAGGCCAAAGGTGTTTGTTGATCAAAGTTTGGACACATTGACTGCTGTGTTTAGCTATATTGTTTATCTCTGATTAGTTTGTGAAAGTGAGTCCTCCAAAAGTAGACTTTGTAGTGCGTCTATCAATTATGTTTGATGGGTAATATTTTTGTTTTGATCTGTTTGAGGCTCCTTCACCATTTCATCTTCATTTGGAAATTTCTGAGTTGTGACATTTGCAGGTATATGGTGCTGTTTTGAGGTACAAAAAGGAACATGGGATGCTCCTGGGAAAGACAGACACAGACTGTGGTGTACAAATCTTGTACCAAGGCAACTTGCATTATGCTTGAATGGACTATTTGGTTTATACATTGCACTTGTAATCTGTTGTGTGTTGGCACTAAGTCAATATTTGTGCCATCATTGGCTCTAACCACATGTATTGGTGGAGCCAAATGATCCTGCTCTCACTTTCACATTAGCTAAATACTCATTGTGTGTTATGTGTATGTAGCTGTCGATGTGTGTCATCATTGTAGGAAATACTTCTTGTGGCATACCACTGAAACTTAGTTATGACATTCCTCCAGATACTGGAACAGTGGTTTGGAATGATCCTTTGTCTACAAAATGCAGGACTATTATGTTTTAGTCCATTGGTATTATTGATGTGGGATACCTTATATACGGCAAAAGATTTGGCTCCAACTGATGGCATTGCTTTATGATCGTTTGCCTATTCAATATGATTGTTCTGAATATATCCCCTTCTTCCATGTTGGCAAGGACTAGAACTGGAAATGTGAAAACTGGCACTGAGTATCAGTGACATGTATGGATTGACAGACAATTCTTGATCAAATGGGATAAACAGAGATGTAGATGATGTAATGGTATCAATCTTTTGAGAATCATGGTTGGAAACTTGGGATATACATTAAGTAATTGCAAAGTATATATGTTTAAACAATCCTTTGATTTCTGTCTGTAAAGTTATGATGGAATAAAACAAAGGCATTGATAGAGTTGAGATATACCACACCAGTCTATGAGATTTTTATTAGTGATTTTAATGAAATAAACACGAAAAAACAAACTGGATGAAAGGAGATATTGAACTAAAAAGTGAAGACATCAGTCAAGGTGGATGAAACCATAGTTGGAGAGCCAAAATTGTTTGAAGTCCAAAGTCCAAAATACGAGTAGCATCAGAAAGGCAAATGTGTCTAAAAATAGTCCACAGAGTAAATGGTAGGCACACACAGGAGGAAATTAGGATCGGCGTTTCTTCTTGGTGGTGTCAGCAGTCTTGCCTTCCTCATCTCCTGGTAATAAGAGTGGACGTCACCTCTTGCGTGTGTTGGTGGGATACAAAGTTGCGGGGGGGCTGCAGGTGGTTCTTCCAGTGGCAGGGCCTCACTTTCTGTGACAGTGGCAAATGTGGATGATACATATGTTGTAGGACCACAGGAAGGACTAGATGGTGCTGGTAAAGCCCTACAAATATGGGTGTAAATGTCCTGCAGCAGGCCAATCAGGGAGTCCATATTTGAGGTATGGGCCTCCACCGGCTGATTGTGCTCCCTCTGCAACTGTTTCATCTCCCAGAGCTCCGTGAGTACCTGGCCCATCATGACTTGGGACTGATGGTAGGCTCCCAAGACTTGGTTGATGGTGGTCTGGGTGTGAGTGACTCCAGTGGACTCAAAATGCTGGCAGACAAACACCCTCCCACGACCCCTAACCCCACTGTTCTGTGTCCTTGCCCCAGTATGCCCCATCCAACTGGTTCCTGAGAAAGTTGAAGCTGTTGGTGGTGTGATCTTAGTATCACCCAGGACTGAGGGCATACGATCGGTTTCACAGTGGGAGGAACAGAGGAAGTGGAGTCTTCGGTTTGTTGGGGTGTTACAGCTGGGGTGGGAGGTGTCGATATGGGCGCAGGGATTGTCACTAGGACCTCTGTCCAGACTGACCAGATGTACCAAGCTCCTCAAGCTCTTCCATATTACCAGGAGTGTTGTCTTCACTGACAGCGGGATCGTGGGCTTGATTGGAGGTCTCCTCAATGGCAGGAACCTGTCCACATGCTCTGTCAGTTAGACCTATTGAGAAACGGAGAACATTTGTATTGTTAAAAGTGTGCATTGTACATTCAGAGCTTTAGAGACAGACAGTGTTGATACCTAGAACACAAAAAAGGTAGAGATTATTGTGAAGATAGCTTCCAGTGGTTTTCCACATATTACCCTGACTTTTATCAATTACGAACAGTTCAACCTCAAATGAGCAGGTACTAAGATGTCCTGAAATGTTCATGGAGTTATGGAGTATACCTAACATCTCCCAACCATTCAGCCCAACACAGTGGAAAGGTGAAATGTGTAATTGACAATTTGAATGCCCAGCTAACTTTAAAACAGACATTTCTACAACTAGAATACATTTTTGGAATTAGTCATCATGTGAACAGTGCTGTGTGAATTTATGCAATGATCACTTATATTCAGCATAGTAATTTGCATACCTGCAATTTTTGCATCAACACAGTTTGATTAGTGGAACTCATGATATTAACTCAATTGTTTGGTTTGGAAAGAACAGCACAACATTCAGAATTCAACACAAACCATTTTCAGAAGAGAGCATTGAATAGCGATTGATCACTACATGACACTTTACTATATGTTGAAGTCTGTTAGACATGAGAGAATGAGATACATGAAATAGTGATATTCTTTTGAGAAACTGACACAGGGCATCATGGTAGTTGTAGTCATTTCAAAGACAACTTACCAATACTTGCAAAATGGTTAGTGGAACGTACCTGTGGAAAATATGGAGTGGAAATGGGCCAGATATTTGCAATATGAGACACATATGGGTAATGGGTTATTTGTTTTTTTAACACTTATAGTCACCATTCCATCATGTAATGGATATTTACACATGTAATCTTAGATGCAACACAATACATTCACACAAACAATCTACATTATGTTATACTGGTAGTTTGAGGTTACCATATAGTGCAAATATGTGCAGAATACATGGCAACAGCTGAGTTGAGAACACACAGCACATTGAGGTTTATTGAGACTTTGCAATTTGTAACTTAGCAGATGCCACTCCCCCAGGTATCCCTAGCATGCCTTGAGTATGTAGGATCTGCAAGACCTTCTCCTCCCAGGGCATGAATGGTATTGGGGGCCTGGGAGAACCACCACCATGTGACGCTTGAAGAACAGGGAATGCACCCTCCATCGCAGGTCGTTCCAACGCTTCCTAATTTCCTCCTGTGCATGAAGGTTGTTTGCTACAGCATGCACTCTGTCCACTATCTGCACCACATTTGACTTTTCTGGGATAGGATTGGATTTTGGACCTGGGCTCCAACAAATTGTGTCTTTACTCTTAGGATTTCATCCACCATACCTGACAATTCTCCCTCAATAAAACATGGGTGTTGTAATTTATGTAAGAGAGAACAACCATCTTTTAAATATAACAGAAATAGAAGTAAGGGAGATGTTACAGGATATAACAGAGGCAAGCACTAGCTCTCAGGAACCCACAAGCAAAATTCTGAAAGCTATACTACCAAAAGTCCCTTAACACATCCCAGGCCAACTACCACCTATCCCCACTTTGAAACGTTTAATTTCATGAACTAAAAAAAGCCACCAGTGATACCTCACCTGCCCTAGAAGATACCAAGACATACACATACCAGAACATTTAACTATTTAACCTGATGAGGAACCTTTCCTTTTACATGACAACCTAAATAACGAAAACAAATCATAATATTCCCAACAGCATATAACTTACCAAAACTTAGCCAATGTCAAACGTGGATGATGGATGGGACCTTCAAAATGTATCCCAAACCATTCACTCAGATATACACCATACATGGTGAATATCAAAACACTACTACAGAAAAAAAAGCAGCACGTACTATAACCTCTTAAACCATATGAAACATAATACAAATAATTACTACCCCAAAAATAATCATAGACTTGAGCAAGCCATGATTCAAACCATTCTAAAACTTTACCCTTCAACAGTCGTACACGGCTGTTTCTATAATTTCAATCAAAGTATATGGATGCACCTCCAAAAATCTGCACTAAGGGGATGATTACGATGTATGTTGGAAAGCCTCCGACCGCTAGTCGGAAGATTTCTGACCGCGGTCGGAGGCTTTACGACTGACTCGGTCGGTTTGCGGTCTGACCGCCGGATTGTGATGGAAGGTAAACCAGCTGGTCCTTCAAACTCGGTTCTGACCGGCTCTCAGAGTATTCCTGTCGGTCAGAACCTCACCATAATCTCCTATGGCCGGCGTTTCAGCCATCTGGGTTATAATGTTGGTTTCCTGCAGCCTTGCTGGCCTTTCTGACACAGAAAGGCTGTCAGAAAGCAACTTTGGTGGCCCCTAGCAGGGCCCACTTGCCTCTGCGGCCTACGGTTTGTGGCAAGAGGGGGTACCTAGGTTACCCCCCTATAAAACCCTGCACTGTGTGGTTTTACACCCCCTTCATTTCTCTGTAGGAGCCTGTGGTACGGCTGTCACACAAGCTCCCATAGAGAGCAGTGGGAATCCAACCAAACAGTGTTCGGTCGCATCGCAATCAGGCGGTCGGAAGCACCGACCTCAGGTCGGTCGGTCCCGAGTCCAGGACGGAGTTGGATCGAGGCTACTCCGACCGACATCATAATCGGCTCCTAAGTGTAGACTATTCTACAAACAGCCAAGTTGCCTTTGAAATAAAGAAATAATGGCACTAGCCTATTTCACTGTCACAGAAGTAGCCAGCCACTACAAATATTTTACTAATAGAAAGTCCTTTCTACCAACAAAATTAAGACAAACCTAGCCCCCTAATGGACTACTTTGAAGACAATTTGGTTGGCAGACTGCATTGTTCAGGACACAGACGCCAACCCAAATTCCAAATACCATGGTAGAATGTCTAAGACAGCACCTTGGCACAGGAAGCCAAAACAAACAACCCAGAGGAAGGATGGCATAATGCCTTCCAATCCACATTAGGCAGAACCCAACCTACATTGTACAATTTGTAGAAGGGTTATAAAAAGGGCAAAGCTACCAACAACTTAGGGGCCGATTCCGATTTCGGCCGGAAGGGCACCGAACGATGGCCGGAGCCCTTCCGACCGAATCGGAACGTGCCGGCCGGATTCCTTTCCGACCGAGCCATTCTGATGGGCTCGGTCGGAAAGGAATCCGACTCGGATTTCCGGAGAGCCCGTCCGCCATCCGGAAATCCTTCAGTACTCCCCCGGCCGCCTCTTCATGACCGAGGAGTACGATGGCAGCGACACTGCCTTTTCGTGCCGGTCTTTCCGGCACGAAAAGGCAGTCAGAAACTGTCTTTGGGGGCCCCCAGTAGGGCCCCCCATGGGTGCGAGGCCGCCGAATGGCGGCCTGGGGGCACCTATGGTGCCCTTCTGTTGATCCCTGCACCGGTGGCAGGCACCTTGGGGTGCCGGCCACAGGGTGCAGGGATGAACTGCACCCCTGCTTTTCACAATGTAAGCATGCATTCCGCTCGGAATGCATGCTCCCATTGTGAAGTATACGAGTGCGACCGAACAGGGTTCGGTCGCATCGTACTTGCAGGGCCGTAACCGACGACAGCAGGTCGGTCGGTTACAGCTCCTGACCGATGTCGGACGGACCTGAGTCCGTCCGACATCGGAATCGGCCCCTAAGAGTGGAGCAATCTGTTACAAAAACTGCCCCACACAAATAATGAATGACATGCTATAATTTAAAGTCAAAATCCTCATAAATTACAAAGGAGTACATTGCTTGGAAATATCAGCCAAAAGCATATTTTAAAATAAATAGTATCCTACCAAAGTCCTCATAAACTATGGCAAATTCTAAACCAACATACCAAATATTTTTATTTTTATAAAATAAATATACTATGTTATTACTTCAGTCAAAAAATGAATTACAATACCTTTGTTAATGAGGACTGATGTAATAAAACTATACGTAAATTATTTAAAATAAAATGTAACCATCACCAACCAAGAATGTAAAAAACAAGCTCAATCCATTACATAAATTAATTGCAACATATAAACCAAACAATTCCATATAACAATCACATAATATTTACTCAAACTTTATAAAATTGCATTTCGCACCCAAAAGGAAATCAAATAAATAAAGCTTACTGTTCTGTAGCAGCAGATCTTTCTCTGTATCTAAATAATAAAAAATAGTATCCCCCCAAAAATAGGAAACTATTGTCCAAAAAGCCCCTAAAAAAACTGCAAAAATGAAACAAATCCAATAAAAATCCCTCAAAGCAATCCAAAGTATGTAGGAAACAAAAAAAAACTAAAAAGGTGTGATAAAAAAATAAACACTCCAGGAAAACATAAAAAAAGGAAATATATTGGTTTATTATTATTAACCAGAAATGAGAAATGATTTCCTGAAAAAAAAGGAAGCTTCCAATGCCCATAGCTCACGTTCATAGACAAAAACCTGTAAAGTAATTTAAAAATCCCACCCGCAAAACACATTACACTCCCAAAAATACATATACATAACAGTTAATCATCAAAATATACCTAAAATAATGATGCATGTACAAAAATGCAAACATACAAATTGGTGAAAAATAAGAACAGTAATTCATGTAAATATACAAAAAAACACAAACAACACAATAACTACATTCTAAACATACCCCCTAAACACCCCATCCTCAAAACCCTCAAACAATCCTTAAAGTTTAAAAGTATGTTTATTGAAGAAATAATAAAGCATCAGTACATAATGCAATAGAATGCAAAATACTACATAAACAACATTGTAAAAAGAAGAGTAATGCATAGTCTGGATTGAGAAAATGCTGATCTGTATATGAAGAGACAAAATACAATATGGACATAAATTAGTAAAAGGAAACACGTTAAAACAATATTGGTATCAGTAAATGAGAAGTCATGGAGGCTGGGAAACTGCTTGTTGGGCTGGTGTAGGAGTAAAGGAACGGCTCGCATATCATTTAGGAACTGTGTGATAGGAGACCATAAATGTAGACGTTTTACAGCAAGAGACATAGGATATACAAATGTGATATCCAACCTGTGATTATGACAGACTGCATACCACCATAATTGGAAAGATAATTTGGACAAGAATTTCCAATTTCTTGTGATCTGCTGGAACGCAACTGCTAATAAAAAATCCAGAATTTGCACCTTGGATGAGTACACATTCCAATCAGTGGATAACCTTCCTAAAAAAATGTTAATGAATGAGAAAGGAATTGTGGTTTGAAAAATTGAGTTAATTTGGTTTCAAATTTGTGTCCAAATATTAAACACAAAAGGACAGGTGAAAAGTAGATGTTTTAATCAGCATGTACTAAAGAGCATGACCAACATTTATCAGGGAGTTCAGCATGCATTGTATGCAAGGTCGTGGGAGATAATAATTATATATAAAGAAAAGAGTTTGTGTGGTGTTTGCCGCTCTAGAGGATTTCCTAAGTTTGGTCCATATGTTATTCCAAAGATGGATGGACCATTCCACTCCTAAATCATATTCCCAAGACAATTCTACTTTTGTTTTAGGTCTGTTAGTAGAAAAAGAGAGTAGTTGGGAATAAACAGTAGAGGTTTTAGAATGTAATGTGTAAAAGGTTGTGCCATCGAGAATCTGAGGGAGAAGGAGGGGGGAGAGGATGTGAGTGTAAGTGGTGTGCACTGCTTTTCGAATAGCTTGAAATTTGCTTTGAAAAGAAGAGGGAAGGTGAAAGAGGGAGCGAGCTTGTGACCAAAGAGTTGACGTACAAAAGTAGTCCTTTAATTCTCCTTGACTTCCAATAAATAGGTTTGTTGTTTATTAATATAAGTTTATTGTGCCAATAGTGGAGTCAAGGAACATACCAAGATCTTTGGGAGTAGAGTGAATTGAGCAATTTACAGGAATGCTTGAGAACTGGTGTAGATATAGTTTGTAGTTTGTGAGTGAAAGATAAGTATTCTTGGAAAGAGAAAGGGGAAAAAAAGAATTTTTAAAGATCAACCCATAATGGAGAGTCCAAAAAGGAGTCTGAACGCCTTATGGTACTTAAATAAATATGGAAAATGTACACCTCTTTCTATTTTTGGGCGAGATAATCTTGACAACGATATACAAGATTTTTTGTAGTTCCACAGGTATGAGGTAAGCATAGAGTTAATCCTTTGAAAGGACTTAAGGGGTATAGGTAATGGAATGCTAGAAATATTAAGTATAAGAGGAGTTAACATCATTTTAATGGTGTCAAGTCCCCCCACCATGACAGATATAGTGGATGCCATTTCATAACTAGAGTAGTTACTTTATGAAGACATTTATCAAAATTTAAAGAAATTGAAGTTTTAATGGATGGAGTAAACCATAAACCAATATATTTAAAATGTTTAGGACACCGCATAAATTGGAGATTAAAAAATCCTCTTTGAAGTAAATTTTGTTAAGGGCAATATTTCATATTTCTCATTATTCAGTTTGTATCCAGCCACTAACATGTATGAATCAACTCCTTGTAAGAAAGCTGGGTGTGAGGATTGAGGTTGAGAAAGAAACATTAAAATGTCATCAGTGTAAGCTGCTAATTTAATCTGGTGGTTATTAAACGTGAAACCTTGTATATGTTGATTCTGTCATATTTTGGATAGAAATGGTTCTAACGCTCAGGGGGTCATTATAATAGTGGGCGGATCGGCACCGCCCATATGGCGGTTGCGATCCGCCCGCTATTTTTCACCACCCGCATTCCATTTCCCCCCGCCATATTACGATGGCGGGGGGGACCCCGGCGGACCGAAAGACCGTCCGCCGGTTTTCCGCCAGTCTGACAGGGGACCAGGCGGAAAAGGGCTCTAACATGGTAGCGGTGTCTGCAACACACCGCCATCCATATTAGGATGGTGGCGGAAAGCAGCCTTTCCATGGAAAGACATGCAGTGTTTTCTTCTGGGGGCCCGTTGCGGGCCCCCAGGGTTTTGGGGGGTGGGGGGTGCACATGGGGGGTACCTATGCGGTGCCTGTCACGTTGTGCATGCAAATGCACAACACGCCTTTTTCACATTGCGGCGGGTGCTGCTGACAGCACCGCCCACTGCAATGTGAACAATTTGGGATGTGCCCGCCAGTGTGGCGGGCGCATCGTAATTTGTATTGCGGGACCGCCGCACATATGGCGGGCGGTCCCTTTTTACGTTGCGATGGCTGGCGGACTTTGTCCGCCCGCCATCGTAATGGACCCCTAAGTTAAAAAGAAAAAGGGATAACGGGCAGGCTTGGCGAACACCTCTATGCAGGGTAAAATATGAAGAGGTAAGGCCATTTGTGAAAATAGCAGCCTCCCGAGCAGTATAAAGAAATCAGATGAGGGAAATGATTTCAGAACCAAATGCAAACCATTGGAGCTTGAGGAAAATAAAAGGCCAACATACTCGATCAAATGCCTTTTCAGCATCTAAAGCAATTGCTGCAAGAGCATCAGAGTAATGTGACATTTTTGACGAGAAATCAAAAAATAAACGGGTGTTGTCAGAAATATAACGTCCTTTAACAAAACTGGATTGTTCTATGCCAAGTAATTTAGGAAGGTAGGAATCAAGTTGCATGGCCAGAGCTTTAGAATTTTTTTTATAATCAAAATCAATTAACGATATAGGTCTGTAATGTTTGTAATAATGGAGATCTTTCTCCTGCTTTGGGATAAGACAAATTAAGGCATCTAAAAAGGAGCCAGAGGATTTGTGTGAGTGCGAAAAAGAAGTAATGAGAAAACGCAACAGAATAAACTAGACACAATATGAAAGGTGTACAATATATACCAAAAGGCAGCTGTTATGTATATAATTACATTAAAAAGCAATAAACAGTGGGTAAGGAGTGAGAGAGAGTAAAGAGTAGGGAAAAAGTATCAAGAAAAAGAGTATAAAAGATGTCCTAGAAAAAGATATGAATGAGATTAAAAAGAGGAGGAGAATAGTAAGAAGGGTAAGAAGAAAGAGAATAACATACCTACAAAAATTTCAATAGGGATGTGAGGGGGGTGAGACCACATGGAACAGATGAAAAGTCCAGACTCTGTAGGAAAGGCAAGGGAGACTGCAGCACACATGACATGAGGTATAGGAAAGCCACAAAACAAGGGGGTAATATCTGTAAGGAAATAAAAATTGGTAATATATAAAAACTCTAATAAAGCAACAGTATACTATTAATAGTTGTATATGGATACATAAATATCGCACTAAGGCATTTAAAAATCACAAAGAATAACAAAGCAGGAGTCAATTAGGAAGTAGATGGTATAGAAGTTTCCATAGTGTCTATCCTGCAAGCATTAAGAAAGCTTTTCAGCTTAACAGGATCCTCGTTTGTAGTTGTTTTATTGTTGTAGGTGACTTTAAACAGACAGGGATGAAAAAGGCCAAAGCTGGCTCCAAGAGAACGAAGATCCGATCTCATAGCGAGAAACTCTCTGCACCTGTCAGCTGTGCTCTTTGCATAGTCCTGAGAGAAGAACAAAGGATTGCATGACCAAGAAACACATTTCATTGATCTAACTGCAGACAGAACTTTAAGAAGATCAGTGTATTCCAAAAAATATAAGATAACTCCTCTTGGTTGTTTCGAAGGAGAAACCTTAGGTTAATGGCCCATTCTGTTGACATGCTGACTATTAAGGAGAGTACTTTCAGGTAGGTTTAAGATCTTTGGGAGAAATGTGTTGAAGAAAGCAATTGCATCAGGGCCTTCTGAACTCCCAGGTAGACCATATATGTGGAGGTTGTTTCTCCTATTTCTGTTTTCAAGGTCTTCAACCTGCTTCTGCAGAGACGAAACCTGAGATTGAAGGGCATCCATCTTGAGAGTAGCTGATCCAAGTGACGCAATGTTTTGTTTAGCAGTATTAAGTCTTTCTTCGATATGTGACCATCTATCCGTAAGGTGCTGTAACTTAGCATTAGTCTCTTCCATAAAAGGGCGCAAAGCACATATTTCTTCAAAAAGAAGATCCATAGAGACAACCGGAAGTGAGTTTGGAGGAGATGGCGGATCTTTTTTTAGGCGCTTGGTAGACGCTTTCCCAGTTGCAAGTGAAGCAGGGGTCCCTTTTGAACATGATGAAGAGGTGCCTCTATGCAAAGAAACCACTGAATCCTCCAATTTCCGCAATTTGTGAGAAAAAATCTGATTTATTTATAACTTTAATAGCAGAGGGTGTCAGTGAAGACTTTGATTTTTTCAATCTGCCCATAAATAAAATAAAATAAGAGGGCAAGTCGAGGTACTAATCAAACATGAACTCTGTAGCGTGGGTGAACGAGTTGTCGCATTATTAAAGCAAAGCACATCAAAGAATGTGCAAACGATGCACAAGTAACAAATTATGAAGACTAGAATAGAATTTAATTTCAATAATTAAAGGTGACTTATGATATAGAAGAGAACGGAGTCAGCAAAAACCATAAAGTATACTTTCAATGATATAAGTACAGTCAAATCCCAATAAATATATTTACTCATCTATATAGCAGAGAACAGTCTCACTATTGCTAATTCTAGAGCATTGAGGTGAATGTAGAAGCGAATATTCTTCCAAATTGAGGCACAAAGGGGTTAATGGTCTTGAGAAGAAACTGCTCGGTGTGCGTGAGAAATTTCAACTTCCCAAAATGGCGGATAGCATTATAAGGAGAGCCGCGCAGTGTAGAAAATGCCGATTTCTGGTAACAGCGGAGGAGGGGCAAGTCAAGAGGAGTTTACCTCCGACATCCCCGGTGTTTGTTCTGCAAGTTCCTCCGGTCAGCAGAGAGAAAAGACGCTGTAGTGCTAACTGCACCTGCGCCGTAACAAGGAGAGTCAGTCGGGCACAGCCATCTTCCGTGGACACAAGCCACGCCCCCTTAAACAATCCTTAAAACAGGTCTTTCCTGTTCCAATGAACAGCAGCAACTTATCGTGACCTAGTTCTGTGAAAATAGACTAACACTAACACAAATAGATAAAAATAGGTAGCAGTAAAAGAAAATGACTGCTAAATGAAACTAACAAAAAGTCTATCTCCCCATAGAAAGTGATGGAAATATTGTAAAAATGTTGAATAAATGTCTAAAAAAAATTATGAAAATACTAATCATGTAAAAAATGTAAAAAAATGTTGTGATACTGAAAATTATAAAGTATACGTAAAGTATAAGTAAAGTATAAATCAAAATACAGTATACAATGTATACAATTATTTAATATATACTGAAAAAGATATATTAAAATAATGTTGAACATATGTATGTGAAACAATTTAAGAAATGTAAACAACTGCTAAACAATGTAAAATATACAATACTACGCAAATATAATTTAAATGTTTTTATTGATAAAAAAATGAAAAGAAATATTTTATTTGCTTAACTTTATAGAAATGTTTGTTTTTAAATGAATTATATATATAAGCACAAAATGTCAAAATATACAGTTAATAAACTTTGAAAACATAAAAAAATATGAAAAATGTGACGTCTTTTTAAATAATACAATGTAATTAATCGTCTTATTATTTACAAACATTCAACTAACTAGTTTTTTATTATATTTCTATTCATCAACAATACTAATAAAATAACACAAAGTATTTCTACCTCATACAAATAAAAATAAAATAAAATATTTCAGAATAAAATTATAAAATTAAATAATTGCATTCCTACATTTACTATTCCCAGTCCAATCTAAACCAATATGGGGAAGGTGTTGGACACTAAAGGGGTGACATTTACTATTTCCACTACAATCTAAACCAATTTGGGGAAGGTGACGGGCACTAAAAGGGTGACATTTAATAATCCCACTCCAATCTAAGGGAATTTGAAAAAGGTGTTGGATGCTAAAAAGGTAAAATTTACAATATCCAATTCAATATACAACATTTTTATAAATGTAAATACACAATCAATACTACACATAATCATTCATGTTTTTTACTATAAAATGAAAAAGATAATCTAAAAACAAGGTACCCTGAATAACAAACCTATACATACAAATTTAAATAATAAAATATAAAAAATGTATTTTTCTATTAATACTTAAAATAATTTTGATTTTTTTCTAACATTCCTAAATTCTAAACCACAAAATAACAAATTAACTATTATTCCAAAAGTAACAGAGATAAAATATAAAATAATTTAAGAAAATGTTATATTTTTGTAAATTTAAAATATAATTTTGAAACAAAATTGCTTATATCTACAATTTAAAATGCATTTTTCCAAAAATGATAACAAAATATACAATTTTACATTAAAATATTTCTACGTATTTTATTTTATTGAAAATGTTGTTATACATTTTACTTTTTTTATTTTATTTTATATCATTATTATTTATCTTAATTAAAATTAGCATTAAAATGTATTACAACTTTTAATCTAACAAAATAAATTTAAAAATTCCAAAATATTAATTTGCATATCTTCCAAATTATGAACATAATTTTAAATTCAAAATAATACATTAAAATATTGATGTCAAGTATAAATTAAAAAAACCTCCTCACCTTTATCCCTTAAAAATCCAATATTGCGATACAAAACAATGCATTTTACAATTATTTATATACATTAATATAACTAAATAATACAAATTTCAACAATTTCATAACTAAAAATAATCTTACTAAAAACACAAATAAAAAATAAACAAAAAAAATAAAACACAGTACAATAAATTACAGACACAAACAATATTACATATAACAATATCTCCTATATATATATGTCCAAAGATTCTCCACTCCTCCACACGGCGAGAGAATTCACGGCACCGAAACAAGAGGTAATTTTTTTAAAAGAGTGCTTATGTAGCACACCATAGTGCAAATGAAATGTTAAGGATGGTCAAATATGTATGCTTTGCAACAATATTAAAAACAACACTCAGGGGCCGATTCCGATCTGGGTCGGAAAGCACTCCACCCGATCCGGATCCGGATTGTTTTCCGACCGAGCCGGACCCCTGCAGTCCGACCGAACAAGTACGATGCGGCCGTATGCTGCCGGACTCGGTTCGGTCGGACTCCCATTGAAGTCAATGGGAGCCGGTCGTACGACGTGTACATGGGCTCCCATTGACTCAATGGGTACGTTGCGCACAAGGGCGCCCCCTGTAGTGGGTACGCGTTGGTGCCATCCGCACCGTACACGCGTACGGGTGAAGGGGGGTCCGGCACGGACCCCCAAAGTCCGCGTCCGAGAGCTTTTTCGTATCGGAGGCTCCGACTCGATCTGGCTGTCCGGATCGTGCATCGTACTGGCTCGGTCGTAAAGCGTCTCCATGGCGCGCCACGAATCGAGTGCGAACGGAGCGGTTCGGACCCGGAAACGAGTCGGTCGGCGATTTCGCGTTCAATCGCATCGTACTGGATCGCTCGGACGAATGTACAAATCGGTCGGAAACAAAGCCTCCGACTCAGATCCGGTAAAGCCGAATCCGATTCGGAGCCCTACCGACCGAGATCGGAATCGGCCCCTAAAAGTGATATTTTTGCCTTCGATATTCCTGTTGACAATAGTTTTGATGTCCCAATATTCTTGACACAATATTTTTGAATCACAATATTTTTTCCCAATATTCTGTCCAAACACTAGTAGCAGATCGTATCAATGGGTTCAAATCTGCTACAATATTATATTTTGTATTCAAAGGTGCAAAATAAAGGATCATAGCTGGTATACTGCTTCTGATGTTTTATTATTAATGATTTTCTATTTCTGTAACACAAGCCTTGACTATAGTTATTAATGCCCAACTTTTTGTAAGTTAAAGAAAATTAATAGCACTTTACTTTAGTACTACAAGCTCAAAGTGTGATCAGTGTCTCTCTATATGTATATACCTATATGATCTCTGGCTTATGCCCATAATTTGGGTCTGTGTATGGGTTGTTTGTGTGTTGCCTTTGTGTGTTTATGTGTGCATATATGTCTGAGAGAGAGAGTCCCCCTGTTTTTGGTCTGTGTGGGTCTCTCACCATACATATCTTCGATTGTGTGGTATATATTTCTGATCATGTTATCCCTATATATTGATACTGGCATGTCTGTGTACCTGGGCATCTGGGTATCTAGTTGGTTACATGAGATGATGTGTCTTCTGTGTGCATGGGTACATAAAGGTGTTTTATGTAGGAGTATGTTGTTTTTTATTTGTTTGTGCCGCTTTGTCTATGCTGCTTTATATGAATATGTGTATTTATGTGTTATTTAAGTCAATTAGTATACTAATGCTTTAGGTATATGTGTACTGCACAATTCGATTGCCAATCCTTATCTTTTTCAATGTTTGTTTTGAGGGCTTACAAGTTCCAAAGTGTGCGTGGGGGACTTTTCAATCAACCAATCAAAATTTGTAAAGCAGAACTATTCATCCATGAGGGTATCCTGGCGCTGAGAGCCAAGCTGCTCAAGTGGTATCAGTTGAAAGCCAAGTCTAGAGTACCCTTGTGAATTCCTGAAGAGAGGATGAGGTTGGGATATGGTTGGGGAGGCTGTTCCAGGACTTCTAGGTGAAGTAGGAGAAGGAGCGCCCTACACTGTTGCTTCTGCGGATGCTGGGGGTGTTAGCAAGGGAGAGGGAGGTAGAGTGCAGGCGTCTGGAGGGTTGGTGGAAGCTTGGCGGGGGTTGATGCATGCTGGTCCTTGGTTGTTCAGAGCTTTTTACCCGTGGATCAGCATCTTGAATTACCATCTCTTGTGGATGAGGAGCCAATGGAATTTTTTCAGATGCAGAGTGATGTTGTTCGGTCTGGGGAGGTTTAGGATGAGTCTGGCCGCTGAGTCCTGAAAGGTCCGGAGTCTCTTCAGGAGGTGTGTGGTAATTGGTGAAACAAAAAGTTAGCTAAAGAGCAACAGAGTTCCTATCAAGGCCTTCGTAAAATAGAATAAGGGGATACTGTGAGAAGACCTTTATAGATCTTTAAAATGTTATGAATTTTACTATGCACCCCAAGTTAACGTAACTCCTCTGTGCCTTAACGTGGTTATTTGTAATATCTAAAGCAATCTGTTTTTATGTTTATACTAAACTCTTTTTTGCTTAAGTTCTCTTTGCTTCATCATTATGAGTTTTGGCCAATAGCCTGCATTTTTAAATGGATAACAACACATAGCATTAATTTTACTTTATCACAACACGGTTGTAGCATAAATGGGCATAATGTTAGTCTGTCTTTCCAAAGCAAAGGGCACATTTTTGTCTTAAAATTTTGTTTCAAGAATGAGCCCTTTAGTTGGGCACCAGAGAGCAATTAATTTAGTTTAAATTGTAATGGTTTATAGTATTGTGAGGAACGGAAACACCCATGTTCACCTCACACAAAGAGGGAACAGACACACCCTAGAATGTACGACCTTTAGTCTCACCAGACGCTGTGACGGGTAGAGTAAATAATGTTAACACCTGACTCAGGGCGTGGTTAGTTGTAGTAACCTTCAACCTGTGTAATGTGTCCTTAGTTAGCACTCTGCGCCTGCCTCCATGAAGCTACATGGTTCATTAAATTAAAACATGGCATGATCTAGCCATAAAAGGGAGGAAATATGGGAGTTTTTTAAAGATACATTTAAATTCTAAATACGATCTTGTAAAACCCCACCTTGTGAACCCCAAATATACCCAAACAAATAAAAAAATTTAATGTTCTGGGGTTGACTCTACATCAGTTCTAATAGTAAAATCGACTAGTCTTACAATATTTTTACTAATCGCTAAAGTTCCCTCTAAAATGATTAGATTATAAAAGTTATTTCGGCGAGCACAAGGTAAGTGGTTGTATTTATCTTTTTTATTTAATTTTACCTATCCCATCATCTGTCGATTTCCCCCCAATCCCACCCCTCTTACCTTTGCCATCTGCGCCTTCTTTGGGATCAAGGGTCAAATTTATCTAGATGTAACACATCACAGTTCAGCATGTCACCTTGCTGCGCTGAGCTGAGTTACAGGGAAAGGGCAGGAATGTGCCATATTTAACCCAATACTGTGCATTCCTGGCTTTTCCCAGCACTGGCACACAATGTGCTCCCTAGTGCCAACGCAAGCATTCTTGCACCATGGTGCAAGGGTGCCTGTGCTGTAAGGAGGATTTTTTTGGTGCAGGAAGGCACACCTTCCCGCACAAAAACAATCCCCTGAGGCATTTACCAATATGTTAGCTGCAGAATGCAGCACACATAGAAAGAGGAAGTACCAATGAGAAATAACAGAATCTTTCCCTACATCACCTTGACCATAGATGATTACTTAACTCTAGACAACTATATAAAAATCTATGAAATCGCAGACA
The DNA here is from genome assembly GCA_963921515.1 of Calotriton arnoldi. Classification (NCBI taxonomy): domain Eukaryota; kingdom Metazoa; phylum Chordata; class Amphibia; order Caudata; family Salamandridae; genus Calotriton; species Calotriton arnoldi. The sequence goes on along the minus strand of CAWUFW010004433.1, from coordinate 386,038 downwards.
GTCTGGCTTCTTTGAAGGTGAGGAATCACAGCAGTACCTAAAAACAAAACACTCCTCAAATCGTACCTTTTCTAATGGATTCCACCACAAAATTAAAGTTACCAGAAATTTTGAACCACTAAAGAGAACCAACCAAGTTCCAAAATCCTTAACTAATTTAAAGAAGCCATGAAGTATTCAAATTTGAAGCACTAGCCACTATAGTGACATCACTTCAAGAGGGAATACAGGAATTCATAGATAAACTAAAAGAGATGTCCCACATTGTAAATAGTCACACCAAGCCGTCATCTCAATATATGTAATGTATATATACATACTCTAAAGAAAAACATCCTGAAGTTCTAAAACATTATTCTCTGTCAACACCTCTAAAGTTTGGGAAAGCATAAATAATCAAAAATGGAAGCCACTCCTCCCTTCTCCAAATAAAATACATGTTTGCATTTCTGCTCCATTTCCAGAAGAACAGCTATAGAAGATTACAATCTCTCTGAAACCAACATGCTGCTTTGATGATATTCTGTCAGCTTCTCTTCTCAAAAGAAACTTCTAACTTTTGTACCGAGCTTGACTCTACATAGTTAACTCCTCCAAGCATGAAGGCAAATTCCCAGGTGCTCCATAAATGGGTGAATCACTATATCAATAAATATGAGCATTCTGCACAGGACCCTGGTAAGAGGTCATTTTGTCCGACTCTGGAGGAATGTACTGTTTGCCTTTCGTCTATACTTGTAATTAGAGGAACATTGCTTTTTGTTTTTTTGGGGAGTTTAATTTAGCGCAAACTCAACCCGAAGGCTTTACATGAGAACCAGTTGCATTACAGTTGGACACATTCGATTTGTTAGGCACAGGGAGATTAAATGATTTGCCCAGAATCATGAGATGTTGAGCGACTCTGCCGAGACTCGAACCCGGTTTCCCAGCTTTGAGTTTGACCGCTCTTGCAGTTAGGCTGGAACCCAAGAGCTGTTGGAATGTCAAAAGGCTTTGAAATAAATAAGCAACATGTTGAAAACTTGATCTGACTCTCATTAGTTTTGTTGATTGGAACTTTCAAGCCATAAAGAAGTCCCAAAGGAACAGAAATGAGTTGGCTTTCCATTATGGGTATTTCGTTGCCTATAACCAAGTGGGTTTTGTGAGAAAATTGTGACAATAACGATCTGAACACAAACCATATTCAGGACCTTTTCTCGAATCGTTGAATGTACAATCAAAGATGGACGTTGATCTGCACCACATGGTCTGCAATACAGTGTGGCTTCTATGATATGTGTTTGAGTGCTGAGTAATATTTGATTACCTTAAAAAAATAAACCAAACTCTGGTCCAGATCTTCTTACAAACTAACGGCTTGGTGTCAACTGATTCCGGACACCTCTCGCACGATACTTTGGCCTATGGACCAACTAGCTCACAGATAGAGTGAAGGACCCCGTCTTGGTCACGGACTGGACAACCCTCACGAGATGCAGACAGCTGCGTGGTGATTTCTCAGCATGCCAGGACACTCGGTGTCAGCGGAAGTACCTTCTCTACTCATCTATCGGGATGCTCATCTTTTATCATAGAAATTAGCCTTGCGATGCACGCATAGATTAGTGATGTTGTGGATATGTAGATTGTCCTGTCGCCCCGTGGATTAAAAGAGTGATGACATTTGTATGGATTAAGGAACAAGACCTTGTACATGGTGTTCAGGGCGTTGTGATAATGTTGTGCGAAGCTAGATGTAAAACAAGTTTAGTTTTAGGGAAACTAATCCAACATTGTTGTGTGTGCAAAATGTATGCAATAGGTCACAGCTAGGAAATGTTATTTGTGAGGACAATGTACGAAATGAGCTTCTTCGCTAAATGGACCTAGCCCGGGAATATAACACCCACTCCTCATACTAAAGGTCGATATCTAAAAAGCTATCTAAAAAGCCAGCAGACAGTTTTAAAAATGTTTAAAACAATTACTCTTTAAAAACATCTAAAAGCGTGATTTACAATAAAACATGTAAAAGTTCCATAAGACATTTATTTGAGACTCCAAGCACTCCGAATGCCATGTGCCTAGAAAAAGAAAAAGCTGTTTTGGTACATTTTGGTACAAACAAATTGTTCCCACGTGGAAAAGGCCAATTGTTTACATATTCATAGTGGTAGACGCAACATTGCTGTTGCCTACATCCACAGACGCTCCCCGAGGCACACCTCGTAGCATGTTTATGGAGCAAGGTGATTCCATCCATTTACCACAGCAGCCGCTGAGGGAGGTGCCATATCCCACAAGTTGTCCGCAGAGCCATTGTTCAGATCACCAGGAGCTGAAGCATCCCAGGGTGGCTCAAAGAATGCATTCATCATCAATGGAATATGCTGGAGACAACAATATCGATGGGCCTTTAAAGGATACATCAATACAATTTCTGGTGGCGCAACCAATTCTGGTCCGAAACATATTTCCAGGACACATTCATGGCTGCAGAGCAGGCAGCGGACACATGTTGAATGCAGTCTAGCCAGATCGACCTGAATGACAAGAACCAGTGCTCATGTAGGGGGTCATTAGGATGTCGGTCGGAAAATCACTCCGACCGCCATGGTAGCGGGAAAACACCGCCCGCTAGGATCGCGGCATAACCGCCGGTCCCATTAGGATGCTCCACAGTCGAAATCTGACCGCGGTGGTCGGATCGCGGCATCTAACATTGCGGCGGTTGCTGCTGCCAGCAGCACTGCAGCGATGTCCAAAAAAGCATGTCCTGCATATCCCTGCATTGCGTGGCAGGCACTGCACAGTGCCTGCCACCTGGTACAGGGACATGTAGGGGGGTAACATGGGTACCCCCCAGTGCACCCACACACCCCCACAACACAATGGGGGCCTGCAATGGGCCCCTGGAGACATTCTCAGTTTGCCTTTCCATGGCGGTTCCACCGCCACGGAAAGACTGGCTATCGCCGGCATCATAATCATGCCGGCGCAGCCTGGACCTGCACAGGCCCCATTTTAGCGGTCCAGCTCTGCCCGCCAGGCAAGTGTGCGGACTGCTACCGGCAGAAAAGTGGCAGGCGGAAAATCGCACCGCCGCGGTCGTCACCGTCATGCTAATGGGAACGGCGATTTTTAGTGTTGCGGTCGCAGGCGGATGACCACCGCCGGCCCGGCGGCGGTCATCCGACCGCCATCCTAATAGACCCCTTAGTTCTTGAAGCAGAGGTGTGCCAAAGCAGTGTATCATGTACTCACGGCAATGCAGCACTAGCAGTGCTTTCTCCATTCTGAGTTGAACTGAGACATCCTTTGCGGAGCAGATAGAATAAAATCAGTATTCCAGCCACAAGTAGCGGGACAAGCGGGAGCCCTCCAAAAATGCTTCCCAGCACGGAGTGTATGAAAGATGGTATAACTCAGAATATCGGCTGAAAGGTGCTAACAAAACCAGAGCTGATACATTTAAAAAAGTGCACTATTTCTTTCGTATCAGACATGTTAAAGATACGATAGACCAGCTCACCAAAATGCAGCGGGAAGTTAGTGTGGAGTAGTGTCTGTATCTCAGACGAGGACCTAGGAACCTGGAGATCAAACATCTCTTTGGCTGAAGTTAAGGGCAGGCCACATCCTTCCGTAAAAGCATGGCTTTCAGTTTGCTCAGGGAGTCAAATTGTATGTTGGAATCATTTATCAAAGGCCATAGCGCTGCCTCCCTAACTGTGCGGGCAGGTGGAAACAGTACTTGTGTACAACAAGTGAGTTTGGAATAAACCGTCATAAGATAAGCGATGCCCGGTTCCATTCCGCAGCAACCTTGATCATTCAGCCTCAAATAGCTCACATTCGAGAGCAGCCTGAATACAGAATGAAGAATGGCAGCTGGGTAACCCTTCAGATAACAAGACAAGTTCTCCATTGAAGCATTGCATGCCCAATGAAGAGAAATGTCCTTGCAAACTAGGGAGCTGCTTAGGGCGTCTTCACAGTCGGAGCACTAAGAAAAACCTCTGTGTCCCCATTCCTGCATCTAAACCTGAACGGTAATTCCCAATACTTGTGCACATATCTGTCCCCTAGCGCTTCATATCTGCCTACCAGTTGGTATTGGAGACAATATTGGAATTGAAAGGTCGTGACCGGTAGGGTGATGTAACCATGGATTATCCAGTCAGTGGATTGTGTGTCAGCCACGGTGAAAGGTAATTGGTCCATTTATTCAATGTGCAGCATGGTATATTTTGCATCTCTACGTGCCAATGGCATCTGTCTTTCTAATAGATCATATGCTGAAAACACATCTGTACTGTAGATGTACTGTTGATGTATCACCATGGCATGTGGCCAGAACATAACGTTTGTAACATCCAGCTCAGTATTACTATTGTCCGTAATTGCGACTGTCCATGTTGTAATATAGACATGTCTTGATGTATTATGTCAATTGCGGAAAACACTATGTTGCCCAGTGAATACATTCTGAATGATAAAGTGGTCATACCATTGTCAACCACAGCCAAAGCTTTCTCTAGGTTAACCCTATCAATCTTGAGCAATCTCTCAGCAGCTTCCTGCTGAGAAATCTTCCACAGCTCATTGTATATTCCGTACAAAAAGTGCTTTTGATGTGGGTTCCGGGGACCTAGTAAAAAATCCCTGAGAACCATGTCATCAGAAAGAAGGGACAAGTGTTGTTTTACCTGGGAGAGTGTCAAGGTTTTTAGCCAATCTAGGTATAACTTCCCACACCTGAGTGTTCTGTCGGTACATATTGTTGATCCAGTCTATTAATCCTAAATCCTTTGGTGTTACCCAGGAATCTAAACTGACACCCGTTTGGTCCAGAATCCAAACCAACCGCCCCTTCCAATTGGGGTCTGATGAATTGAAAGAACCATTACATATCATGGGGTATAGTGTATCCTCACTAAAGTGTGCAAGGTGCTGCCAATTCTCAAAACATGAGAATGTGGGGACACGAGGTGTGTTCAAATCCTTTGTTTTTGCAGGTACCTAGACATGAACTTTGTTGCACTGTCTTGTTCAGGAAAATCATTTGCTGTAGTATGAGGCATGTTCTAAAAAGGCCTTTGTCCCCCGAACCTGGCAATCTTTTGTCCCCTAGATAGACTTTTTGTTTATTGTGTCTTTCCAAAAGTCGAAACCCTGTGTAGACAGTCGGGAAATTAAGGAAGCAGAGTATATCAGCTTGGTGTTCTTTAGCATATTTTCCTTTGCCGGTCTATTTGCAAGCCTATAGTAATATGAGGCTGGGTCTGATGTTTCAAAACCTGAAAAATAAGCAAACTTCTGTGTAAAGGTCTTTGAACTGCCTTTCAGCGGTGTTGGGCAGTGTACCCATTGTGTATTATAAACAGCTCGTGGAATACTGGCTTTATGTCAAAAATGGTACCATAATGCTGGTAACAGAATATGTCTCCAAAATTATTTGTACCATCTTTTGAAAATGCAGCTGATTGCTCTAAATCTGAAAGCAAGTTATGCACAGATTTAATGTCCCAATCATCAGAGAAAGTATTAGACGTGATATTGTCAGTTAAAGAAATTTGGAAGTTCAGTAGGACCATATACAACATACAATACCATGTCCCATACAATTCCTTCAGGAACTGGAACTGCTGTAATGTTCACCAGGGACAAGTCTCTTAATTCACAGTGTGATGATGCATGTGGTTTAAGAACCAAGTTCACAAGTTGTACTGCAGAGTGTTCTGGGAGAAAGCTTCCCTTCAGAAGTAGGAAAAAGACAGTTACCATACCAATCCAAAATACCAGGAAAAGTGAGCCAATTGTAATCCATAGATGTATCCAGGGAACAACAAACTAAGGGGCCGATTACGATGTTGGGCGGAAGGGCACCTGAGGGCCTGTCAGAGATGGACCGTCCGGCCGACTCATTTTTGGATGCGGCTGTTCTGACCGATGCATTATGATGCCCAAAACCCATTACTTACCGACCGACTCGGTTTCTCCGAATCCGACTAGATATTCCGACTGGGAAGCCATCGGAAACACTGAATGGAGCTGTTCGGAGCCACTTCCGAGTCCAAAGCCACCCGCCCTATTAAGATGCATATTTCCGATGCCCCAAATCTGCCAGGCCAACCACCTCATCAGAGCAGGCGGAAGGGGAGCATTTCAACTCTGAATCTTGTCACAACACGCTTCCTGCGATCTCTGCTGTGCAGCTATGGAGTCCATCATGCATGTAATCCCTCTACTATACATCTACGATGAATATTACAACCCCTAACCGACGCAGTCATTGCTGCCGGTAAGTAAGACACCTACCCTTACACATTAACGTAACTACCCAGCGAAAGTCAATAGAGTAGAAAGTGTTCCGTAGCATGTTGTGTATGGCAAATGACAGAATGCCATCATCAGGTAGGTACAGTCAGACCGCCAAATCATGGGAGAAACACACATTTTACGTTGGAACAGGAATGCCCATAGCTACATATATGCATGTATAACAAAATGAATGCATGAGTACACCACAGCACGCAACGAAACATCATAGGGCAACATAACTTCAGTGTACTCACAAAAGTATGTCCACAGACAAATATGCACTGGCACCATGCCCACACCTACATGCATCATTTCCCCAGGCAGAATCCAAATATCTGAAATGCAAACAAAGATCACAACATCTCATGTCATAGGAAGTCATATTGCAGGAAGTTACATCATTTATCCTAATTACCTTGCCATTTCCCAAACACCATAGCAAGAAGCACATTATCTACTCTGTATAGCTTGAAATTAACCAAGAATAATTATAAACCGCACAGGAAAATGAAGTCAAATTATATGACTGATCTACCACGTAGCAATACAATACATCCACAGATGGAAAACCTGGGCCTACCATGAGGTACGCATGACGTAGGGGTTTGCAGAGACCACGGCGAGGAGGAGGAGGGTAGCCCACAGACGCAGAGTATAAAGGTAAGTGTATTATTTTTAAATGTTATTTATTTAATTTTTTAAAATATTTATCAGGGGGGTGGAGGCAGGGAGCTAAAGGTGGGGCCCGGACCTCAGAACTCCGCTCCGCTGCGGAGTCGGAGTTTTGCCTAAACTCCGCCTTCTCAGCAGAACGCGAAGTAGGCAAAAATCCGCAAGCTCCACCAACGAAGCGGAGTTCTCTGCCCGCCGCTAGTTCAAACACATCAATAAATAAGATCACCAGTCTCTGAACTCTACCCATGATGTGCAGAGCGTGGGTTAGGGGCTGATGTGCCGATTCAGTGTCTGTCACTCTCCACATGTGTCCTATCTCAGCCATCAGTGTGCCATGTGCCAGGAAATGGACCCCTGCAAAGTCATGATCTTCCTGCAACTGGACAAAGGTAATGTGCTCACAGACCCGGATTAGGTCCCCCACTGAGCTCAATCCTGTGTCCCTCCATGCTGGCAGTCCTTCCCAACAATACTTCTATGGAAATGAGCCAGGACGTGCAGAATAAGAGACAGAGAGTACAAGATCATGTCCCTCGGTAGCCACAGGCCCCTACTACCCCAAAAACACACTTTCACCAGGCTATCAGCTCCACAGGGGAGCTGTGCTTCAGGGAGCAACATTGATCCCGCAATCTCATGTGCCCTGCATTTTGGGAACATGCTCACTTTGTACAATTGCCTACCAAACAAACTTAACACTGGCCATTGCAGTGGTCCTGCCACATAACATTCCTTTTAAAATGCACGGCCTTGACAGCCTTCGCTCTGGCAGATGCAGCCTCCACAGAGCCACGCTTATCATGCCACTATTGCAGATCAACCCTCGCAGAATGGTGTCAAACTCCCTGGAGGTGGCACCAGGCACAGCCACTGCTAGGTGATGGCAAAAACACAAGAGGCGGGGAAGCATTATTTTCTCAGAAAGCGAAATACAGCCTTGGCCTATAACTGGAAGAGTTTTTTAAAAAACATCTTTTGACGTAATGAGGATATGGCCCTGCTAAGATTCACACAATGAGATACTTTGCATCATCACAGTTACAGATCCATAAGTGCCAAAATCCATTAAGGTCATGCATCACACCTTGTGAAGGATAACCCACACAGAGGGCAAAAACACAACACATAGCCCAGTTAACATGCAAACTCAACACACCCTGCAAATCTTATTGTCTCACAGAAATATCTGTCTAATATAGACTGAATATAGAGCAGCATGTTGTCTGCATCAATGGATTCTACATGTACCTCATCACCCAACTCACCATGATTAACACTAACCCTGGGCAAAGCACTACGCTACGCTCGCGTAGTTTGCGAAGTTTGCGCTACTTCGCACAACGCGGACTGCACGTAGCACAGTGCAAACACGCGTAGCGTAGCGTAGTGCAGCGGTCATTTTTGCTTGCTCGCGGTCCTCAACGTCAAGTTGTCGACCGCGAGCAAGCAAAATGACATCCCGGCAAGACTTTTTCCTCGTTCGCGATCAGCAACATCAAGTTGCCGATCGCGAGCGTGGAAATAAACCTGCCGGCGAGATTCTCAATGCGGGGAGGTCAGGTTTCTCATTGCGAGTGGTCGCGTATGCTCGCGACCGCTCGCGATGAGAAACTACCAGTCCGCGTTGAGAAGCTGCTGCTCGAGTAAAAATCTACTTCGAGCGGCAGTAAAAGACAGCTTCGCAATGTGCAAGATGCCCTTTTCAATGATTGCACAGTGCGGACAAGCATCCAGCACTGTGCAATCATCGCGAACAGCGCACTACGCAGTTCGCGTAGTGCTACGCGTAGCTCGCGTAGTGCGAACTGCACTTCACGTAGCTTCGCGTAGCGCTACTTCGCGGACTACGCCCAGGCTTAATTAACACCCCGAACACATTTGTGGGCTAATGGCTACATTGTCATGGCAAACAGAAGTGGGGAAAAGGGACAGGCCCGACTAGTCCCCCTGCACAATCTAAAAGAGGGTGACACTTGACTTGGGCAGTTGGCTTGGCATGAAAAAGACATGGGTGTTGTTTCCGGTGCCCTGCAATGTCCAGTTATGAAAGAGCGGTAAGCATGTATACACAATCACCAGTATTGAATGCTTTCACCAATTCCAGCACTAAGCAGGCTACATAGGGACACCCCCCTTGACCAGCTACAACACCCTATTTTGCATAAGAAGGCTAGGCATCGTGGATCTATTTGGGCTAGAATCCTTTTGGGCACCATTCACTAGATGCTGTTGGTTTACCAGCAGGTGTTGCACCACTACTGTACTAAGGATTAACAATTCCTTGCAAGCAGGTACAAAGGATGTTGTGGCAATAAGTTCAGCTAGGTCACTGTTGTGTTTTAACAATGTACACCAAAAAGATTGCCACATGGATTGTGAGTGTCTTCAATCTCTCAAGGTGGCCCGAGAGAGATACAGTCACCTGTGTGCAAGTACAAGCTCAGAGGCATTATCGAGACTGGGCAGGAGGCTGTGCAATGCATGAGTTGTCAACGTGGCAGTGCGCAGAATCACTCTGAGTATCTCTTGTACCAGCCAACGGGTTGTTGATCACTACACGCGCTGCCAGATCAAGTACAGGTAGATTCAATCCAGTTAGGAATCAGGAAACATCTACCTTGCATTCAGATTAAGGGGGAATGTTTAGGCCACAACAATACACCGTGAAGGATTTATGGATGGCGGCCTGACTATTGTGCATCTGGAGGAGGTGATCCCTAATCATCACCAAAACTTAAGAAGGAGTGATAAGTCTTTACAAAAGATATATCCTCATCTTCCCAAACAAAATGCTTCAACAAACTAAGGGAGGAAATATCTTGAGTCTCAGACCTGTGTTGAAATAAAGAAGAGTTTTTATAGATATATACATGTATGTATATATATATATATAATTTATTAGGGTCCTCACCCACAGGTACCACCCGTGGATTGCTTCATTATTGGACCCTCACTCACACACATAAGGTGTGTGAGTGGACTCAACGCATTTGTAAGTGGAGTTCTATGGTAACTGTGAGTGAAGGCAGGGAATCTTGGTGAGTTAAAGTAACCTCTGAAACCTAAAAAATTATTTAATGGCGTAGGTTTAGGGGCTAGATTAAAAATATGATAGGTGACACTTTTAGGATATAATGGTCCCAAGTGTCTATTCGGTCAACATGTTTCAGTCACAAACTGCCCCGAAAGGTCAATTGGCTTTCTTCAGGACCTACGTTTACCCTGCTAGTTGTAATAAACAGTCAATGTGCCTTATAAACTCAATGCCCCACAATACATCTGGCTGTCTCACAATGAACACGAGAGGCTAATATAACAATAATGGATTGGTTATATACGAACAACAATATACCCCAGAATACATCTGGCTTTCTCACGGACTCCAGTAGCACAAGTCACAAGTCCCAATCAAAGCAGAAGAAACTTGAACTCCCCATACGGGATCACGTGACATGGTATCACATGATCCCGAGCACCAATCAGGGGCGTCCTTAAAACCAGAAAGTAAACACTCGGTCTCTAACATGCAGGGAGACAGGGACACTCCTCGAGTGTTGAGCGGACTAGTACCCTTGACGAAGTAAGATAACTTTATACTTCCTGAACCTCTGATTCCAACAGAAGCATTTAAACTGTGAGTACGAAAAGCGATCTAAATAATGATGTGTCCATTCTTTCCAGTGTGTGACTACAGGGACGGTCCATCCCTGAAATTCCCTATGGTGTCGGTAAATTGACTTAGACATGTAGGTATTTTTTACCCGCCATCTAATTCGCCATGTAATGTTAATGGGTGTAAAACACCGTTGTCTGTCTGATGTTTTTAAATGTTGTGTATCGGTCATGTGTATTAGCACTATGAAATGTTACTGGATTCAACATGATAACCATTTAGCATTTATTAAGCACAAAATAAAGGGTTCACATTAAGATATTAGTATGCCCACATTTGATTATGAATTTCTCTCTTTTCAGCATTTGACCATACAAAGAATAGGTCCTCAGTGTATGGTCTGTATATAAATGTGCATGCTTTTCAAAAATACTATGTGAATTGCACATGCCAATAGGCTGTTTATTACACCTAGCAGGGTGAACATAGGTCCTGAAGAAAGCCAATTGACCTTTTGGGGCAGTTTGTGGCTGAAACATGTCGACCAAATAGACACTTGGGCCCATTGTATCCTAAAAGTGTCACCTGTCATATTTTTAATCTAGCCCCTAAACCTACGCCATTGAATAATTTTTTAGGTTTCAGACTTTATTTTAACTTACCTAGATTCCCTGCCTTTACTCACAGTTACCATAGAACTCCACTTACAAACGCGTTGAGTCCACTCACACACCTTATGTGTGTGAGTGAGGGTCCACTGATGAAGCAAGCCATGGGTGGTACCTGTGTTTGAGGACCCTAATAAAAAAGATATATATACATTCATGTATATATCTATAAAAAGTCTTCTTTATTTCAACACAGGTCTGAGACAAATGTAAGGTGAGCACCAATTTACCTGGGTGCCGTTACTTACCAGTCTCAGATATACCATATACATGCACTTTATGAGACTCAAGATATTTCCTCCCTTAGTTTGTTGGATCCCTAATCATCAATATCTGCTGGGTTGTTGCTAAGCAACAGAGGAGGCAGGACAGGAGTTGCCCTGACTTATCTCCCTCCGTGTGCATTCCAGTTTGTCATGTTGCAAAGTCAAAGCAACGCAGTTGCTCAATCAGATGGGTGTGGTGTGTCTGAGCATCTGCCAGCATGGCTAACATTACATCTTGCAACTGGACCGCAGTCTATTGATGACCTAGTGATGACTCTGTTTAAAACAAAGCCCTGTGGATATTGGCCCTAGACACCACCCAAGTCCCCAGCCCCAGCCACTCAGTACTGCTTTCAGTGCTTCCCACTCCAACAACCTAGAAGTGGTTGTGTCCCAGTAGTCAGTGAAATACTTCGAGATGGAATCCCTCAGGAATGTGCAAAATGCATGGGCCAACAACAATGTAAGATGCAGTCACCATGTGTGGACTGGGGGGCACTGCACACTACACCTAATGTGTATGTGTATTGGGTCATCTTCTGAGAATGTCAATCACAGCTTTTCTTCATCTAGCTCCTCAGGCTGTAGTGTGAGCTGCTAACAAATAATCCATCCCGAATGTGCAGATTGTGTACTGCAGAGTAGTAGGAGTACTCATGAGTCTCAGGACGTAGGATCCACTGACTATTGGAGGGACCAGTGCGCAGCCCATTGTGTAAGATAAGCTGCAAGCACTGGAGAGGATGCCGGGGGGGACTTAATCTGTGTTTCTTGGACACAATTGACATTGCCATCCTCAAGCCAGGGGATATGGGTACACCTTGTGAGGATGATGGATATGTGCAGAATGAAGTCTGCTTTGTCAATATTTGGCAATGAAACACTGGCCCCTGAATCTTTGAAAACATCAAGTAGACCCTCTATAAAGACATATTGCCCTCCGGCTCAGTGGCAGTGTCTAATGGGCTAAATGGGACCCCTGTATGGACCCACACAAGGCTACCCTTGCCAAACCAGAGTACAGGATGCAAACATATTGGCAAAGCACTACTCTTCATCCCTATGCACACAACACCTCTGCCATTCATGATATGTACACAATGTACTGTACTCATCACCTTCTCAGCAGACGTTAAATGTATCATGTCAAATGTACACCTCTCATCCTCATTTTGACCCTCACTAATGTCTTAGACTGCACTTTAATGACAATGTGCCATATCATATACAACTCTGACATACACACTTAACATCGCACCACATCTCTCACCCAGACACTTACATTGCTCAATAAATCTGTCCTCGTTCATTCGCCTCTCACCATTCACTCACCCTACTCTGCTAAAGGACTACTGATATTAATTTCTCAAACTACGGTATACACAGATTCAAACACAACATACATTAACTGCACAACACCTCACAACTCCCCACACAGCACCCTAACTTACACAACTGGTGCATACCCTTGACATATACTTATCCACTTTGTTACAAGTAACAAGTTTAAACTTGTCTCACTGTGGCCTTGTCACATCCACATCTCAGTTCCGTGTTCCATACCTCCATTGACTTCTGCACACTAACAACTACCTTCTTCAATGACACTGGTCTGTCATAGTCACCTCTCACTGTAGTGGCACAGACTAAAGCTCTCATCTCCTGTCAGCCTCGAACCTTGTCTAGGTGGTTCTACTTCAACCACATCTACCTATTCCTACCATACCTTGCCCAGGCCTTAACCAGTCTTATAAGGTCCCACGCTCTGATTCCTATATCCCAGCATTTAAAAACAAAAATCGATACTTCAAGTCTCCTATCCAAGAACTGCCTTTGACCTTAACTCCTACCTTCCACTCTCATAAAAATCCTAGCTTGTTCTGCCCCCATTACGTCTGAGTCTCCACTCCATTTCCAAAATGGATACACAAGTCACTCTCACCTCTACCCTTGTTAAGTTTGCTCAGCCCATGCAGCATCAACCTTGCTGAACACGTCTCCAGCTAGGCCTCACATTCCAAGATCCACATTCTCCCCTGTTTGTCAACTTAGTGCATGGGTGTAACGCAGGCTCCTGGCATCTGCACAGATGGGCCCACAACACTTCTGTGCCCTCACAGTCCACTCAGCTTACCACATGTAGCACAGGGCAATCCACTACACATAACAGCACTCCAAGTTCATTTCTGTGTGATCTTGGCCAGCATCAAACACAGTTCAAAAGTATTCCATTGTCATCTATACACAAATGACAACATACACATAAATCATATGCTCAGCTACAAATGATGTGCGGTTAAAATAGAAAAGTCCTAGCTCGTACAGACAATACAATTGACAGAGGAAAAGTCTCCAAAAAAACCCAAAACTCAACCATTCTCAACTCTTCTCACTCTGCACTCACCCCTGTTGAGCAGTGGCCAAAGTGCTACGATTACATTATGGTTGTCAGACTTCAGTTTTGGGGGCGTACCATAGAATTCCCCGATGTTCATCCAGGCAGGGGCAGGTTGCAGTCACATCCATAGCACTCACAAGTGATGTGGCCACATGCCATAATGATGACGATGCATTGTGTACTCTGAGTGACGGGTGAGCGCAAGTCAAATGTAGCAAGAAAGGAAATGCAGGTTTAAAAATGATCATTCCAGGCCGTAAACTGAAGGGGTGTTTCTGCCAAATACAGTGACATCTCAGCCCATTCTTAAGTGTCCCAGGTGAGGGGTGTTGTGTGTTGATTGTGCATCACCCTGTTGCAATATGGATGCAAACCAAGGGAGAGGTCTGTCCACCTGTAGGTCATAACAGTGACCACACACTAAAGGCAATGCTCTGTTGCTGGGCTCTGTAGTCATTAGCATTGGTGAGGCCCTGTGAAGCTGTCCACAGGCAGCGTCAGCCCGAGCTGGCACAGAGCATCCACCCTCAACTAAATCCACTCCACACCACTCCTGGCACCAACAACTGAGGTTCAGACTGCTTGCATGAACTGAGCAAAGAAGGAGATTGCTGCCATGCATTGTCGGCTGTGTTACATGAGGGGGCTAGAAGGGGCTTTGGATGACCAAGCACACACAAATGTTGTTCACTCAGAATGTACAAACAGGACTTAACATAGCCTAGCATTCCCAACTGGACAATTAGATGGACACCAAAAATACACTTTGAAATGATTAGACTTTGCCTAAATGTCTGAAATATAATTAACACACAAAGACCATGCAGCACTCAGCATTGTCCCTGAACAAGTAGATGAAATCCACTCCTGACAGTATCGTGACAACTCCTAATCTGTATTTAGCTAAGTCACTTGAGTGTCACCTAACTGATATGACTATTACAGCCTTTGGCAAATACAAACTGTCTGCCATCTTAAGTACAATGTTAGGCGTGTCATATGACATCTCTGAATCATATGCCTGAAACAACAACATTTTGAACTTGTGCCCATATGTGAAATGCACAAGCAAGTTGCTCAGTTGGGTGGAAAAAGTAGACACATACTCATGATACATATCCCTATGACGACACACAAACAAACCTGTGTCAAACCAGGATACACAACAGGTTTAATTGAAGCAACAACATAAAGCTTATCACAATGCAAAAAGCAAGTTGAATTTACATCAAAAGCACAAGCCTGAAGTACCATGCATTGTGTCTTGGTTACAGTTAGCTAGTCACACATCCTCTCTGGCCATGTAGATACACTCAAAGTCACTTATTGCACAAATACTCATTGAAAAGCTTGGACAACATATTGCAACTAGCATCAGCCTGGGATAGACCATAGATCCCCATACTTCTGCTAAACATACTCTGGTCTGGTGCATCATATATCTGGCTGTAGGAGCAAATGCAAGGCTATGTGTGCCCGAATACAGAATCCAAAGGAACATCACATGAGCATGATGTTGCTGAAGTACATTTGCCAGAATTGTGAAATGGCCTGACTCTCATACTCTAACTGTGGCATAAGGCCACAATGAGATGCACATTACAATGCTAGCCAATACTAGGTACTGTACAACTCTACAATCCCCACATGGCATCACTAGCATTCTAATTGTGTGACAACGATACATGCACCATACGCTGTGTACACATGCAACTAGCAACCTACAAAAATTGTGTCTCTGTTAGGACTGTAAAACACTGTAACTTACTGAGACATGTCCTGGACACACCCCATCCACATGATGTACCCAAACAAAATCAGGATGGAATGACTTACATCTCATTGTACAGACCTTGGACAACAAAGACCACAGACACC
Organism: Calotriton arnoldi; assembly: GCA_963921515.1. Taxonomy (NCBI): domain Eukaryota; kingdom Metazoa; phylum Chordata; class Amphibia; order Caudata; family Salamandridae; genus Calotriton; species Calotriton arnoldi. Next base: position 370,231 of record CAWUFW010004433.1, on the reverse strand, counting down.
TTGAATAACAAGAACATCTGCCGAAAGTGGAGTCTGGAGAGGCAACAGGCTCAGGACACTGTCAAAATAATGCCTACCTTACACTCACCATGGGCACAGGAAATGTATCATACGGGTCCACAGCCTTGAGGGGTATTGTCCTACAGTAGTCTACTAGATGTATAGAAGACACAGACATGGGTCCTCCCCTATCAAGTCACATACAACAATTGTACCATTACTTTGTGTACATTGGTGTGTCCAAACTCACTACTACGTAGTTGTTGGACTTGGCCCTTTTTGCAGGGTCATCCCTGAACTTTTGCCTTCCTCCTAGTCTTTTTTCTGACATGGTGTTGGTGGTTTTAGGACTCTGAGCACTTTATCACTGCTATCCAGTTTAAAGTGCATGTGCTCTCTATGGTAAACATGGTAAGATTGGTCTACACCTGTTTGGCGTATTTAATTTACCTATAAGTCCCCAGTAATGTGGTATCTCATATACCCGGGGCCAGTAAATTAAATGCTACTGGTGGGCTTGCAGCGTTGCTTGCGCCACCCACCCAAGTAGCCTTTCAAACCTGTCTCAGGCCTCTGTCATTGCAGGGCCTGCGAGCACAGTTTACTGCCACTGTGACGTGGCACATAAAGTGGGTGCCATGTCTGTGACTCCCCTTTTACTACATATCAGTCACCCCTAAGGTAGGCCCTAGCTAGCCCTATGGGCAGGGTGCAATGTAGGTAAAAGGTAGGACATGTGCCTTAACTGTGTGACATGTACTGGTAGTGACAAACATCCATTTTGGTTTCTCACTGCTGTGAGGCTGCCCTCTCATAGGAATGCATTGGGGATTCCCTGATAAGTGTTTCAGTGGTAATTCCTGATCTCAGAGGAGTAGCAGGATCAAGTTTGGTATGTTTGGAATAGTGGTAATAAATGCTGCGTAATGGTGTGTGCAGATTTATTATCACTATTTAAGAAATGTCACTTTTAGAAGTTTGCATTTCTGTGTGCTATGTGTCTTTGTGCCTGCCTGATGTGTATTGCATGTCTGTCTCTGGAGTGACAGGGGCTGAGGAGGTGCAGTGGCTCCAGTGGGGCTGGGTGAGTCAGCGCTAGGCTGAATAGGCCCATCTGCATTTTGAGTGGAGCCTACACTGACAAAGGGGGGTGTCTGTGCACTGAAAGGATGTTCCTAAAGTACCCCCCAGAACTGGTTTTGACTGGGCCTAGGCCTGTGCCAGGGGGAGAGAATAAAGACATGGGAGGTATAAGTACTGGGGCTGTGACCCCATGTAAATGTTGATGCTTACTTTTGAACTGGAGAGGACGCTGTGCTGGCAGGGAACCGCCACTGGGACTCTGCCTGGGGAGCTGCTTGCTGGGGGGAATGCTCCTCTGCCCAGGGACCATTTGTGCTGGCCTGCTGCCTGTGCTCTTCAACTGAGAACCCATCGCGAGAGGAGCGCTGCCAGCTCCCTGCTTCAAGTTTCCCTGGTAGAGACAGTCCGAGTGTTTCTGGTCCTAGAAGGGTTGCTGGCCAAAGTGTCCTGAAATGCTAATCAAATGGGCACTCCCTGGCACTCACAACCAGAGGAGAGATCTTGTGGGTGGCTGTGCAGCTGGTGCTCTGCTGCGTGGCCCCGAGCTGCCCGACAGCACCAGGAGAACGAGGATTCCGGGGGCGGGAAGTCCTCCACGTTGCCCGGCCACACTGATGTTACTGAGGGGCGGGGCCGGCGGTAGCAAAGCCGGCGGAGATGTTGCTCCACAAAGTGACTGGTTGCTTCTCCGTTGTCTGGGCGCTGCAGGAAAGAAGGTCCAGGCGTAGGCTTCTGGCTGTGCGAGACCTGCAAAGGCACACGGAGGCGGGTCAGGTCTATGTGAGGAGAGCAGAAATAAGCCTACAACATGGTAGCTGGATTTCCTCCTATGGCCTCCCTTTGGAAAAGGGGGCCACGACCCATGCTATTGGAGGGACCGGTAGAATCCCGCAGCATCGCCTGGCTGCCGGTAACAGTGACGTCGCAAGTCAGGGATCCCCCTGATAGGGTCCCAACTCACTTTCCAGGAAGGAAAGTCCAGTGCCAGTCGTGTAGGGAAATTGGGAGCCGGTGAGAGCGCCAGGCCTATGAGCGGCCAGTATAGAAACGCTGGTGAGGAGTACCAATAGCTGTGGCGGCCCCGCAGTCACGGGCAGCCGCACTTCCTCATTCATTTCCTCAGTGGGGGGACCCAGGGAGGTCTCCCCACCGCCCATTGCTGGCTGGGTGTCCCCACCCCAAGGGCAGGGACAGCTAGGCCGGCCTCTTGCCTGCCCAACCGAATTAGCGGGCACGAGCAAGGAAATTGGCCTTAGTGCTTCTCCGAGAGGGGAGCTGAGACGTGCAACAGTGCCCAGGGTTGCAGTCAGAAAAATGTGCCTAGGGGCACCGTGACCTGCGCACTGTGATTGTGATAAGTGCCTAGGTGCCCCGGGGTCTTATATGGTGATAAGCATCTGTTGGCACTATGTTAATGACCCCAGTGATGGTTATTGCATATATAGTCACCCCTATGTTTAGGTGAGGCCTAAGGTAATCAGGATGTCTGCCTAATATGTTTATGGCATACTGACATGGTGATGGTCTATGCATAATGTGCTTAGGCTAAGGTGGTGATGTGTGCACCTAGTAAGTGAGTATTGTGCACTGCTGACGATGGTGGGCAGGATGAGTTGTAGTGATTGTTGGACTTGGCCCTTTTTGGCAGGTTCACCCCTAAACTTTTTGCCTTGTATGTTAGTAGTTTTAGGCCTCTGGGCACTTTCGCACTGTGGTCCAGTGGAAAGTGCCCGCGCGCTCTGTGCACATTTAGTGAGATTGACCTGCCTCCCATAGGAATGCATGGGGGATATGTGTGTCCATGGTAATTCCTGGTGTGAGAGGAGTGCAGGGGCGAGTTTAGTATGTGCGAATCTCGTGAGAATAAATGCTGTGCAATGGTGTGCGCAGATTTATTGTGACTAGTGGAGAAGTGCCACTTTTAGAAGTTGGCATTTATGTGTGCTCTGTGTCTGCCTGCCTGATGTGAATTGCATGTCTGGCTTGTGAGTGACAGGGGCTGGGAGGTGTGTGTGGCTCCAGGAGGGGCAGGGTGAGTCAGCGCAGGGCTGAATAGGGAGATCTGCATCTAGATGGGAGGGAGGAGTTGCACCTGGGACCTGAATAGGACTGTGCCTTCCCTCCACAATGCTGGCTCCACCCCCTGTGGTGTGTCTGATGTCCCTAGCCTGTCCTGTGAAAGGAGAGAGGAGCTGAGCAAAACAAAGTGCTCCAAAGCTCCCCAAACCAGTTGCGTCTGGTTTTTCCCCAGCCCTGCACCTTTACACAAAGGGAAAAGGGTGTATAAAAGAAGGGGCTGTGACCCCATGAAAATGTTCTTGTTCCTGGACTCGAATCTGCCAGGGGGGTGCTGCTGCTGGGGCCCAGGGGGGGCTGCCAGGAGGGCTTGCCTCCCTGGGCCCTGCCTTGCCCCTGGACCTTGAAGACCTCTTTGCTGGGAGCTTCCTTTGCTCCATCTCTTTGCCTGCAGGACTTGGGCTTCATCTAGCGCCTGGAAGCGCTATCCTTTGATTGCCCAGCTGAGGAGGAGTGTGGGCTGCGCAGCGCGTTTGCTGCAGCCCCTTGGAGAGGGAATCCCGACCGGAGGGATTCCCCCGTGATGGCTGCCGAGCGGGAGCCCACCCCGCTTATTAATTTTAATTGGGAGGGAGACTACCCCTCATGGTACGCCGGTGCTGTTATTTAATAGCGGGTGCCCACCCCGCTTTATATTTTTTATTGAACGGGTGCCCATGCCGCATCGCCGCAGCCGAGAAGAAAAACGTTGCCGGGCCGCTGCCAAATGCGACCCGGAAGACAGGCACCGTTGCCTGGTTGTGGGCGGGGCTTCGCCTGAGGAGGCAGAAGGAGTTGCGGCCTGAGCGGGGCTCCCGTGAGCCGATGGGAGCCCCGGTGCGCAAAAAGGGAGTACGGGAGCCTACCCCGCCTCCGAGAACCCTGCAGTGAAGTCCCGGGTCCCAGGAGGGGGCCCGGGTGAAGCGAGTGGAAGAGGGAGCCTTGCGGGCTCCATTTCCGCCCCCCTCCTCGTCTTGAAGGGAGGGAGGCGGGTTCGCCCGTCCGGAGCCGTGCAGGCTCCACGTTGAAGTCCCGGGTCCCAGGAGGGGGCCCGGGTGAAGAAAAGAGGCCGCCGGAGTCTCCCAAGTGAAGGAGAAGCCCAGAGTACAGCCGCAGCGCGACCTGGAGAGGAGCAGAGTCTCCACGCAAGCCCCGGTGAGTAGGGGCTTCCTCCATGTTATGGTGCCGTGTGAGGCACAGTGTGGCTCCCCCAAGGCACTGCGAGTGCCAGCCTATGTCCTGAGCGGCCCCTGCCTGATAGGGGGGGCTGCTCCAACGTACGGGCCATTCCTTTTGCCCAAGAGTCCTGGAGTGGGACCCATACGGCATGTGTAGTGCCCGCGCCATTTCCTCCAGCCTTGGGGGCACAATTGTCTACGGCGCCCCAGTGGGGCCCCGAGGGCACAGAGGTGCCGGGGCCCCCCCTTTACCTGATCCCCAGCTGCCCCGCTTGCCAGTGGGCAGCTGCAATGTTTGGCATCTTTTGTCTAGAGGGCACAGTAAGTGCCAGTGCCACATTTTGATTCCCAGCTGCGCAGCAATTAGTGCCAGCTGCACCGTTTAGGCACACAGTTCTTTGGGGCCATTTTGCGCTGGGAGTGAGATACACTCCTTTGCCCCATACTTCCCCAGCTGCCCAGCAAGTAGTGGGCAGCTGCTACGTTTAGGTTTGCGCAGTGGCGCACCCTTGACTTTTGCTGCCTTGGCAGCCGCCCTGACATTCTGGACACAGGGCATCTTTGAGCCCCTTTTAGGGATGGCCAGTTGGCCAGGGGGACTTATAGTTTCATAGGGCGCCAGGCCCTAAGGTGATTTATATGCTAGTGAGATTCTCTCCATGATTTATGTGCCCTAAGTTGATTATGTGGTGCTAGGAAATGTGATGCATTTACCATGCTTTACGCACCCTGTTTATACCTCTAATGTGGTTTGTGACTATGAGGTTGTTTTGCATATCATGGTTTATGCTAGTGAGATTATGTTTCACTGTGTGATTTACGCCCCTAATGTGAGTTATACTTAGGAGGTTAGGGTCTAATGGGTTTAGACTTATGAGAGGATTGCATAATGTATTTAGGCTGGTGAGGTTGGCGCAGAATGTAATTTGTGCCTAATGTGATACTGTGCATAATGTAGTTTATGTTACAAGCTGATGCTAAGTACAGTGGTTACCAGTGATTACTGGTTGTACGTTTATGATGTGTTCTACATTTATTATAAGTGATACGTATACTAAGTTCGCTTTGTGCTGGTTCTGACAGTGTCCAGTTGGCCCTGTCAGGTGTAAATAATCCCTTGTAAATATGACCCCGTGCCAGGTGGCATGATGTATATTATGTGAGTCCTATTCTAATGTGTTTTATGATAATACAAAGGCTATTTTTATATATAACCTTGTGTGGAGTTCCTTCTTGTGGTGTGCTTGGTATGTTGTTGCTGTGTGCGTGCGCAAACGCTTTACACATTGCCTCCGGGATAGGCCTGACTGCTCGTGCCAAGCTACCAAGGGGGTGAGCAGGGGTTGTCTTGGGTGTGTAACTCTCTTGCCCTGACTAGAGTGGTGGTTTCTGCTTGGCTTTGGAGCAAGCCTTAGCCAACCAGAAATCCCATTTCTAACATTGGTTGTCAGCGGTGGGGATTAGGACTTGTGTTTGCACAGTACCACAGCGACAACTGGCTGCACTACAAAACTCTGCATTTTAGATAGTCACATGGAAAGGGATTATTGTTTCTGAGTTTGTTTTAAGTGTCATTTCTTTTTGAAATGTGTTTCTTGTGCACTATGAGTTGGGTGTCCTGCCAAGGACAGAAACCAGAGAATCTGGAGGAGAGACTGCCCTTGAGCCATTGCGCTGGTTCTTGGGTTGGCCTACAGTGGGGACTTAATTGGTATGGAGTCACTAGCTCGGGAAGGTAGATTATCCCCTAAGTGCAGTGTGAGTTTTCTGGATTCACCAGTAAGGGTGGGATCCAGTGGTGGCAGCGAAGTGTGTGTCCAGTGCATGAAGTCCCCGTCCCGTTCCCAGAGTATGGTACCTGGTGCTCAGTAAGAGGGGTGCAGGTTGAGATTCAGGGGCAGTAGATACTGTCTCACCGGGCTAGGGGGGGGGTGTGTGGATGAATGGTGTGTTGCACTGGACGAGTGGGTGTGAGTTCTCTGAAATAAGGAGCTTGCTGACTACTTGGGTGTGAGTTCTCTGAATTAAGGAGCTTGCATGGGGGAGTGACCCTAGAGGAATGGTGCAGGTATCTCCCAACCCGTGTGGCGGAGATGGTTCAGAGGAACACAACTAGGAACCGTTATAGTGAGGAGGTTGCAAGGCCTCACATCATGTCCTGCGAGGAAGGCGTGAGACTGGGCCGTATTCCGAGCCTCAATCTCAAGTCTCCAGTACTGGATGGTTCTTAGAAGGAACACCAGGAAAGGAACCTAGTCTGTCCTGTTGGACTGTTCTGTGTGGGGGATCTCCCCGTGGTAGGTGAGCTGGAAGTGGTTCCAATAAGAGTGGCTCGAGTATCTTCCAGTCCTGTGTGGTGGAAGAGGTTCAGTGTAGCCCAGCTAGGTCCCAGTGTAGCGGGAGGGGTGTAGGGGCTCACGTCCTGTCTCAGAGGAGAAGGAGTGAGTGTGCCCGAAACCCAGTCCCAGGGCCTGGATGGTTTCTTCAGGGAACACCAGGTTGGGGGCCTAGGCTGTACTTGTAGGCCATTTGAGGAGGATCTTCTAGTCTCTAGAGGACGTGGAGCGTCTGTAACCAGAGCTCCAGCAGTACTGGTGCTAGGCAGCACCGCTCCTAAGTGGAGGGTGCAGAAGTCCTGATTGAGGGGTGAGAGGGGGAGAGGTTCCCCAGTGGAAAAACCAGTGGGTCCAGAGGGGCCATGGGGACACCACTTCTGCCCTGGGTTTGTGCCCGGCAGACTGTCACACGACACATTAGTTATGTGTCACCCTCGGGGGGCATGCGTGCTCCCCGTGAAGTCCTGGTTCGCCGGGCATCTGACCAAAGGGTAGCGTCCCTGGGTTGGGGAGCCAGGTTCAGGTGTTTGCCTGACCTGGACGGTAGGGCGACTGTAATCAGTGTCCTGGCCGGTTTGCCTTCTAGGGGGTACCACTCCAGTTGGGAAAGTATAGGACTCTGGAAGGGGGTGCAGAGGCAGGGAGTACCTGCCTCTGACCCCGGTGCAGCCGGTGAATTTGGATCCCAGGTGGTAGATCAGTTCATGGAGAGAGGTCCTGAACTGGTGGGAGAGTGTGTTCTGGAGGGTGCTTCCCCTGGGAGGGTGCGGAACCCCAGAAGTAGAGGTAGGGTGAGGAGACGCTTCGCCCGTGACCTCTGGTCAGCCTGGGGGTGCGGACCCTAGGTTGAAGGATCAGTGGTAGTTGGGAACTACACTGAGGGGGAGAGTGGAGAATGGCTATTGTATGCCAGGGGTTACTGCCCCCCACTCTGTGGATTGGCAAGGACCAGTGGTATCTGGGTGGCCTAGGGCCTGGTCCTGGCCGTGGACAACTAGGGAGTACCAGTGGGGTAGCCTAGTTGGTCCTGAGTTTTTTTTCAGAGGGAACCACATGGGTTCAGAGTGGCGTAGACCCGGAGGGTGTCCCTGCAGTGCGGGCCCGCGTCCGTGTTCTATCGCCCCCAAGCAGGGAAGCCCATCACAGTGGTGATTGCTCTGCCCTGCGTTTTGGCTGGAAGGGGGTTGTGTTGGACTTGGCCCTTTTTGGCAGGTTCACCCCTAAACTTTTTGCCTTGTATGTTAGTAGTTTTAGGCCTCTGGGCACTTTCGCACTGTGGTCCAGTGGAAAGTGCGCGCGCACTCTGTGCACATTTAGTGAGATTGACCTGCCTCCCATAGGAATGCATGGGGGATATGTGTGTCCATGGTAATTCCTGGTGTGAGAGGAGTTCAGGGGCGAGTTTAGTATGTGCGAACTCGTGAGAATAAATGCTGTGCAATGGTGTGCGCAGATTTATTGTGACTAGTGGAGAAGTGCCACTTTTAGAAGTTGGCATTTATGTGTGCTCTGTGTCTGCCTGCCTGATGTGAATTGCATGTCTGGCTTGTGAGTGACAGGGGCTGGGAGGTGTGTGTGGCTCCAGGAGGGGCAGGGTGAGTCAGCGCAGGGCTGAATAGGGAGATCTGCATCTAGATGGGAGGGAGGAGTTGCACCTGGGACCTGAATAGGACTGTGCCTTCCCTCCACAATGCTGCATCCACCCCCTGTGGTGCGTCTGATGTCCCTAGCCTGTCCTGTGAAAGGAGAGAGGAGCAGAGCAAAACAAAGTGCTCCAAAGCTCCCCCAAACCAGTTGCGTCTGGTTTTTCACCAGCCCTGCACCTTTACACAAAGGGAAAAGGGTGTATAAAAGAAGGGGCTGTGACCCCATGAAAATGTTCTTGTTCCTGGACTCGAATCTGCCAGGGGCGTGCTGCTGCTGGGGCCGAGGGGGGGCTGCCAGGAGGGCTTGCCTCCCTGGGTCCTGCCTTTCCCCTGGACCTTGAAGACCTCTTTGCTGGGAGCTTCCTTTGCTCCATCTCTTTGCCTGCAGGACTTGGGCTTCATCTAGTGCCTGGAAGCGCTATCCTTTGATTGCCCAGCTGAGGAGGAGTGTGGGCTGCGCAGCGCGTTTGCTGCAGCCCCCTTGGAGAGGGAATCCCGACCGGAGGGATTCCCCCGTGATGGCTGCCGAGCGGGAGCCCACCCCGCTTATTAATTTTAATTGGGAGGGAGCCTACCCCTCATGGTACGCCGGTGCTGTTATTTAATAGCGGGTGCCCACCCCGCTTTATATTTTTTTATTGAACGGGTGCCCACCCCGCATCGCTGCAGCCGAGATGAAAAACGTTGCCGGGCCGCTGCCAAATGCGACCCGGAAGACAGGCACCGTTGCCTGGTTGTGGGCGGGGCTTCGCCTGAGGAGGCGGAAGGAGTTGCGGCCTGAGCGGGGCTCCCGTGAGCCGATGGGAGCCCTGGTGTGCGAAAAGGGAGTACGGGAGCCTACCCCGCCTCCGAGAACCCTGCAGTGAGGTCCCGGGTCCCAGGAGGGGGCCCGGGTGAAGCGAGTGGAAAAGGGAGCCTTGCGGGCTCCATTTCCGCCCCCCTCCTCGTCTTGAAGGGAGGGAGACGGGTTCGCCCGTCCGGAGCCGTGCAGGCTCCACGTTGAAGTCCCGGGTCCCAGGAGGGGGCCCGGGTGAAGTAAAGAGGCCGCTGGAGTCTCCCAAGTGAAGGAGAAGCCCCGAGTACAGCCGCAGCGCGACCTGGAGAGGAGCAGAGTCCCCACGCAAGCCCCGGTGAGTAGGGGCTTCCTCCATGTTATGGTGCCGTGTGAGGCACAGTGTTGCTCCCCCAAGGCACTGCGAGTGCCAGCCTATGTCCTGAGCGGCCCTGCCTGATAGGGGGGGCTGCTCCAACATACGGGCCATTCCTTTTGCCCAAGAGTCCTGGAGTGGGACTCATACGGCATGTGTAGTGCCCGCGCCATTTCCTCCAGCCTTTGGGGCACAATTGTCTACGGTGCCCCAGTGGGGCCCCGAGGGCACAGAGGTGCCGGGGCCCCCCCTTTACCTGATCCCCAGCTGCCCCGCTTGCCAGTGGACAGCTGCAATGTTTGGCATCTTTTGTCTAGAGGGCACAGTAAGTGCCAGTGCCACATTTTGATTCCCAGCTGCGCAGCAATTAGTGCCAGCTGCACCGTTTAGGCGCACAGTTCTTTGGGGCCATTTTGCGCTAGGAGTGAGATACACTCCTTTTCCCCATACTTCCCCAGCTGCCCAGCAAGTAGTGGTCAGCTGCTACGTTTAGGTTTGCGCAGTGGCGCACCCTTGACTTTCGCTGCCTTGGCAGCCGCCCTGACATTCTGGACACAGGGCATCTTTGAGCCCCTTTTAGGGATGGCCAGTTGGCCAGGGGGACTTATAGTTTCATAGGGCGCCAGGCCCTAAGGTGATTTATATGCTAGTGAGATTCTCTCCATGATTTATGTGCCCTAAGGTGATTATGTGGTGCTAGGAAATGTGATGCATTTACCATGCTTTACGCACCCTGTTTATACCTCTAATGTGGTTTCAATCAATCAATCAATCATGTCACTTATAAAGCGCACTACATACCCGCGAGGGTCTCAAGGCGCTGGGGGAAGAGGGGGGTGGTGCTGCTACTGATCGAAGAGCCAGGTCTTGAGGAGTCTTCTGAAGGCCAGTAGGTCTTGGGTCTGCCGAAGGTTGGTGGGGAGGGTGTTCCAGGTCTTGGCGGCGAGGTGGGAGAAGGATCTGCCGCCGGCGGTCGTTTTCCGGATGCGGGTGACTGTGGCGAGGGCGAGGCTGGTGGAGCGGAGCTGGCGGGTGGTGGTGTAGAAGCTGAGTCGTCTGTTGAGGTAGGCTGGTCCGGAGTTGTGGAGTGCTTTGTGTGCGTGGGTGAGGAGCTTGAAGGGTATCCTCTTGTTGACAGGGAGCCAGTGCAGGTCTCTCAGGTGGGGTGTGATGTGGCTGCGTCGGGGGATGTCGAGGATAAGACGTGCAGAGGCGTTCTGGATGCGTTGCAGCCGTCTCAGGAGCTTAGCCGTCGTTCCTGCATAGAGGGCGTTTCCGTAGTCCAGCCTGCTGGTGACGAGGGCCTGGGTGACTGTTTTTCTTGTTTCGGTGGGGATCCACTTGAAGATCCTGCGGAGCATTCGGAGGGTGTTGAAGCAGGATGAGGAAACGGCGTTGACCTGCTTAGTCATGGAGAGGGTGGGGTCGAGGATGACCCCTAGGTTGCGTGCGTGGTCGGTGGGTGTCGGGGCTGTTCCCAGTGATGTCGGCCACCAGGAGTCGTCCCATGCTGAAGGGTTGGAACCAAGGATGAGGACCTCCGTCTTGTCCGAGTTCAGCTTCAGGCGGCTGGTCCTCATCCATTCGGCGACGGCCTTCATTCCTTCGTGGAGGTGGGCTTTGGCGGTGTGAGGGTCTTTGGTGAGGGAGAGGATCAGCTGGGTGTTGTCGGCGTAGGAGATGATGTTGAGGTTGTGCTGTCGGGCGACGTGGGCGAGGGGTGCCATGTAGATGTTGAACAGCGTTGGGCTGAGGGAGGAGCCTTGGGGTACGCCGCAGATGATCTTGGTGGCTTTGGATCGGAAGGGGGCGAGGCGGACGCTTTGTGTTCTGCCGGAGAGGAAGGATGTGGTCCAGTCCAGGGCCTTCTCTTGGATCCCGGCGTCGTGAAGGTGGTTTGTGACTATGAGGTTGTTTTGCATATCAAGGTTTATGCTAGTGAGATTATGTTTCACTGTGTGATTTACGCCCCTAATGTGAGTTATACTTAGGAGGTTAGGGTCTAATGGGTTTAGACTTATGAGAGGATTGCATAATGTATTTAGGCTGGTGAGGTTGGCGCAGAATGTAATTTGTGCCTAATGTGATACTGTGCATAATGTAGTTTATGTTACAAGCTGATGCTAAGTACAGTGGTTACCAGTGATTACTGGTTGTACGTTTATGATGTGTTCTACATTTATTATAAGTGATACGTATACTAAGTTCGCTTTGTGTTGGTTCTGACAGTGTCCAGTTGGCCCTGTCAGGTGTAAATAATCCCTTGTAAATATGACCCCGTGCCAGGTGGCACAATGTATATTATGTGAGTACTATTCTAATGTGTTTTATGATAATACAAAGGCTTTTTTTATATTTAACCTTGTGTGGAGTTCCTTCTTGTGGTGTGCCTGGTATGTTGTTGCTGTGTGCGTGCGCAAACGCTTTACACATTGCCTCCGGGATAGGCCTGACTGCTCGTGCCAAGCTACCAAGGGGGTGAGCAGGGGTTGTCTTGGGTGTGTAACTCACTTGCCCTGACTAGAGTGGTGGTTTCTGCTTGGCTTTGGCGCAAGCCTTAGCCAACCAGAAATCCCATTTCTAACAGTGATGTACTACACTACTGTTGATTATGTGTTACATAATATGCTAATATGACTATGCATAATGTGTTTATGCTGATGCTAATGCCTAATATGGTTTGCTAAGTGCCCTATAGCCAGTAGGTACTGGTTGTTTTGTTTTCACTACCTGTGAGTTGTGATATGACAGTGGCCCGACTGGCCCTGTAATGTATATGATCCCCTGTAAAATCATTCCTAGTGCCAGGTGGCACAGTGTATATATGTGATTGCGTTCTAATGTGTTTTATGAGTAATACAAAGGCTATTTTTGATATAACCTTGTGTGGAGTTTCTTTTGTTGTGTGCCTAGTGTGTTGCTACTGTGTGTGTGTTGCGTAAACGCTTTACACATTGCCTCTGGGATAAGCCGGACTGCTACTGCCAAGCTACCAAGGGGTGAGCAGGGGTTATCTTCAGCGTGTAACTCCCTTGCCCTGACTAGAGTGGTGGTTTCTGCCTGGCTTAGGCGCAAGCCCTAGCCAACCAGAAATCCCATTTCTAACATTGGTGGCAGCGGTGGGATTCAAACCCATTCCTCCGAAGAGACTGGAGGGGAGGAAGAAAATGACAGGGCAGGGGCGCCAGTAGGCAGTGAGGAACCCGTAGAGAGGGAGTCTCTTGCTGGGTCTAGTGCCAGGGGTAGTGCCCAATCCCTTTCATGGTCCCCAGAGGAGTTGGTGGACAGGCAGAAGGTGAGGGAGCTTCAGCTGGCTTTAGAGAAGCTCAAATTGGAGCATGCCATGGGGCTAGCGCAGCTGGATGCTGGGCACAGAGAGGCCCAGAGAGCCTTAGAGGAGAAAAAGGCAATGTTGGCTCAGGAGTTGAGTCTCAGGGTATTGGGCCTTGAAGAGAAGAAGCTAGAGACTGAAAGGGTCTTAGCGCAGGAGCAGACGGCAGAGGCTGAGAAGGCCTTTGCCAGAGAAAAGCTAGCTCTTGAGGATATGTCCCCTGAGTGTAGTTTTAGTGGTCTGGATTCAACAGTGAGGGTGGGGTCCAGTGGTGGCAGTAAAAGAGAGTCCAGTGTAGGAAGTCCCACTCCCAGATCCCAGAGCGTGGTACCTAGTTCCCAGGAAGAGGATGTCACACCTGAAGGGTATAGGTTGACGTTCAGGGGCAGTAGGAAACTGTCTCACCAGTCTTGGGGGGAGTTTGTGGATGAGTGTTGTGATACACTGGAAGGTTGGGTGATGGGTAGCATGGCAAACAATTTTGAAGGGCTGTTCAATCTGATTGTCAGAGAGCACATGTTCCGTTGTTGTTTTCCAGGCTTACTCCAACACCTGTTGGAGTGTGAGTTCTCTGATCCCAGGGAGCTTGCATGGGAGGCAGACCTCTGGGTGAGTACCAGAGGGTCTGAGGAGGCATTGGGGGAGTGACCCTAAGAGGAGTGGCTCAGGTATTTCCCAGCCCAGGGTGGTGGGAAAGGTTCTTAGTAGCCCAGATAGGTCCTGGTGTAGTGGGAGGGGTGTAGGGACTCACGTCCTGTCTCCGCGGAGAAGGAATGAGAATGGGATGCGTCCCAAGGTGCCCGAAACCCAGTCTCAGTGCCTGGAGGGTTCCCTAAGGGAACACCAGGTGGGGAGCCTATGTTGACATTGTTCTGCATTCTGTCCATCAACTGTTGTTTTTGCATATGTTGTACTAGTAGGCCATCTGTTGAGGGGGATCTCCTAGTGTCAGAAGAACTTGGAGCATCTGCAAGCGGAGCTCCATCAGTTCTGGTGTCTGGCAGTGCCACTCCTAAGTAAAGGGATGTGGGGTGAGAGGAGGAGAGAGTCCCCAGTGGGAGAACCAGTGGGTCAGGGGCCAGCCATAAGGGCTGAGCCTCCTAGGAGTGACCATGGTGACACCACTTCTGTCCTGGGGCATCTTCGCGCACTGTCAGATGGACAGGGGTCGGGTGATCAGCACCAGGCAGACTGTCACGCAACACATGAGGTATGTGTTACCCTTGGGGGGGCATGCGTGCTCCCCAGGAAGTCCTGGTGTGCCAGGCGGGTGCTCAGCCACAGGATTTAGTCCCTGGGTTGGGAGGCCAGGTTCTGCCTGACCTGGAGGGAAGGACAACTGTAAGCAGTGTCCTGACCAGTTTGTATTTTAGGGGTACTACTCCAGGTGGGAGGGTACAGAACTCTTGAAGGGGGTGCAGAGGGAGGGAGTCCTCGCCTCTGGCCCCGGTACAACCTGAGGGTTTAGACCCTGGGTTGGGAGACCAGTTGCAGGGTCAAGGTCCTGAACTGGTGGGAGAGTTGTGTAGGAGGGCTGATTCCAGCGTCCTGATAGTTTTTGGTTCTGGGGGTGCTTCTCCTGAGAGGAGAGTGCGGGACCCCAGAAGGAGAGGTAGGGGGAGGAGAGCCTCGCAAGTGACCTCTGGTCAGACTGAGGGTGCGGACCCTAGGTTGGAGGATCAGTGGCAGTTTAGAACTGCACTGATGAGAGGTAGAGTGGAGAATGGATACTATGTACCAGTGGTTACTGACCCCCACTCTGTGAGATGGGAAGGACCAGAGACATCTGGATGGCCTAGGGCCTGGTCCTGGCTGTGGACAGCTAGGGAGTCCCAATGGGGTAGCCTAGTTGGTCCTGGAAGCTTTGACAGAGGGAGCCAAATGGGTTCAGATTAGCGTAGAACTGGAGTGTGCCCCTGCAGTTGCCGGCCTGCGTCTGTGTTCTATCGCCCCAAGAAGGGAAGCCCATAAAGGTAATAATTGGTCTACCCTGGCTTTTGGCTGGAAGGGGGTTGTGTTAGACTTGGCCCTTTTTGCAGGGTCATCCCTGAACTTTTTGCCTTCCTCCTAGTCTTTTTTTCTGACATGGTGTTGGTGGTTTTAGGACTCTGAGCACTTTATCACTGCTGTCCAGTGTAAAGTGCATGTGCTCTCTATGGTAAACATGGTAAGGTTGGTCTACACCTGTTTGGCAAATTTAATTTACCTATCAGTCCCCAGTAATGTGGTATCTCATATACCCAGGGCCAGTAAATTAAATGCTACTGGTGGGCTTGCAGCGCCGCTTGCGCCACCCACCCAAGTAGCCTTTCAAACCTGTCTCAGGCCTCTGCCATTGCAGGGCCTGCACGCGCAGTTTACTGCCGCTGTGACGTGGCACATAAAGTGGGTGCCACGTCTGTGACTCCCCTTTTACTACATATCAGTCACCCCTAAGGTAGGCCCTAGCTAGCCCTATGGGCAGGGTGCAATGTAGGTAAAAGGTAGGACATGTGCCTTAACTGTGTGACATGTCCTGGTAGTGACAAACAGCCATTTTGGTTTCTCACTGCTGTGAGGCTCCCTCTCATAGGAATGCATTGGGGATTCCCTGATAAGTGTTTCAGTGGTAATTCCTGAATCTGAGAGGAGTAGCAGGATCAAGTTTGGTATGTTTGGAATAGTGGTAATAAATGCTGTGTAATGGTGTGCGCAGATTTATTATCACTATTTTAGAAATGCCACTTTTAGAAGTTGGCATTTCTGTGTGCTATGTGTCTTTGTGCCTGCCTGATGTGTATTGCATGTCTGGCTCTGAAGTGACAGGGGCTGTGGAGATGCAGTGGCTCCAGAGGGGCTGGGTGAGTCAGCACTAGGTTGAATAGGCCCACCTGCATTTGGAGTGGTGGGAGGAGTAGCACCTGGGCCTGAATAGGACAGGGCCTGCCTCACACAATGCTGGCTCCGCCCCCCTGTGTTGTGTCTGGGGCCAGAGCCTACACTGACAAAGGAGGGTGTCTGTGCACTGAAAGGATGTTCCTAAAGTGCCCCTCAGAACTGGTTTTGACTGGGCCTAGGCCTGTGCCAGGGGGAGTAACCAAAGACATGGGAGGTATAAGTACTGGGGCTGTGACCCCATGTAAATGTTGGTGCTTACTTTTGAAATGGAGAGGATGCTGTGCTGGCAGGGAACCGCCACTGGGACTCCGCCTGGGGAGCTGCTTGCTGGAGGGAATGCTCCTCTGCCCAGGGACCATGTGTGCTGGCCTGCTGCCTGTGCTCTTCAACTGAGAACCCAGTGCGAGAGGAGCGCTGCCAGCTCCCTGCTTCAGGTTTCTCTGGTAGAGACAGACCGAGTTTTTCTGGTCCTAGAAGGGTTGCTGGCCAAAGTGTGCTGAAATGCTAATCGTGTGGGCCCTCCCTGGCTCTCACAACCAGAGGAGAGATCTTGTGGATGGCTGTGCAGCTGGGGCTCTGCTGCGTGGCCCCGAGCTGCCCGACGGCACCAGGAGAACGAGGATGCCGGGGGTGGGAAGTCCTCCACGTTGCCCAGCCACACTGATGTTACTGAGGAGCGGGGCCGACTGTAGCAAAGCCGGCGGAGATGTTGCTCTGCAGAGTAACTGATTGCTTCTCCGTTGACTGGGCGCTGCTGGAAACAAGGTCCAGGCGGAGGCTTCCGGCTGTGTGAGACCCGGGTCAAGTCTATGTGAGGAAAGCAGTAAGGAGCCTACAACGCGGTAGCTGGATTTCCTCCTAATGCCCCCCCCTTTGGAAAAGGGGTCCGCGACCCACGCTATTGGAGGGACTGGTAGAATCCTGCAGCATCGCCTGGCTGCCGGGAACAGCGACGTCGGATGTCAGTGATCCCCCTGATAGGGTCCCACCTCACTTTCCAGGAAGGAAAGTCCAGTGCCGGTAGTGCAGGGAATTCAGGAGACGGTGAGAGCTCCAGGCCTATGAGTGGCCAGTATAGAAACGCTGGTGAGGAGTACCAATAGCTGCGGTGGTGGCCCGAGGTCACGGGATGCCACACTTGCTCATTCGTTTCCTCAGCGGGGGGACCCAGGGAGGTCTCCCCACCGCCCATTGCTGGCTGGGTGTCCCCACCCCAAGGGCAGAGATGGGTAGGCCGGCCTCTTGCCTGCCCAACTGGAATAGCGGGCACGAGCAAGGAAATTGGCCTTAGTGCTTCTCCGTGAGGGGAGCTGAGTCATGCCACAGTGCCCGTGGTTGCAGTCAGGCAGAATACTTTGACTGCTTCACTGGGAGTGGAGCCGTGTCGAGGACTTGGCGACGTGGGTTTACACGCAACGTTGCAGGCATTGGTACTCGCAAGAATGTGCCTAGAGGCACTATGACCTGTGCACTTTGATTGTGATAAGTGCCTAGGGGCCCTGGGGTCTTATATGGTGATAAGACTCTGTTGGCACTGTGTTAATGACTCCTGCGATGGTTATGGCATATATGGTCGCCCCTATGTTTAGGTGAGTCCTAAGGTAATCAGGATGTCTGCCTAATATGTTTATGGCATACTGACATGGTGATGGTCTTGCTAAGTTGGCTATGCATAATGTGCCTAGGCTAGGGTGGTGATGTGTGCACCTAGTAAGTGAGTAATGTGCACTGCTGACGATGGTGGGCAGGATGAGTTGTAGTGATGAACTACACTACTGTTGATTATGTTTTACATAATATGCTAATATGGCTATGCATAATGTGTTTATGCTGATACTAAGGCCTAATATGGTTTGCTAAGTGCCCTATAGCCAGTAGGTACTGGTTGTTTTGTTTTCACTACCTGTGAGTTGTGATATGACAGTGGCCCGACTGGCCCTGTATTGTATATGATCCCCTGTAAAATTATTCCTAGTGCCAGGTGGCACAGTGTATATATGTGATTACGTTCTAATGTGTTTTATGAGTAATACAAAGACTATTTTTGATATAACCTTGTGTGGAGTTTCTTTTGTGGTGTGACTAGTGTGTTGCTGCTGTGTGTGTGTGTTGCACAAACGCTTTACAGATTGCCTCTGGGTTAAGCCGGACTGCTTGTGCCAAGCTACCAAGGGGGGGAGCAATGGTTATCTTCAGCGTGTAACTCCCTTGCCCTTACTACAGTGGTGGTTTCTGCCTGGCTTAGGCACAAGCCCTAGCCAACCAGAAATCCCATTTCTAACAGTAGTCAAAGTCCATATGTATCCAGGTGTATTGATGAGACATTTGTCTTCATGCACATTACAAACATATGCAGCATGTTTAGAATACTAATTATGCTTCTGTACCGTTTTTACAGAAGTTAGCATTCGCGGCGCCATTTTGTGTACCGGCGCCATTTTGTATTATGATCAAAACTAATTCCCTGCCTTTTCTCGGAAATGGCCTTCTGTAGGTTATGTTTCTTTGGAGCTGAAGTTTTGTTACACTAATGAATGCACTGTTCTTATTAGCGCATACCTTTCCTTAGTTGTAAGCCCTCTCCCACTTGTCTAGTGGCGGGCTCAGACAGGATGACCTTGACTGATAGATAATGTGTGCCAAGCTTCAGAACTGAAACTTACTCCTTTGTAATTTACTGTCCAGCTGCATTACTCTGGAAAATTCCATGGTGGGCGTGTTTTCATTGATTCTGAAATGTACATAATGTATCGTTATGCTTGTATTCAGACTCTCTCTGCAGCACTCTTAGCGATTGGGCAGACAGGGCTCCGCTCTGAGCGAACTTTGAATAAACTGTTATTGGTTTGTATTCTCTACTGTCTGACCGACTCTTCATTTCGTAGAAGGCAGAGAGGTGGTCGCGAGTGACCTGAGTGACCCGAATCGGGCCACTTCCTTCAAGCATGCTTTTCCTAAACTGTTGCACATTGCAACACTTGCACCATGTTGACATCTGAAAGCATGAACAATGTGAAAGTGTGATTTTAAAACAAAACTTTGGTGACTTTATGTTACACTCATGGCCAAATCTAATGTTAACATTGACCCCCGGCCAATGTAGGCACCAAATCTTGACTACATACTGATCAAGTGCTCTACTCCATGGTCCATATGCAATCCATGCCACACTAACATCATTGTATACTTACACTACTTATTACACATGATTTAGAGTTAACAAAAAACCAATTCTGGGAATACAGAAACCTGTAATTGAAAATTTGAACATGCTTTATTCAGCATAAAATGTACATTTTATAAATAGCAAAAGGCCAATGTCCAGTCCAAAGGTCTCTGACATATGGACACACAATGGTGGTGTGCTCACAAAGAAAAAACAGAATGTGCAACTAAGAATTGATAGTGTTTGCCGATGAAATTCACCAAAGTAAAGCCACAGTTATTTGAGTCCAAAGTCCAACTTTAACCCTCCATCCAATGTGGGACAGTTATTGATGACAGTCAACAAGGTGAACGCTTGGCACACATTGGATGATATTAAGGGCACATTGTCACTTCCTCTGAGTGGTGCATTACCATCCAACTCTCACAGATTTTTCCTCGGACGCCCCTTCCCACGTTTGAGTGGGGGACCCACAGCTGCAGGCTTTTGGCGCACTGGGGACTCTCAGCCAGACTCCACGTCCCCCCCTGTGGCTTGTACAGATGTTTATGCACCAGATGTTGTTGGTCCACAGGGAGGAGGGGTCAGGTGAAAAGCAATCTGGAGGAGGCTGGTACCAATTTCCCGCAGCACCCTAGTCTTGTCATCAATTTTTTGGTTGAAAGTGTCCAGCCGTTGGTTTTGTCCTGCCTGCAGATGCTCGATGTTCTGGAGGATTCCTATTACCT
The DNA here is from genome assembly GCA_963921515.1 of Calotriton arnoldi. Lineage (NCBI taxonomy): Eukaryota > Metazoa > Chordata > Amphibia > Caudata > Salamandridae > Calotriton > Calotriton arnoldi. The sequence continues at coordinate 350,683 of CAWUFW010004433.1, read as the reverse complement.
GGCCCATTTCTCCCTGGTAACCCTCGTAGACATTGATTGCCTGGGAGAGTTTAGGGTGATCATCATTGGCAGCACCAGCTGCTTGACGGCGTGGATCCACACTGCCCCTACCCACCTGAGCAGGCACAATTGTTGGTGGCACAGTCAACACTGAGCATCCTTCCTCATTGACAGGGGTGTTGTTGTTGGTCAACTCCAGAGTGCTCTGTGTTGCTGTGCTGTTGGCGGTGTCCCAGGCTGCTGTGTCCATCAAGGTAGGGGACAGCTGACGTGGGAGTAGTCGCAGTGGATCCTGCTGAAGCTGCTGGTGCTGTGTGCGAACCCAAACCTGATGGGCCAGGTTGGTCCTCCTAGTCCGAGAATATGAGAGAGTCTTCCAGGCTGGAGAGCTCCTGGTCGGTCGGAGTCTGGGACTAGCTGTCCTCATTTTGTCCGGGGGTGTTCCCAGCTTGCCCTGTGGGTACAGAAATGACACAGTCATTAATGTGAATGTCCATTGCACCTCAAATGATACCCATTATCATTTGATGACTGGACCTAAAAATAAGTTTATGGAGATAGATTGGCCTCCTTCATCCATGATGCTGGCCTATGTTTTTGAAGAACAATGCAAGTTTGAAAAGATGTTGATTGGTGATCATGTCCACCTATGTGCAGAAATGGGCATGTTGTGTTTAGTTCTCATGACATGTACAAAGACATTCACATCTGTGGGATGACAGTGACGTACGTACTCTTTAGAACATAATGCTGTAGTTTGTCAGGCCTGTGTATTCGGCTTAGTCCATGTCTCAGAAGTCACATAGGTATGGCTGCCTACGCACTCAGTCTGTTGCTTTCCCTGGAAATGTGGTGTGAGTGAGGTGCTTAACACTCTCATCTCATGACACTCAAGTGAATGCCTGTCGGGAGCCAAATGTGTGACTGCTTAGCTTTGTCCCTACACAGATCATGTATTTTGAAAATTGACTCCATAGTTAAATGAGATCTCAAACTCTTCTTTTTGCTAATTTGTGGCTAACTAATTTCATGAGCTAGGGTTGGAGTGCTGATGGTCTAATTGTGAAACCTACACTCCTCCTGCCATCTAGCCCAACCAGGTTACCAGGAAGAGTGTTGTCCAGACAATGATGGAAAGTGTACTTGCAAGATGTCTGTCACTGGTGCCTGTTGTCTGAGTTGACCACAATTACCATCATGGTCTTATGCTCCTAGCACCAGTCCCCAGTGTCAGCCATCTTGCTAGTCCATTTCCACTCACTGTGAGGTACCCATAGTTCCAGGGGTGCTGTTTGTGCTGGTTGGGAGGAGGAGTGTTTGCACTGACTCCATCTCCCATCAGGCCCTGTCCTACACGCCCCTTCCCAACCAGCACCAAAAGCCTACCTGGAACTCTGCCTTCATGACAGTGTGTGGGAATGTACTTGCAAAATGGCTGACACTGGGCACTGGTGTTTTGAGCACAAGTCATTGATGTAAGTTGGGGACAGGTGAAACACCAGTCACCATTGTCAGCCATCCTGCTAGTAGTTCTCGAACCACTGTGAGGAAATCATGGTTCCTGATGGGCTGTTTGGGCTAGGTGGCAAGAGTGTGTGTAGGTCAGGGCCTGATGAGAGTTGTGGCCAAACCAAACACCAGTCCCCTGTGTCAGCCATCTTGGAAGGACATTTCCACTCACTGTCAGTAAAGCATAGTTCCAGGTAGGGTTTTGGTGCTGGGTGGGAGGAGGAGTAATTGCAATGGCCACATCTCCCATCAGGCCCTGTACAACACACACTCTTCCCACCCTGCCCAAACAACACCCATAGAACTATGCTTCCATGAAAGTGAGTAGACATGTACTGGGAACTTGTGTGTGTGGCCCAGGCCTGATGGGAGTTGTAGTGACAGCAAACACTCCTTCTCCCACACAGCCCTCAATGCATGGTATCTGAGTGGACCACAACTCTCATCATGGCATTGTGGTTTGAACAGCAGTCCCCACTGTCAGCCATCTTCCTAGAGGATTTCCACTAACTCTCAGGAAATCAGACTTCCAGGTGATCTGTTTGGGCTGGGTGGGAAGGTATGTGTGGGACAGGGCCTGATGGGGGATGTAGTCAGTGCAAACACTCCTCGTCTCACCCATCCCAACCAGTTCATCTGGGCCTATGTCTACCTGACAGTGAATGGAAGTGTACTATCAAGATGTCTGACACCGGTGCCTGGTGTTTGACTTGACCACAACTCCGATTTAGGCCTTGTGCTCAAAACACCAGTCTACAGTGTCAGCCATTTTGGCAGTACAGTTCCACTCACTGTCAGGTAGCCATAGACCCAGAGGAGTTAGCTGGGCTGGGCTGGGTGGGAGGATGAGTATTTGCAATGGCTACAACTCCCATCAGGCCCTGTCCTACACACCATAAACACAATAAATCCCATGCTAATACATGGGGAGGGGAACTAGAGGCGCAGGGTTCTAGGAGCAAGCAGCCTCCAACAGCAAATGCTAACCACAACAAGAGCTGCTCCTAGTATAGTGACCACTGTGGGTTTAGAACCGAATTGTGAGTGAAAGCATCTCACAAAATGTAACGGACTGGTCTCACACACCACCGGGTGTCATGCTTCATCATTGACCAGTCCTCGCCCTCTAAAACCTTGGTTTGATAGAGGGTGGGCATACACCTGATGACAGGGATGCACTTCCAAACTAAGTGGGGGCCCATAAAACAAAAAAGTGAGTGAGGTTAAAAATCATTATAGTTATCAAATTGTGATTTTTAATGTGTATGGTAACTATATGATATTAAAATAAGTGGACGGTATATGGGGAATTAATTGTCCCCTAACCGTAATAAGAATGGTCAACATGTTTCTGCCATGGTGGCCCAGGAGGGTCCAAGGCATTCATCAGGACCTTAACATAAAAATGGGGCTCCGTTCTTACCAACTGGTGGTTAGAAGATACCACTGTGCGGGTGTGACCTATGTCACTCTCCACTGTAAATGATGGCTTCTAAATTAAAGCCTGTAATAAAAAACACCAAAGAGTACGTAACGACATACTTAGGTCACACTGAAAACAATACATGCACTGGTTCAGCTAATAGTGAGTGACTAATTGCGTGACATGTGACACTCTATGCGTGCGCACATCATGAGTGATAATGTGAGATAAAATCTCACTGATCTTACCCTATGCAATAAAACTACTTGCCCCATGGGAGGAAGGGAGAGGAAACCCCTGTAGTCAAACCCTGAAAAGGAAAAGCACAAACACCGCAATATGCGTCATTGAATGCGATCAAACAGTGTTCCGTTCTCTCAGATTCCAAACACACTGAAAGAGTGAAAAGCTTCACTGTGAGAAGCAGCCAGTCATACACCCATGCAACCTCTTACTGCATCAAGGACAGTTTCCCACGATTCTCCTAGATGACTGCTCCCGGTCTTCCCCGATGGTGAAATGAAGGAACCGAGGCTCCGGGTTATATAGTGCCCCCTTAATTGGTTAATCAGTGGAAATGAGCAGAACACAAGAAAGGTGCAGCCAATTACGCGAGTTCCGGTGTCCCACAGCGCACTGTTTATTGAGCGGAGGACCGCCTGATCTAAAAATGGCCGCGCTCAGTGAGTGTAATATTCTGCCTGGGTGAGCGCATGCGTCTAAAGCTAAGAGACGCGATAGAAGAATGCCCAAAATGGAAAGTGTCACTCTTCTAAAATACCTCTACAAATGGTATCTACACACGTGGAAGCGGACTATTCATATAGGGAAACAAGTAAATGCCATGAGAACACGGTGTACAGTCAGAGCGTGATGTTTTATCCTCAAATTTATTGCCAAAAATCGGCCAAGTAATGGCAGGTATGAATCTTTTTAAAAACACCTGTTAACCAGAAAACCGCTGAATCGTATGAATAATAAGCAGGTCGCTAATAAGGGGAAAGAAGCAAAACGGGTACCGGCACAATTGCCTGAGTACCAGATTCCTAATCCATAAGCATGGGTTTCAATACAACATTACAGTCAATGTTGTCAGATTGGAACCTTAGTTACCTGGGAGGCCGGATGAATAGTGCATATTGGGGACAAAAGGAGGATGTATAGTGACTATGAAGTACTGATATTTAGAACGCGGATTGCTCAAAAGAAGGTTAATGACCAAATTGCCAAAAACTGGGGATTTACAATCGATCCTTTTAGGGAAAACATATAGATAAAAACGACCGAGTGGCAGGGACCACACTGACTTAGTGTTGGAACAGCGCGGTATACCAAATATGTACACAGAATGCATCGAAGATGCTAAGAGATAGGAGAAAATATCCACAGAGCATGATGTCATAAAAAGATTAATTAACGTCCCATTTGCAGCCATGGGATTTCATCGATGAGCCCACTTTCCCACGATCGTAGGCGGTAGACCCATCGTTGCTTCCTAATGTGTAGGGCTTTTGTTAGATCATATTTGCGTTTCTTCATAACCTCCAGCACTACCCACTTGAGGTCTGTGTCCTTGTGATTTTTCTCAAGGAAATGACGTGTCAATTTAGTGTTGTTTTTTTTGCACCTTGTGGTGCTCCGGTGCTCATTGATGCGGACCTTTATCTTCCTTGTGGTCATGCCCACATACTTGAGATTACACGGGCAGGTCAAGAGGTACACAACATTCTCCGTGGTGCAGTTGCTGAGTTCTCCCAGTTGCCAGGGATTGTTGTTGCCTATGTTTACCTCCTTTGTGTTGGTCGTGAGATTGCAAACCGTGCACCCTCCACAAGAATAGTGGCCCACTGGTCGTTGGTGGTTCCAAAGTGTTTGTTGTTCCTCTATTTCATGGGACATCGTTTTGGAGTGTAATAGTTCATCACGTAGGCTTCTGTTTCTCCTGAAGGCAAACAGGGGTGCTTCCCATTCTTTTCCGACGCTGTTCAAGATGTTCCAGTTCTTTCTAATGATCTTCTGGACTGTATTAGAGACAGGGGTGTACGTGGTGACACACACCAGTCTCTTGGTATCCTCTTTGGTGACATCCTCTAACAGTGACTCCCTGTTGTTGTTTCTTGCTCTTTTTCTTGCCTTTCTCACCATCCTCTTTGGATAATGACGATCCAAAAGTTTTACCTCCAGTTGTTCTGCTTGTGCTTCAAAGGTTTCAGTGTTCGAGCAGTTTCTTCGGACTCGAAGGAACTGGCCCACCGCGAGGTTTTGCCTCAGGGCTCTCGGATGATAGCTCTCAAAGAGGAGTAAACTGTTCTTATCCGTGGTCTTGTTGTGTACTTTCGTCGAGATTCCCTCACTGGTAAGAGAGATATCCAGGTCTAAAAACACTGCATGGTCCTTACTTATGGTGTATGTGAACCTGAGGTGCTCGCCCTTGGAGTTTACCCATTGGGCGAAATTGCTTGCTTCCTCCTCTGTCCCGTTCCACACGATAAGCACGTCATCTATGTAGTGCTTCCATATTTTTAGATGTTTGAAAAATGGGTTGTTGCGGTTGAGGATATGGTCGTCTTCGAACTGCTGGACATTGAGACATGCCATACTTGGGGCAAAGGTACTGCCCATCGATGTCCCTGCGATTTGATGATAGATAACATCCTCGAACTCAAAAAAGTTCTCCGTGAGGGCTAGTTCAGCACATTCCATCACAAATTGTTGGGGAGTGATGAAATACCAGTCCATATTCAGGATGATATGTTCTACAACCTCCAATGTTCGTCTCTGCGGTATGCTGGTATACAGCGCCTCGATGTCCATCGTTATGAACAGGTCCCCTGTGGTGTCTATCTCCAGGTCTCGTAACAGGCAGAGGACGTCTTTTGTGTCCCTGAGATATGAGTGGGACTTCTGTACAATTGGTCTAAGAAACCAATCGCAGAACTGAGAAAGAGGTTCAAGAGCTGACCCTATGCCCGATTTAATGGGTCTTCCTGGTGGTGGCACCCGGTTTTTATGGATCTTTGGGAGTGTGTAAAACCTGAGCATCCTGGGGTTCTCATTGACGAGAAAATCCGCCTCCTGTTTAGTAATCCAATCGTTACTAATGGCCTCTTCCACCATGTTCTTGATTCTGTTCATGAGAGGCCCTGTGGGGTCATTCTGATGTATTGCGTAGCTGACTGTGTCTGAAAGTAGTCTCTTACATTCCTCTCGGTACATTTCTTGGTCCATAACGACAATGGCACCCCCTTTGTCTGCCGGTTTGATAATAAGATCGTGGTTGTTCTTTAAACCCTGGAGTGCCATTCGTTCCTTTCTGGTGAGATTCTGGAATCCTTTGGTAGTTTGGAAATTAATTTCCTCAATCTCCTTGAGTACAGCTTGTTCAAAAGCTTGTATATGGCAGGGGATAGTCTGGGTTGGTGGTTGAAAAGTTGATTTCTTCCTCAATCCCATTGATTTCCTGTCTTCTGTGTCATTCCTGGTATCTCCGAAATGATTGCGAAGCTTGATTTTCCTAAAGAATTGGGACAATTCTGTGTTGAGAACAAATGGGTCATTGTTAGGTGTAGGGACAAACCCTAGTCCTTTTGACAGGACAGATTCCTCATCCACTGTAAGTGTGTATGTGCTGAGATTTACAATGTTCGTCACTCCCTGCTGGTTGACGGGGCGTTCGCGTTCCCTTTGCACCTGGTCACCACTGTATTGGATGTTTTGTCCTCCCACTGGATCCTTGTATTCCTTCTTTTTTGCCATCCTCTTCCTCTGCCCCCGCCCCTGTATAAAAAAGGCTGGGGATTTTGTGGGAAGCCAAAGCCGGGTGGATAATACGGTTGTTGCCAATATCCAAACGGTGGCAATGGTGGCTGTGTCATTGGTTGGCGATAGCCTTGTTGTTGTCTGCTAAATTGTGGCCCTGAGCTCTCATCGCTGGTACTGTCGCTCCTCTCTTCTCCGGAGCTGAATGTCCAATTCAGGGTAGTGGGTCTAAATCGTTGTTTCCTACCCGGCTGTTGTTGTGCGGGCTTATAGTAATGTTCATCAGTGATGTATGGGTAAACTGTTTCTCTACTGAAGTTCTGCACGTCCTTTTTTAGTTTTGTTAATTTCGACTGTGTAAGATATTCCTTGTACTCAGTATGGTCATTATTGATTTCTTCAAGTTTCTTCTTAAAGACCGATATATGCACTGATGTTTTCAACTTGCTTTCGCTTTGTTGGATCTCCACAAGGAGGGCATCTGCCAATTGTCTGGCCGTGTTAATAACTAAAATAAGCCAGTCCTTGGTACACTTCCAAGCAATGCAAGACCAGTTTGTGCGAAACTCCTTATTGTTAAGGAACAGTCTGGGTTCATTTGTAACTATGAGTCCCCTCGGTGCAGTATTTTTCCTAAGGTACTCCGTCATAAAGGCCCCATGAAGAGCCGTACGTATCTGTTCCTTCTTTTTGGCTGACAATACCTCCCATTCATCAGAGTTCTTGACCGTCTGCGCCACCACCACATCGGCTAACACAGACGGTGCACTGAGGATCTCCGCAAGTACCTCCTCCCCGAACGACAGTTCGGTGTCCATGGTTCAAGCAGGATTTAGAGTAAGTGAGCCAGATCAATTCCTGATCAGCTCCTCTTAATTGATTGTCTGGGACTTTGTCTTCACTTTTTCGACAAGTATCCCTGGTCTGATCTCTACTGATCAGCACTCAACCCCAATGGGTAAAGGTACCCCTAGATTGTTCCCACAGCCATCAGCTGTACATTAATCATAAACACAATAAATCCCATGCTAATACATGGGGAGGGGTACTAGAGGCGCAGGGTTCTAGGAGCAAGCAGCCTCCAACAGCAAATGTTAACCACAACAAGAGCTGCTCCTAGTATAGTGACCACTGTGGGTTTAGAACCGAATTGTGAGTGAAAGCATCTCACAAAATGTGACGGACTGCTCTCACACACCACCGGGTGTCAGGCTTCATCATTGACCAGTCCTCGCCCTCTAAAACCTTGGTTTGTTAGAGGGCGGGCATACACCTGATGACAGGGATGCACTTCTAAACTAAGTGGGGGCCCATAAAACAAAAAAGTGAGTGAGGTTAAAAATCATTATAGTTATCAAATTGTGATTTTTAATGTGTATGGTAACTATATGATATTAAAATAAGTGGACGGTATATGGGGAATTGATTGTCCCCTAACCGTAATAAGAATGGTCAACATGTTTCTGCCATGGTGGCCCAGGAGGGTCCAAGGCATTCATCAGGACCTTAACATAAAAATGGGGCTCCGTTCTTACCAACTGGTGGTTAGAAGATACCACTGTGCGGGTGTGACCTATGTCACTCTCCACTGTAAATGATGGCTTCTAAATTCAAGCCTGTAATAAAAAACACCAAAGAGTACGTAACGACATACTTAGGTCACACTGAAAACAATACATGCACTGGTTCAGCTAATAGTGAGTGACTAATTGCGTGACATGTGACACTCTATGCGTGCGCACATCATGAGTGATAATGTGAGATAAAATCTCACTGATCTTACCCTATGCAATAAAACTACTTGCCCCATGGGAGGAAGGGAGAGGAAACCCCTGTAGTCAAACCCTGAAAAGGAAAAGCACAAACACCGCAATATGCGTCATTGAATGCGATCAAACAGTGTTCCGTTCTCTCAGATTCCAAACACACTGAAAGAGTGAAAAGCTTCACTGTGAGAAGCAGCCAGTCATACACCCATGCAACCTCTTACTGCATCAAGGACAGTTTCCCACGATTCTCCTAGATGACTGCTCCCGGTCCTCCCCGATGGTGAAATGAAGGAACCGAGGCTCCGGGTTATATAGTGGCCCCTTAATTGGTTAATCAGTGGAAATGAGCAGAACACAAGAAAGGTGCAGCCAATTACGCGAGTTCCGGTGTCCCACAGCGCACTGTTTATTGAGCGGAGGACCGCCTGATCTAAATATGGCCGCGCTCTCTGCGCATGCTCAGTGAGTGTAATATTCTGCCTGGGTGAGCGCATGCGTCTAAAGCTAAGAGACGCGATAGAAGAATGCCCAAAATGGAAAGTGTCACTCTTCTAAAATACCTCTACAAATGGTATCTACACACGTGCAAGCGGACTATTCATAAAGGGAAACAAGTAAATGCCATGAGAACACGGTGTACAGTCAGAGCGTGATGTTTTATCCTCAAATTTATTGCCGAAAATCGGCCAAGTAATGGCAGGTATGAATCTTTTTAAAAACACCTGTTAACCAGAAAACCGCTGAATCGTATGAATAATAAGAAGGTCGCTAATAAGGGGAAAGAAGCAAAACGGGTACCGGCACAATTGCCTGAGTACCAGATTCCTAATCCATAAGCATGGGTTTCAATACAACATTACAGTCAATGTTGTCAGATTGGAACCTTAGATACCTGGGAGGCCGGATGAATAGTGCATATTGGGGACAAAAGGAGGATGTATAGTGACTATGAAGTACTGATATTTAGAATGCGGATTGCTCAAAAGAAGGTTAATGACCAAATTGCCAAAAACGGGGAATTTACAATCGATCCTTTTAGGGAAAACATATAGATAAAAACGACCGAGTGGCAGGGACCACACTGACTTAGTGTTGGAACAGCGCGGTATACCAAATATGTACACAGAATGCATCGAAGATGCTAAGAGATAGGAGAAAATATCCACAGAGCATGATGTCATAAAAAGATTAATTAACGTCCCATTTGCAGCCATGGGATTTCATCGTTGAGCCCACTTTCCCATGATCGTAGGTGGTAGACCCATCGTTGCTCCCTAATGTGTAGGGCTTTTGTTAGGTCATATTTGCGTTTCTTCATAACCTCCAGCACTACCCACTTGAGGTCTGTGTCCTTGTGATTTTTCTCAAGGAAATGACGTGTCAATTTAGTGTTGGTTTTTTTGCACCTGATGGTGCTCCGGTGCTCATTGATGCGGACCTTTATCTTCCTTGTGGTCATGCCCACATACTTGAGATTACACGGGCAGGTCAAGAGGTACACAACATTCTCCGTGGTGCAGTTGCTGAGTTCTCCCAGTTGCCAGGGATTGTTGTTGCCTATGTTTACCTCCTTTGTGTTGGTCGTGAGATTGCAAACCGTGCACCCTCCACAAGAATAGTGGCCCACTGGTCGTTGGTGGTTCCAAAGTGTTTGTTGTTCCTCTATTTCATGGGACATCGTTTTGGAGTGTAATAGTTCATCACGTAGGCTTCTGTTTCTCCTGAAGGCAAACAGGGGTGCTTCCCATTCTTTTCCGACGCTGTCCAAGATGTTCCAGTTCTTTCTAATGATCTTCTGGACTGTATTAGAGACAGGGGTGTACGTGGTGACACACACCAGTCTCTTGGTATCCTCTTTGGTGACATCCTCTAACAGTGACTCCCTGTTGTTGTTTCTTGCTCTTTTTCTTGCCTTTCTCACCATCCTCTTTGGATAATGACGATCCAAAACTTTTACCTCCAGTTGTTCTGCTTGTGCTTCAAAGGTTTCAGTGTTCGAGCAGTTTCTTCGGACTCGAAGGAACTGGCCCACCGGGAGGTTTTGCCTCAGGGCTCTCAGATGATAGCTCTCAAAGAGGAGTAAACTGTTCTTATCCGTGGTCTTGTTGTGTACTTTCGTCGAGATTCCCTCACTGGTAAGAGAGATATCCAGGTCTAAAAACACTGCATGGTCCTTACTTATGGTGTATGTGAACCTGAGGTGCTCGTCCTTGGAGTTTACCCATTGGGCGAAATTGCTTGCTTCCTCCTCTGTCCCGTTCCACACGATAAGCACGTCATCTATGTAGCGCTTCCATATTTTTAGATGTTTGAAAAATGGGTTGTTGCGGTTGAGGATATGGTCGTCTTCGAACTGCTGGACATAGAGACATGCCATACTTGGGGCAAAGGTACTGCCCATCGATGTCCCTGCGATTTGATGATAGATAACATCCTCGAACTCAAAAAGTTCTCCGTGACGGCTAGTTCAGCACATTCCATCACAAATTGTTGGGGAGTGATGAAATCCCAGTCCATATTCAGGATGATATGTTCTACAACCTCCAATGTTCGTCTCTGCGGTATGCTGGTATACAGCGCCTCAATGTCCATCGTTATGAACAGGTCCCCTGTGGTGTCTATCTCCAGGTCTCGTAACAGGCAGAGGACGTCTTTTGTGTCCCTGAGATATGAGTGGGACTTCTGTACAATTGGTCTAAGAAACCAATCGCAGAACTGAGAAAGAGGTTCAAGAGCTGACCCTATGCCCGATACAATGGGTCTTCCTGGTGGTGGCACCCGGTTTTTATGGATCTTTGGGAGTGTGTAAAACCTGGGCATCCTGGGGTTCTCATTGACGAGAAAATCCACCTCCTGTTTAGTAATCCAATCGTTACTAATGGCCTCTTCCACCATGTTCTTGATTCTGTTCATGAGAGGCCCTGTGTCTGAAAGTAGTCTCTTACATTCCTATCTGTACATTTCTTGGTCCATAATGACAATGGCACCCCCTTTGTCTGCCGGTTTGATAATAAGACCGTGGTTGTTCTTTAAACCCTGGAGTGCCATTCGTTCCTTTCTGGTGAGATTCTGGAATCCTTTGGTAGTTTGGAAATTAATTTCCTCAATCTCCTTGAGTACAGCTTGTTCAAAAACTTGTATATGGCAGGGGATAGTCTGGGTTGGTGGTTGAAAAGTTGATTTCTTCCTCGATCCCATTGATTTCCTGTCTTCTGTGTCATTCCTGGTATCTCTGAAATGATTGCGAAGCTTGATTTTCCTAAAGAATTGGGACAATTCTGTGTTGAGAACAAATGGGTCATTGTTAGGTGTATGGACAAACCCTATATAACCCGGAGCCTCGGTTCCTTCATTTCACCATCGGGGAGGACCGGGAGCAGTCATCTAGGAGAATCGTGGGAAACTGTCCTTGATGCAGTAAGAGGTTGCATGGGTGTATGACTGGCTGCTTCTCACAGTGAAGCTTTTCACTCTTTCAGTGTGTTTGGAATCTGAGAGAACGGAACACTGTTTGATCGCATTCAATGACGCATATTGCGGTGTTTGTGCTTTTCCTTTTCAGGGTTTGACTACAGGGGTTTCCTCTCACTTCCTCCCATGGGGCAAATAGTTTTATTGCATAGGGTAAGATCAGTGAGATTTTATCTCACATTATCACTCATGATGTGCGCACGCATAGAGTGTCACATGTCACGCAATTAGTCACTCACTATTAGCTGAACCAGTGCATGTATTGTTTTCAGTGTGACCTAAGTATGTCATTACGTACTCTTTGGTGTTTTTTATTACAGGCTTGAATTTAGAAGCCATCATTTACAGTGGAGAGTGACATAGGTCACACCCGCACAGTGGTATCTTCTAACCACCAGTTGGTAAGAACAGAGCCCCATTTTTATGTTAAGGTCCTGATGAATGCCTTGGACCCTCCTGGGCCACCATGGCAGAAACATGTTGACCATTCTTATTACGGTTAGGGGACAATCAATTCCCCATATACCGTCCACTTATTTTAATATCATATAGTTACCATACACATTAAAAATCACTATTTGATAACTATAATGATTTTTAACCTCACTCACTTTTTTGTTTTATGGGCCCCCACTTAGTTTAGAAGTGCATCTATGTCATCAGGTGTATGCCCGCCCTCTATCAAACCAAGGTTTTAGAGGGCAAGGACTGGTCAATGATGAAGCATGACACCCTGGTGGTGTGTGAGACCAGTCCGTCACATTTTGTGAGATGCTTTCACTCACAATTCGGTTCTAAACCCACAGTGGTCACTATACTAGGAGCAGCTCTTGTTGTGGTTAACAAAACCTGTCCTACACACACCTTCCTACCCAGCCTAAACAGCCCACCATGAACTATGCTTTCCTCACAGTGTTTCAAAATGTACTAGTAGGATGTCTGGAACGGGTGTTTGACTTTGCCACAACTACCAACAGGGCATTGTGCTCCAAACACCAGTCCACAGTGTCAGCCATTTTTTTTCCACTCACTGTCAGGTAGCCTTAGGCCCAGATGAACTGGTTGTGCTGGGTGTGAGAGGAGTCTTTGCTGTCACTGCAACTCCCATCAGGCCTGTGCCCACACACACCTTCCCACCCAGCTCACCCAGCCCACCAGGAAGAGTGGTGTCCTGACAATGAGGGAAAGAGAACTGGCAATATGTCTTACACTGGTGCCTGGTGTCTGAGCTGACCTCAACTCCAATCATGGCATTGTGCTTTGAACTCAGTCACCAGTGTCAGCCATCTTGGCAGTACATTTCCGCTCACTGTCAGTAAAGCAAACTTCCAGGTGGGCTTGGAGGGCTGTGTGAGAGGAGGAGTGTTTGATGTCACTTCAACTCCCATCAGGCCTGGGCCCACACACACCTTCCCACCCATCCCAACAAGCCTACCTGGGACTCTGCTTTCCTGAAAGTGAGTGGAATTGCACTGGCAAGATGTCTGACACTGGTGACTAGTGTTTGTAGCACAAAGCCTTGTTGTGGGTTTGTAAGAAGTGTGTACATGGCAATAGTTTTCAGCCTTTTCCTTTTCATTGCAGGTATGTGGTTTATCTGTATTACATACACATCACGTGCTCATTGACTATTGTTTTAAAGAAATCTAAAAATGGTCATTTAGTTAACTGGGTCCATTACAGCAATGTCTGTAGAGGTGTAATTGCTAACTGTAGTGGAATGTGGAGTAGGTACTTACCAGACTCCGTTCCTTCTGTGAGTCCATACACGCTCTCCGGGAGGAAGGATGTCACACTTTCTCCTTCAAGGAAGTAAAGTGCACAGGTGGTTCAGGAGGGCAACCACCAGTCCGTTCTGATGTTCTTCAGCACACAGTCTTTTGACCCTCCTTCTCACTTCGTACCACCTTCTCTAGATATCATCCAGTAAGCGCAGGACAGGTACTTCAGCGTTCACCTTGTTGACTATCCTGTCCTACATCCTAATTTTCTGGGTGAGGGGAGTCTGTTTGACTAGGGCCCCAAATAAATGTGGCTCTACTTTGATGATTTCATCTACAAGCACTATCAACTAATTATCTTTAAAATGTGGCTGCTTCCTCTGGGGCATGATGAGGGTGAGGGTGAATGTTAAATAGAGGGTGTGTTTGAAAAAAGGTATTTAAAACAAAAGTGGCAAGTTGTGAGGTGGATGACGTGTGTTCAAGGCTGAGAGCAGGGAATTGCCAGGGACTCCTCTCTTGGGCTACCAAAAGTATTGTGTGAGCAAAGGATCATGGTCACTTTTTTGGTCTTTATATAGGTGTTTTTTTTTTATTTGGAGCTACCTATGCTTGTTGTTATGACTGCTTTCAGTATTTTACACTTGCAATGTCGAACACAAACCAACAAGGTTCTGAAACCGAGCCGGATGCATCGTAATCTGTTCGGCGGGTCAACCGATGCTTGTTCGTAACCGGAATGCCTATGCAACGGCATTTCCGACCGACACGGGCGGTTTGGATTTGTTTCCAACCGACGTGGTAGGGCAGAATGGTTTCCGACTGACTAGGTTGGAGTTTTACCTGCTATGCATCATAATACGGTGGTTGGAGAGGTCGTGGTCGAGTCGGTAGGAATGTTTCCGAGGACGAGTCGGTCGGACGGTCTTTACGACCGACATTGTAATGAGGCCCTAAGTCTTTTTCAGCCAAAGATAGAAAGCATAAACTCGAAGCTTGAAAGGGAGAGGCAATTCAGGTTCACTTGGATCTGATGAGAAATCGTCATAATGCACGAAGTAGCCGTACGCCATTTGGTCTATTCTTGGCAGCTCAGCAGGTTTTGTAGAACTGGGAGATGACTCGATCTGTGGAATGTTGACATAGACGTCGTCAGTTTTTCAAATTTAAATTTCTGTACTTGTTAACTGTACAGTTGTAGTTGTTTTAATAGGGAGAAGCATCATCTCATTCTGGTTTGCAGCTTCTCTTCGAAAAGTGGAGTCTTCAGTGATCATGAAAGCTTCCCTCTGAACTTCCTGTACAGTAGCGAGAGGAGTGCCGTGGCTACCCAGGAGCGTATGTGGCCTACTGTTGAGAATCAGCCACAGAGTGTAGTTTGGTCAGATCAATTGAGACAAACCTATTGTCTCAACGGCCAGCAGGAGGTGGAAGAAGGACAGTTCTGGATCCTTCGACAGTTAGGACAGGTACAGGTGCTCTGTAAGATGGCCCAAATTTGTTTTTGTCTACTATTTTCTCTCTGACCAGGTCCCCAATCTCCAGGACCCAGGCAGGTTTTGCCATTACCAATTTCACTTCCCCAGTGGCGGTGCATTTTACTTGAACGTTGCTTTGTAAAGCTCTGTATTCTTTTAGGTCAAATGGTGTTTCAGCCGCCACTGTGCTGACACTATTGAGGTTGAGTACCCCCATCCTTACCCCAAACAGGAGTTCATAAGGTATACAACCCCCCAGGGATTTTCTTGGCATGTTATTAAGTGCCTTCTGGACCGTATATAGGTGATTGATCCACTGCCACCCGAGCCTAATACCCTTGCTGTTAAGGACCGCTTTAAATCACAGTTTTTCCTTTCTACTTCTGAATTTCCCTCAGGATGATAGGGGGGAGGAGTACCGCAAGGCCACACCCAAACTTCCCATGGCTTCTTTGTAAGCCCAAGAGCTAAACGCCGGGCCCTGGTCTGAATGTAGTGTGTCAATTGCGTATGTCCCGATAAAGACTTGCAAATCCTTTATAACAGTTTGCGTGTCAGCTGAGCGCTGGGGCCAAACCCACAGGAATCTAGAGCATGAATCCACTGCCACCAAGATGTACTTATAGCCCCAGTCAGAGTGTAAGGAGCTGCAGTGATCCAAATAGACATATGCAAGAGGTTTGTCTGAGATCAATAAAGGTGTTTGTGGTGGACGTGCTACGGTGGAGCCCTTCATTTTTCATTTGAGGACAAAGTCCTTGGGCTGTTTAGTTAGACCTGGGCACCAATAGCACTGCTTTAGTAATGATACTATAGCAGTTATCCCTGCACGTGCAGAACCCAGACTATCATGTGCAGCTAGTATCAATCCCAATCCCAAACTACGATCAGTGTTTGGTATAACCCTATCCCCCACTCCTAGAATCTGAGCATACAGAATATTGTGTGCATTTAACTTGTAGGTGTACTTGAGTGGTAAGCCTTTTGGCAAGGCTGAGCAACATGTTGCGCATGGCATTGACAGCTCTCATAGCTGCAACGTCTGGATACAGTGTGTATGACGCTAAGACTGGCCAAGTCGCTCCTTCTCTACTGAGCGGACCGAGTACCACGTGTTCTGTTGTATGGGGAAGGGCGCCTTCAAACCAATTAATGTGCTCTTGGTATGTGAATGGGACTTCTAAGTCTACGTATGGAAAACACTCATCAGGTGGTTCACCTTCAATGTATTCATGAAATAACCTTGCATGTGCATCTGCATGCGGAAACTTAACCCAAGAATAGAATACCTCTGTTCTGAATGCTTCGTGTGCCTCAACCACGAAGATAACATCCGGTGCCGGGAGGCCATGATGTAGCAATTGTTTGGTAACTGCCTGTCCTCAATGTTCTGAAATATTTAGTCCATCTATCTGTTCTCCAATGTTCTCATCCTGTTCGGTCATTGTTAAAGCAGTAGTAGTAATTTGTTATGGAGATATGGTGTGCACAGTGTGGGAACCTTTAATCCTCCAAGCTTGATTAAACTTCAGCCAATACATAGGGTATGCTTACTCAGCTGAGGCGGACTTGTTTCCCTTCCCACTACAGACGTCTCCAGTTATAATGTCAGTAGGGGTCTCTGCGAAAGCATGACTGAACTACTCATAATCAACCATTAAATAAGAGCCTAACCAATGTGGCGGCGCCATGTTGTGTAGTTCCTACCAATCAGTAGGACCTGTGCATTGTTTGGACAACATAAACTAAGGGCTTGGTGTCAAGACTGATTACGGACACCCCCGCAGGATATGATGGCCTATAGACGAGCTAGCTCACAGTGCTACCGTAAGCCCCCCTAACCTACCGGGGAATGAATGGTGCAGAACCTTTCGCTCAGTCACTCGTGCTCACTTATTCTCGGAGAAATATACAGAGAATACACAGTGGGACGTTTTCAGTAATATTTATTGAACCAAAGTTATACTTGCATAAAATACGTGTGCTGCAATGATTAGTAGACAGAAGCAGATAAACGTGATTACAAGCACCATAAGCGTAAATAGTAGATATAGTTCTACCATGGTGCTAAACAATGTATATGTGCAGGCATATAAACAAGGAAGTAATCTAGCATACTCCTACTCTGTGAACCCTACTCTAAGTGTACCTAGAGGGTTTGTAGGTGTAGAGCCAAGAATCCCCCCATGGAATGATCCAAACCCATTACCTGATGGGATAGAGTGAAGGACCCCGTCTTGGTCACAAACTGGACACCCCACACGAGATGTCAGACCGCTGCATGGTGATTTCTCAGCATGCAAGGACCCTCTGTGTCAGAGGAAGTACCTTCTCTACTCATCTATCAGGATGATCATCTTTTATAATAGAAAGCAGCCTTGCGATGTATGCATAGATTAGTAATGTTGTGGATATGTAGATAGCCCTGTCCCCCCGTGGATGAAGATAGTGATGACATTTGTACATAGGAAGGAACAATACCTTTTACATGATGTTCAGGGCATTGTGGTAATGTTGTGTGAAGCTAGGTGTAAAACAAGTTTAGTTTCAGAGAAACTAATCCAACATTGTTGTGCATGCAAATGTATGCAAAAGGTCACCTCTTGGAAATGTTATTTGTGAGGGCCTAACCTGGGAATATAACAACAGTGCAGAGCAGTAAAGTTGCTCTGCTGAATTGCGTGAACTGGGGAGAGCAAAATTGTTCCATATCTACAAGGAAATGGTACAGTTCTGGTCTCTCCATGTGGTGCACACTTTGTACAGTCATGTGCTGACCCAGGCACCAACAAACTAAGAGAGGAGATACCTAGAATTTCATAAAGTGCATGTGTGTAATTTATCCGAGATCGGTAAGTAATGGCACCCAGGTAAATTGGTGCTCACCTTACATTTATCTCAGACCTATGTATGAAATCTATCTGTATTTATATGTAGAGAGAGTTTTTAAATACATATATATATATACATATATATTATTAGGGTCCTCACCAACAGGTACCACCCATGGCATGCTTCATCATTTGACCCTCACTCACACACGAGTAACTGTGAGTGAAGGCAGGGAGTGTGGGTGTGTTAAAATAACCTCCAAATCCTAATTCAAATTTTTAATGATCTAGGATTAGGGGCTACATTAAAAATAAGATTGACGACGCTCTTAGGATTTAATGATCCCAGGTGTCTATTTGGTCGACATGTTTCAGCCAATAAAACTGCCTCAAAAGGTCATTTGGCTTTCTTCAGGACCTTCGTTTACCCTGTTAAATATAGTGAAAAGCCTATAAGCTTATGCAATTATATTGTATTCAAAAGGCATGCACATTTATATACGAACCATACATGAAGGACTTTTCCTCGAATGGCCAAAGATGTCTAAGTAAGTTTACTGACATCACTCGAGCAGTGTCCCTGTCTCCCTGCATGTCCTAACATGCAGGCAGACAGGGACACTGCTCGAGTGATGAGCGGACCCGTACTCTTGACGAATGTGTGACTACAGGGACGGTCCTTCCCTGAAAATCCCTATCATGTCGGTAAACATTGTGATCTGTATACTTTTTGTGAAGGAAAGGGCCCCTTCCTGCACAAAAACACTGCTTTAAGGCTATTTCCTCTATGAATGTATGTTGCAGAATGCAGCACACATAGAGGAAAGAAATAGGCAAATTAAAGATATTTCTCCTCATTACTACAAAGCAAACACAAGGAGATGATGGACGGACCACTGACACTTTTCAAACACTCACCCCCAGTCACTAATGATCTGGGTTGAATCCATCATTGTTCTTAGGCTCCTTTTTCCACTCCAGTTCAAACCCAGCCATATGCAAATTAGTCTTGATCCTGTTCCTCATGGGAACAGTCCAGACCCACCTGCCAAGTCAGGTCATCCGTGGAGCGGAAACAAGTATCCTGGGACCGGTTTCAGGGTAGCACCCCTCTTCAGCCAGGCTAGCTTGAATCCAGTGGCAAAGTGAGCAAGGGACCCACATCTGGGCATACCCTTCCAACTTAGGACAAACAAAGCAAACACAAGGAGATGATGGACGGAGCGTTGAAACTTTTCAGGCACTCACCCCCAGTCACTGTTAGATCTGCCTTGGCAGTTCGGGTTGGACTGTTCTCATGAGGAACGGGGCCAAGACTGATTTGCATATGGCTGGGTCCGAACTGGGGTGGCAAAGTGAGCTAAAGAACAATGATGGATTCAACCCAGATCTAATAGTGACTGGGGGTGAGTGTCTGAAAAGTTTCTGCACTCTGTCCATCATCTCCTTGTGTTTGCTTTCCTCGTTACAACATCCAGGTATATTTGGTATATTTGGCATAGATCCACGTCTACGAGTCTTTGTAGATACAGATTTGCATCAAAATCCATGTGTGAATTCACAGGAATGCCCCTGTACCACCCATTGAATGCCTCCCTGACAGAAAATAATGCAAGCCAGTGCATTGTGTTACATTATTTTTTATTACAAGCCAATGCAAATCACCAATTGTTTTGGCTTGTAATTCCCAAACAGGATTTTGTCTTGGGTCAGCATTAAAAAATTAACACAAACTGTATGAATAAACTTTGTAAATTTGGACCCATATGTTTTTTCAATGGCCCAATAGAGAAATGGATGCATTTTAAATTCCGGGTGACCTCAATCAAATTCTGTCATAGAGGGTCCTGCCTTCTTGTCCTTCCCCTGCCTCACTGATTCCTTTGACACCATTAACCACTGGAGATTCACCAATATTCTTGAGATTGGCATGGAAATAAAAAAGCAAAATCTTGAACTTGTTTATCTCCTCACTCAGCTACAGAAAACACCTGGAAAATGCCTGCTGTGACCCAGACTCAACCACCTGCAACATCACACAGGGCTTCATATTTTACCTTACACCATTTAACATCTACATGGAGCCTCTGAGATGCTTGATGGAGGAGTCAGGTATGTTCACCAATCAATAGGGGGATGACACTTACCTCTGTATGAAATATACTTCCTTTGCCAACATCATCTCAAACAATGCCTAAGAATCATGTTCTAAGTTGTCATCAAACTTTCTAAAATTAATTCCTAAAAAGACTGATTTAATTTTAGGGCCTGAGAAAACCTATGTTTTTTTCAGGCCCTGATTTAATTTTAGGGCCTGAGAAAACCTATGTAGATTAAATGTAGACTCGACCAAGGAACTATGAATAAACATTTTTACAATAAAATTTAGTCCAGGAAATTCTGGGCCATTTTTATCTACGTTTTGCATCACCCTTGCGCCACGCAAGGTAACGCGAAACCTAGATGAGATTTTCCAAGTCACGCAAGGCCACCTTGCATGGCCCTGTGATGCTTGGCAAATCTAGAGTAAATCAATGCAGCGCAAGTCACTGCCTTGCGTTACTCTGCTCTGGGAAGGTGTCCACAGGTGGAACATGGAAGTTCCCATGCACCTGCCCATGGGTTTTGATGCATTTCTGTGAGTATTAGACCTGGGTATACGCCAAAATGCTACACCTACTCAGGGGAGGAGTGACGAGGAGAAATATCTTCATTGCTCCTTGTTTTTTCACCTTTCTACTATGCTGAATTTTAAAGCACACTTACAAAGAAGAAAACGCCTCTGGGATTGTTTTTGTGCAGGAAGGTGCCACTTCCTGCACAAAAACAATTCTTCCTGCAACACAGGCACTTTGCCATCATGATGCTAGGGTGCCTGTGTTGCCGGGCATAACACAGCTTGCAAGTGCAAGGAGAGGAGAGGAATGCGGCATATAATGTTAAATATGTTGCATTCCTGCCCTCTCCCTGTCATGCAACACAGCGCAGCGCTGCAAGGATTCTTGCTGCACTGCATTGCGTGACATTTTGATAGATATGCACCCAAATCTCTTATTTTTGGGTTAGACTAAAAACTTGCAATGAAAATATACATCAAGTGTTTGGTAATTCACAGATATCTGCACTGTTTGTCCTAAGAAGAGTGACTTCAGTGCGGTAGTACAAGTCATTTTTATCTTGCATAAAGACTAAGGGGCATATTATCAAGCACGACGTTAAATTTATCGCCGGTTTAGCGGCAGTGGGCTTGATAATATGCCCTGGAGAATTCCAATAGAAGCCCAAGTTGACACCAGAACATGGGCTTCTATTGGAATTCTCAAGGGCATATTATCAAGCCCATTATCGCCGTTTTAGCGGCAGTTTTCTGCCGCTAAACCGGCGATAATTTTAACGCCTTTTCTTGATAATATGCCCCTTAGTAAATGTGTCTCTTACTACAATGTCCAAAACATTCTTCCTCCCATGAAATTACTGCGACAATCAGCTGCTAGATTTAGCTGGCTCTAAAAAATATGACCATATTATTCCAGGACTGAGGGAATATCATTAGCTATGTCTAGAGACTAGATTCAAATTCAAGCTTGTCTGCCTTCCTTTCAAAGAAGTCGGACCGTTTTTACTAAACATTTCAAGAGAGGCAAAAAGTCTCAGAAGCAACAGGACTGTGCAACTCAATGCCAACATGTTTAAATCAAATTCAGGGGCATCTAAATAATTTTATGGGGCTGGCACATCTCTATAAAAATCTCTCCCAGAAGCCTTCAGATGTAAGGAACACAAACTTGTTTGGGAAAAACCTGGATACTCTACTATTTTGCGTCATTTCCCAACTATATTGCTTGTATTAAATCCATAAAAATATTGCATCAACTACATTGGATCAATCACTATGGGCCTTTTTACGATGCTGGTGGGAACGCCACCATCAGGCAGTTGATGGCGGTCCAACCGCCATCGGT
Organism: Calotriton arnoldi; assembly: GCA_963921515.1. Taxonomy (NCBI): domain Eukaryota; kingdom Metazoa; phylum Chordata; class Amphibia; order Caudata; family Salamandridae; genus Calotriton; species Calotriton arnoldi. The sequence continues at coordinate 328,760 of CAWUFW010004433.1, read as the reverse complement.
CCCTGCATGACTGCCCGCTGCATTATGATGGCAGGCGGGCAGAGAGACCGCACAACAGTGGCGGTGCCTGCTCAGGCACCGCCTTAGGGATTACAATGTCCCTTTCCGCTGGCTGTTTCATGTCGGCTAACCAGCCATGGAAAGGCAGGCGGAAAGTGACTTGGGGGCCTGTAGCGGGCCCCAATTCTCCCTGGCCTTCCGATATGGGCCCTGGGGGGCACCTTGGTACCCCCCTACATATCCCTGCACCATGCAGTGCCTGCTACATGGTGCAGGGATATGTGCAATGTGGTTCTTTTGGACTGTGGTGTGTGCTGCAGCCCGCAGCATGCGCCGCAATACAAAATATACAGATTGTGACTGCCTTCAAGGCGGTTGCATCCTAATCCCGATGGCGGGACCGCCAACAGCTAGTCGGGCCGTTCTGTTCCCGACAGGATGGCGGTCGGACGCTCGTCTGCCCGCCATCATAATCAGGCCCTATATTACAAGATAAGTGTAGGTAAGGTGATACAGGTATAATAATCATACCTCTATGCATACCTTGATAATGTAGTTGTAAGTCATGTAGTAGATACAATATTATTTTAGGACAATATTATCCACCTCGGTGTAGTGTGAGGCAATTCACCTACACGATTGATGACCAGCGGGCATTTTTTTGCATCTATTGACTGTCTACCATCTCCTCTCACCCCTTTCCACGGTCCACTTTTCCCTCTACATGTCTTCTTTCCTTTTGTTCTACTCTCCTTCCCCTCACAATCTATTTTCCGCTTTTATGTTGTTTTCGATTTTCATAAAGGTTACATGCTTTCTTGTTGTGTTCATCATATTCTATGCGTTTCTCCGGACTGCTCTTTTCTTTTTGATTATAGAGCGCCCTGACACACTTCTGGGTAAAGCAATTCTATAAAATTGCTTCATAAATGAATAAATAAACAAATAAATAAACATGACAGTATTGGCTTTGTCTCTTGTCATGGGCTGGTGATTGAGAATAGAAGCTGTGCCAACCTATGTATTTTGTAAAATGATCACATTTCTGTAAAAACTGCGAAATTCATAGATGCAGATGCCAATTCTCTGAAAAAATGAATTAAATTATTCTTTAATAATGACAGATTTAAAAATCTTTTTGTCTTTTAGATGATTTAAATATGAGAATTAGGCTTGTTACATAATAGCATGATGTTGATTGCTTTAATGTCATGGTTTTTAATAGTCAGATCAAAAAACCTGACTGTGACTAAACAGTATGGGGCATATTAGCAAGACCCACGTTAAAATTATCGCCGTTTTAGCGGCAGGAAACTGCCGCTAAAACGGCTATAATGGCCTTGCTAATATGCGTTATGGAATTCCAATAGAAGCCCAGGTTAGAAGTCCTGCACATCTAACCTGGGCTTCTATTGGAATTCCATATCGCATATTAGCAAGCCCATTATCGCCGTTTTAGCGGCAGTTTCCTGCCGCTAAAACGGCGATAATTTTAACGTGGGTCTTGCTAATATGCCCCACATTCCCTGATTTTCTCGATTAAAATTAAAAAGTGAATGTAAAAATAGAAACCATACAACAGAGAAATATTCTTCCCAATATTGTTTTTGATCTTTAATATTATGTTAAAATTGCATTGCTCCATATCAGTTTTTTAAATTAATCAGATAACTCAAAATTGAATGGCATGCTGCTACCAGGTGGCATGAATTTGTCAGGATTTTTTGGTTAGCCTGATTACAAAGTTTTAACGTTCAAATTCCCTCCAATATCATTGCGTTAATTTCTTCAAATGCCTGGTGCTGAGTTAATTTTTTCATAGTATTAATTGTTTCCCACTGAGGATCCTTTTTTTTTTTTTTTGGCACCACCTAACTGAAATTCTAAAATGCAGTTTGAATATAAATAATTATGCAACTTACAAGCTGTAAAGGTTTCCAGATGTTAATAACTTTCTTTCGGACTAAGGTTCATTAATTTTGTTTGATGCTGTCTTTTTGTACTCTATTTTCAGAGAATATATCATTAATTGAACACTCCACCTCTATTTGGAAACAAAGAAACTTCCCCTTAAACCAAAGCTCAAAGTCAGAACATTCACTTAAAACTGTACCCCACTAAGCAAATTAAGCAATTTACAGTAATTTGTAGTGAAAAAAAACAATGTAAATTTCTAGCAGTACTGGCATGGATATTTTGCCTACATTACCTTTCAAAAGTAGATCTTAAAACACTTTTTATTTAATTCATTTTTTTCATCCTTGGCTTTAAAATAAGTATGCTTTAGACTTCATAATTACTAAGGGCCAAATTTAATAATGCTTTGCTCTGAGTTTGTGCCACTTTTGTGACCCATACCTGGCTCAGAGCTTTGTGGTGGGATTTACTAAATAATGCAAACCAAGATTTGCGTTAGAAAGTGATGCAGCGGAATCGGTGGGGGGGGTCATATAATATCCCACACCAACCTTTACAATACCTAAGGAAGCATAAATACTATAATGACGGGCCCGTAAGTCATTATCCTTTCTATTAGCAATAGCCATATCAAAGGTCCTCTAATGGATCTTTGGTAGAGCTAAAAGGGACTGTCGTGTAGTTCCTATATTACACATACAGGATCTGCGTGTTCGGATAACATAAACTGTAGGACTGGTCGCAGACTGGCTCTGAGCACCCCCACCGAGAATGTTAGCCTTTGTGTTTTAGCTAGCTCACAGTGCCACTAGAATCTCCTCTTATTGGGGAGAGAATAGTTTCTGGCAACCTCAGAACATGACAACCCTGATCCCCCAGGATTGTGGAAACAATATACCACTTTTCGCTCAGTCACTCGTGCTCACTTATTCAATCTCAGAGAGTTACACAGAAGAAACAGTTGGGCGTGTTACAATAAGAATTTATTGCACAGTTGTTCTTCTACTGTACAATAGATGTGGTGCAACAACCGTTAGACAGTAGCAGATATATATGATTAACAGTACAGTGAAAATAAAAGGATAGTATAGTTCTACCATCTTGCAATAATCATGAATACATATATGAATATAAAATGCTTGATAAAAATGCGCGTACTCCTACGATGCCTATCTAGATGTACCTAAGTGTACCTAGCATGTGAGTAGGTGTGAAGCCAAGAATCCCTCTAGGATTTAGTCTAACCCCATTACCTGAAGTGAGAGAGTGTGGGACCCCGTCCTGGTCTCGAGCTGGACACCCCGCGAGGGATGTGTTAGACCACTGTCAGCTGGAGTGTCTGCATGCAGGAGCCTCAGCGTCTCTGATCAGTGTGTTGGTCTGGAAGTCTCGGTCTCCTCTCCCAACCCTAGCAAGATGTGCTGTATTTATACAAAAAGTATCTAGGGTTTCTTTGCCCCCTGTTTCTTGTATTAGCCATTGTTGGATTTGAGGATGACGTATGGGATGAACCTTGTAGGTAGATATTATGCAGGTGGTGTGCAGCCCCTGCTTGGTTTCCAGGAACCCTCATGAATATTCATTCATACTGTATGAGTCTATTGATGGAGTTATAGGACGCTATTGTTCAGGGAAAACCCTCCTTCTGCGCCCAGGACTAGAACTAGGTAAAGGTTCAATCCTAAAGACTTGTTACTGTGTAGTATAAGGGAGATAATGTAGGTGAAGGTGTATGATATTACCCGGGCCTTTATTAGGGTACCTATATGAAACATAACACCCACTCCTCTTCCGAACAGTCAATAATGATAAAAATGCAAGTGAACTACCCTTTGTACTAGGTAGCGGCGCATAAAACCATCAGTGAGCTTCACAAAATAATGTCTTTAAAACCATTTAAAAATAGTCTAATAGGGGGGAAGAAAAATTATTTTTGAAAGTTTAGCATTGGAAATGTCACTCGAAGCCAAAGTCCTTGCTGAGTTCGTTTATATAATTCGAACCACTACAAGCGTCAGAAGGCCATGCTTTTCCAGTGAAAGTGTCAATTAAAGGAAATGTTCCAAATTTAGTCGAGTTTTCAAACAAAAAGGAAAAACCAAATTCTTTCCCAGCACACGATGAGCCAATTATAGATTAAGTGTCCTGGCTGGGAGACGTAACATTGCCGTTGCTCGCTGTTGCAGAGGACGATCCATGTAACACCTCGCAGAGCACGTCAATTGAGCACAGATGATACTCAGAACTGCCAATAGCTGGTGCAGAGGCAGCCGGTGCTGTAGTCGATACCTGAGTGCTAGTGGAAGAACTGATGCTCAACCCAGTTGTAGCAAAAGGCACCTGTGGGTTCTCGAGGAATGCAGCCATCAAGATAGGAATACGCTGAGGACACTGCCGAGCATGGACCCTCACCGGTTCCAGCATGGTATTCATGTCCGGTGGCGTTGCCGATGGAAGTGTCAGACAGAGATCTAACACGCATTCTTCTCCGCAAAACAGGCATCGAAGAACAGGTAAGATGCAGTCCACCCAGACTGGTCTAAACGATAGGAACCAAGAGGCGCTCAGTTCCCATAGGCGAGGTGTGCCCAGATGTTGTACCATGCGTTCACAGTATTTACGCTCCAGGAATGCTTTTGCCATCTCGTTGGTGATTGGGCCGTCCATTGCGTAGCAGAAAAATAACAATCAGGATACCTGCTATTGAGAGCAGGATCAGCGGAAGTCCTCGAAAAACACTTCCCAATACAGAGTGTATAAAGTTTGGAATAACTCCGAGGACAGTCTGAAAGGTGCTCAGAAATCCTGACCCTATGGTCTTAAATAGGAGTACAATACCACTCGTATCAGGCATATTAAAGATACGTCCCACCATTTCTGTGAAATGAGAGGGGCAGTTTGTACGTATGAGTGCCTGTATCTCAGCCGAGGTCCTTGCGATTTGAAGATCAAGGGTCTCCCGGGCGGAGGTTAAGGGCACAGTTTGCTGTAAAAGCATGGCTTTCATTCTGCTCAAAGTATCAAACTGTATAAAGGAAACATTTAGTGAAGGCCATAGTGGCGCCTCCCTGACTGTACTTGTTGGGGGAAACAATACTTGCATACAGAAAGTAACCCTGGAGTTAACCGTGACCAGATAGGCAATCCCCGGAAGCATCCCACAACAACCTTGATCATTCAGCATCAAGTAACTCCCATTCAAGAGCAGCTCAAATACCGGTGGAATCACGGCTGCTGGAGTCCCTTGCAGGTGGCAGGACAAATTCGCTACTGAACCATTACAAGCTCCGTGTAGTAAAATATCCTGGCACATGAGAGAACCACTCTAAGCGCTCTTGCAGTTTCTACCGCTTAGAAACACTTCTCGATCCCCACTTCGGCATCAAAATCTGTACGGTAATTCCCAAGATTCCTTAATGTATTCCTTACCTAATTTTTCATATTTGACTGCCTGTTTTTGTTCAAGGCAATACTGAAACTGAAAAGTCGTGACCGGTAGAGTGATGTGGCCATGGATTAGCCATTCTTTGGATGGTGATTCCACTACCGTAAATGGTAATCTATCCAGTTTCTCAATACGCAGCATTGTATATTTTGCTCCCCTTTGTGCCATTTCTAGCTGTTCATCTGCTAGATTATATTCAGAAAACAGAGACGTACTGTTGATAAAATGCCAAGGCACATAGCCTTCATGCAAAGATTGCAGTGTCCAGCTTAACAACATAATAGAACGTAACTGAGATTGCCCGTGTTGTAATATGGCCAAATCTTGTTCCAGTATGTCCATTGCAGAAGATACAATGTTGCCTAAGGAATAGATCCTGGAGGTTGTTATCCCATTATCCACTACTGCTAAAGCCTTTTCTAAGTTAATTCGGTCTATTTCCCGTATTCTCTCTGCGGCCTCTTGTTGGGATATTTTCCAATTTTCATTGTAGGCAGCATAAATGCCAGCATATATGAAACATTTCTGACTTGATTTCTTGGGACCTAGTAAAAAATCCCTACGATCCATGTCATGTGTTAGTAAGGATAGGTGATGTTTTACTTGTGTGAGTGTTGAGGTTTCTAGTCAATCAAGGCACAACTTCCCAATGCTGTAGGATGTCCCTACCCCTGGATGTTCTCTTTGTACATAGCGTGGGTCTGACCTATGGATACTGAACCCTTCGGTGGTACCCCAGAATCTTTGCTGACATCTGTTTGTGTCTCTGGGCCAAACCAACCATCCTTTCCAATTAGGATCTGATCTATTGTACTGAAAAATGTCATCTACTTCCACCCCTTCTTGTGAAGTTGTATTTTGCCACCCCTCCATCTGTGATGGTGTTGGAAACCGAGGTGTGTTCAGGTCTTTGTTCTTGGCTAGTCCAAGACAGGATGTCTGTTGCACTGTGTCATTTAGGAATATCATCTGCTGTGGAATGAGGCATGGTCTAAATAGGGCTTCTGTTCCCTGGACTTGCCAGTCTCTAGAACCCCAGACTGATTTTAAGTCAATTGTGTCCTTCCATAGGTCAAAACCCTGTTCAGACAATCGGGCAATAAAGGAAGCAGAGTAAATCTGTTTGGTGTTAGTCAACATGATTTTCTGTGCCGATGTGGGCGCGACTTTATAATAAAATGACTTCGGGTCAGAAATGTTAAACCCTGAAAAATATGAGAATTTCTGTGCAAATGTTTGCAAACTACCTTTCGGTGGTGTAGGGCAATGTTCCCACTGGTGGTACTCAAAAACATTTCTAGGTGTTATCGATTTGTGTAGGAAATGATGACCATAATGTTGGTAACAGTACAAAGTGTCATAGTCTGAAGTACGTTCGAGCATTTCAGTGTGTGGAAATGCGGCAGTTTTCTCTAAATCAGACAAAATGTTATTAACAGTTTCAGAGTCCCAATCATCAGAAAATGTACTGGAGGTAATGATATCACTTAATGAAATTTTAAATACATGAGAAATTTTTAAAAGTTCAGTTGGACCGAATATATTGAAATCAACCTTGTCCCAGACTATACCATCCGGTATAGGAACTGCTGTAATGTTCACTGATGACAAGTCTCTTTGTTCACGATGAGAAGATTGATATAGTTTCAGACTCAAATTTACTTTTTCGGCTTCAGGTCTTTGTTGAAGGTATTGTCCATTAATAAGCATGCTAAAAGTTATAACTAAGCCTAGCTAGAAAAGAAAGAACAGTATCCCAGTAAATACCCAGAGTTCTACCAAAGGCGATACCAGGTAAGTCTTTTTGAGAAAGTTTAGAAAGTCCGTAATCTGCTGCTTGCGTGTTTGTTGGGCTTGCATCGTTTCCGGTTCACTTGGATCCAAGGAAAACGTATCAAAGTTCATGAAGTAGCCAGAAGCAGTTCGATCAATTGTTGGAATTGCATCAGCATTTGTTGAAATCGTAGTTTGCTCTCGTCGAGGCATGTTGACGTAGACATCTGTATTAGGTCTTATTGCAACTTGTGTGTTATTTCGAGTTTGATTTTGAAGTTGAACTTCGGGTTCAAGGGGAACGAGTTCCATAGCAACGTTGCTTAGTCCTTCATTCCGTGTTGGAGGCTCTTCAAACGTGATGAGTCTTTCCATTTGAACTTCTTGGATTGTAGCGAGAGGAGGGCGTCTGCTACTGTGGAGTCCACGTGGCCTACTGCTTAGTATCGGCCACATAGTGTGGTTTGATTAACCCCTTCCATGCGCCGGACGGCCCCCGGCCGTCCGACGTCATGGATGGCGTGTGCGTCGGACGGCCGGGAGCCGTCCGATCTGCGCACGCGTGGAATTTTCCGGCACCATGGGGAAATTCCGGCCACGCCCAAGCGGTTAAGTCGATTGAGACAAATCTTTTCTCCTTTTTTCCGGCAAGAGGTGGTAGAAGTACAGTTCTTGTTCCTTGAATTGTTAGGACCGGTATAGGTTTTCTGTAGGATGGCCCAAATTCGTTTTTATCCGCTATTTTCTCTCTGATCAGATCCCCGACTTTTGGGATCCAGACAGGTCTTGCCGTGAATGCCTTGACTTCCCCAGTGGCGGTCTGTTTCAGGTGGACATTACTTTGTTGTGTCCTGGATTCATTTAGATCCTGTAAAACAGCCAAACAATCATGGATATCAAATGGTTTCTCATCCGCCACTGTGCCTTCACAATCAAGATCAGGTACCCACATTCTTGTCCCGAATAGGACCTCGTAAGGAGTGACACCCCCTAGAGAGCTTCTTGGCTGGTTATTGAGAGCTCGTTGTACCCCATATATGTGATTGACCCAGCTACCGCCCTTGCCTAATACCCCAGCTGTTAAAGATTGCTTTAGGTCCCAGTTTTTCCTTTCCACAACCGAATTTCCCTCAGCATGGTACGGAGAGGAGTACCGCAATGCTACGCCCATACTTTCCATGGCCTCTTTGTAAGCCCGAGAGCTAAACGCTGGGCCACGGTCAGAATGTAACGTGCCAACTGCGTATGTCCCGATAAAGACTCGCAAATCTTTTATAACAGTTCGAGCATCAGCCGAGCGCTGAGGCCAAACCCATAGGAATCTTGAGCATGAATCCACTTCAACCATGATATACTTGTAAGCCCCATCCAATTGTAAGGGGACGCAGTGGTCCAGATATACACAAGCGAGAGGTCTGTCTGATTTTAATAACGGTGTCTGTGCCGGGCGTGCTATGGTGGAGCCTTTCATCTGCTGGCAGATGTCACATTTCAAGACGTAGACTTTAGTTTGTTTTGTCAGACCTGGCCACCAATAGCGCTGTTTCAACAATGAAATAGTCGCTGTAACGCCTGTATGCGCAGAGCCCAAACACTCGTGTGCTGCAATAATCAAACCTTGCCTACGATCCATATTTGGTATTACTCTGTCCCCCACTCCAGGAATCTGAGCATATGGAATGTTGTTTGCATCTAACTTGTAGGAGTACTTGAGTGGAAATTTCTTTGGTACTGCTGAGCTGCCTTTGCCTGAAGCAATGACAGCAACCATAATCTCACCGTCTATCCTCGTTTTTGAACGAGTGATTGCAGCTACGGAAGCTGTGCGTACAGCCCCCTTTGCGGCTTCATCAGCCAATCAATTCCCTTCAACGTGAACGCCAATACGTTGATGACTCAGTGTATGAATCACGTGAGCCCGTGGTAGTTCGTTTTTCAACTCAACTACCCATTCCCATAGCATTTTATGCTTAATTGTGCCACCTTTTGCGTCTTTGAACCTGTTTAGTTCTCAATGATGTAAATATTCATTGTATGATTGCACACAGTAAAAAGAATCACACACCATCAGTGTGGGGAATTCGTGATCCGTATTCACCAGTGCCAGTATCAGTGCTTTTAACTCTGCCAACTGGGCCATGCAGTCTCCTAGAGATTGTATTTTGGTGCAACTGGGATGGAACTTTCCATCCCGCATGCGACCTTTAACGATAGCACATGCTGCGCTGTTTTGTTGCTTACTCCCTATGGCCGGTTGAGCAGATCCGTCAGTGTAAATAATATATTCATACTGATCTAGAGGCAAGATTTCATTCGGCAGAGGATATTCTTGTTCGTATTGCAGAAATGCTTGTGTTTTTAGACTTGGATCAAATCTGTATTCAACATCCTTTCCAGTAAGAGAATTAGCCCATTGTATCCATCTCGGATGTAAGGCTTTTGCATTCGGAATGCTAGCCTTTGTAACAGCTTCCAATGCCGGTACCGGTGTTACGACAATAATGCACTTTCCCTGAGCCAGTGCTCTTTCTCTTGCTACAGCGGTCTGAACGGCTGTCAGGATTTTTTCTGTTGAAGTGAAACGCATTTCTGCGTTTGTGTACAGGTGTGATTTGTAAGCGATTGGTACTGTTTCGCCTTCATTGAAGGTTAAGTAGGTGTACCCGCATTAACCCGCTATTACATGGATCATTAAGTTGCGTACGTTCACCCGCGTATGTAAGTGTTTTGAAGCTATCATGTCTTCTTGTAGTGAACGTAGGATGTTTGTGTGTTCCTGTGTCCATTGTCTAACTGAAAAGTCAGGTTTTATTAAGTCGTAGAAAGGTTTTACTCTTTCCGCGTAATCCAAAATGTATGTTCTGCCGAAATGTAGGAATCCCAGTATTGATTGTAAATTTTTTAATGATTTTGGAGGTTGGAGCAGTGCACACTTTTCTAAAAAGTTGGCTGCCAGATTTTTCCCTTCATTTGAAAGCTCATATCCTAAAAACAGGATATTGAGGTGGGCGATTTTTGTAAATTAAATTTGTAGCCCTCAGAGGCGAATCCCATAATTATGATGCTCACCTTTGTCAAGTGCCTTTTTAAGTCATCGTCCATCAGATGAATATCATCCACATAGGAAAATGCTTCCTCATCAAAATTTTGGAGTAATTCGGTTATAGCTAGATCTGACCTCGGGACAGCTCCCAACCGAAAAACAACGTTTACCACAAAACTTTTACGCCACAGGGAATTACAACGCGGTCGTTACAACGACTGCGTTGTAATTCCGCATACCATTGCTCCGCAAGTCGGAACAACGACTTGCGGAGGGGGGGAGAAGGTGTTGGATTTAAAATCCAACACCTTCCCTACTGTCCGCACCGACTGGAGTTGGAATAGTAAATTATACTATTCCAACATCCAGCGCCCCCCCTCTGCAAGTCGTTGTTACGACTTGCGGGGTAATGGTATGCGGAATTACAACGCGTTCGTTGTAACGACCGCGTTGTAATTCCCTGCGGGGGAAAAGACTGCGTGATAACGAGGTATATTCCTCCCAACCTCCATTAGCGCCAAGAGACCTTTTGGTGTATGTGCGCTCAACAAATTCCCTAAACATAAACATAAACATACCCTTGGGGGAGACGACAACATTGTTGCTGGGACCCCAACGCTGAGAATGCGGTCAAATACCTGCTTTCAAGCGCAATATTTTGGCAGAAAAATCAATTTGAGATATCAAGTGTAGTTTTGTATTTTTTCCGCACAATGTTATTCATTAATGCGGCACTGTGTGCATTTTGAACTGCAAATGTCTTGGTGCAAGTGTTTAAATGTCTGTAATCTAAAACTAGACGATATGTATTGTCAGGTTTCATGACAGGAAACAAAGGATTGTTCATTGATGAGGTGCAATTTTCGATCACCCCTTGGTATTCAAGTTGATCTAAGATCTCCCTGACCTGTTTTTTAGCGTCTTGCTTTATTGGATATTGTCTCTGTGCAATTGGTGAAACTTTTAACGGGATCACGTGATGGTTTGAATCCTCATCCCATCCGCCATGATTTTTGTACAATGCTGGAGCTAGGGCTACTGCCCACTCCCGTGCATATGTGCGTTTTAAATTAATGGGAACGAGGTCGAAGAAGGCTGGAAAAATTACAGTTTCTCCCCTAGGGCACTCCATAACGAATGCTGGCGGCCAATCTTGTTCAGATAATAGGATGTCATAACCAGATGACAGATTCTTCCAAAAGAGTCCTTTAACTTTCCTGGGCTTGTCCCCCTCCATTCGGAGTGTTATTTCATATAACGTATGTGGGACGCTTACCCTCGTATCCGGTGTTTCCACCGTGATGTAATCATTCAAGTCCACTGTCACCAGAAATTCCATAAGGTACTGGCGAGCTATTGTTACTTCTGCCGCACTGTCTAGCAACGTCTGAGCCCATTCCCCGTTCAGAAGTTGTGTCCTCAGAATTCTGGGCATGTCTGATCTTTAGACCTGCAACTTTCTTCTTCTTAAACTGAGGTTTTGATTTTGGTTTTTCTTCTTTTTTGGAAGTATAGTCTTGAGCGTGCTGTTTGTCTCTGGACTTTGTACGCTCTTCCTTGTGTTCTGACCGTCCTTCTCTCTCGGTGTTTTTCGATGAACCCTGAAAGGAACGAGAGGAATGTGTATCAGTATCCTGATACCTGTCAGGTTTCCTAATGTTATCCCTATTCCTGAGATTATACCTCCTTTCGGAGGGCTCCTGTGGAGGAGATCTGCCTCGGGACTGAGATCTGTTTCCTTTGAAGTTTTGTTGTTTTTTATTATCCCACTTTGTTTTAGAAGAAGCAGGTGTCTGCTTGGAAGTGTCCTTTTCAGGACTGCCCATCAGTTGTGGTTTTAAAGCTTTCCCACCTAAACTGTCTCTGCCTAATTCTGCATATGTAGTTTCTATTATTTTGGGTAGTTGGTCTATAGGACTGAACTCCCTTAGGCGTTGGCGGATTGCCACCGAAGCTGCTTCCCTTTAATATTAGCTAGTATTATGGCTGATACCTGATCATAGTTACCTAGTAACTTCATCCCTAAGTTTAGGGCAGGCTCTGCTCCGTACTCATTTTGTATCTGTCTCAATACATCAGGTACTACTGCTAATGATGGGATACCATGTGTTCTGGTATAAATGGCAGCAAAGGCTGTACCCCAAGTGGTACAATCCTCTAATTGTGGTGTTATCCCCATTGGCAAGCAGATTGTTAGCATTCTGTGTTTTTCATACGGGGTAGTATTCAGGAATACTGCCTTGAGCTGAGATATTTTCTGAGCTACCCAGAATGGTATTTGTTCACGTTTTGTGGGCATTTTACCCATCACTGCGTGTAATGTTTGTGGTGTAATTTTAGTGGCTGTACCCTGAATTTGAGTTCCATTTGTTGCAACTATTGCTGGTTGGACTGTAAGTGTCCTCATAACGAATTGCGCCACGTTTCTGTAGATTTTAATTAAATCTTTATGTTGTATGAGTAAGTCTGCCTGTGGCATTGTGTCAATGTCAGGATGTGGTGTGTAGGCTGCTAATATTGGCCATGTTTCCCCTTCTCTTCTGAGCGGGCCAAGTCTTACTCTTCTTTTTATGTGGGGTAGGGCACCTTTAAACCAGTAGAAGTGTTCCTGGTATGTGAGCGGAACCTCTATATCCTCGAACGGATAATATTCCGCTGGTGCATCTCCTTCCGTGTAAGAGTGAAATGTTTTTGTTCTTGCATTTGCTGCTGAGAATGTAACCCATGAATAAAATACCTCTGTTTTGTTGGATTCGTGTGCCTCAATCACGAAAACTACTATGCCACCCCTAGCTGATCAACCATGCGCTAGTAGTCTCAGGGTGACTGTATTTCTAAAGTTTGGTGCAATTTGTGTTGCGTCTGCATCGTCCTCGTCTGTGAGGGGCAGATTTTGTTGCAGTGGGTCTAATTCTGCGATATTTCTTTCCTCAGTCATTTTGTAAAGAAGAACTTTTTCAAGGGAACTAAGATAAGGTGTTTTGCACAATTTTAGGAACAATGTGTCCTTCAAGCTTGATTAACCAACAGCCAATAAATAAGATATTTAGCCTACTCAGCTGTGGCGGAATTTGTGCCCACCCACTCCAGACGTCTCTGGGGTTTGTGAGTAGGGATCTCTGAGAATAGCATGACTGAACTACTCAGATTCTACTGTTAAATAAGTACCCAACCAACATTGGGCGCCATGTCGTGTAGTTCCTATATTACCCATACAGGATCTGCGCGTTCGGATAACATAAACTGTAGGACTGGTGGCAGACTGGCTCTGAGCACCCCCACCGAGAATGTTAGCCTTTCTGTTTTAGCTAGCTCACAGTGCCACTAGAATCTTCTCTTATCGGGGAGAGAATAGTTTCTGGCAACCTCAGAACATGACAACCCTGATCCCCCAGGATCGTGGAAACAATATACTACTTTTCGCTCAGTCACTCGTGCTCACTTATTCGATCTCAGAGAGTTACACAGAAGAAACAGTCGGGCGTGTTACAATAAGAATTTATTGCGCAGTTGTTCTTTTAGTGTAAAATAGATGTGCTGCAACAACCGTTAGACAGTAGCAGATATATATGATCAGCAGTACAGTGAAAATAAAAGGATAGTATAGTTCTACCATCTTGCAATAATCATGAATACATATATGAATATAAAATGCTTGATAAAAATGCGCGTACTCCTACGATGCCTATCTAGATGTACCTAAGTGTACCTAGCATGTGAGTAGGTGTGAAGCCAAGAATCCCTCTTAGATTTAGTCTAACCCCATTACCTGAAGTGAGAGAGTGTGGGACCCCATCCTGGTCTCGAGTTGGACACCCGCGAGGGATGTGTTAGACCACTGTCAGCTGGAGCGTCTGCATGCAGGAGCCTCAGCGTCTCTGGTCAGTGTGTCGGCCTGGAAGTCTCGGTCTCCTCTCCCAACCCTATCAAGATGTGCTGTATTTATACAAAAAGTATCTAGGGTTTCTTTGTCTGTTGTTTTTTGTATTAGCCATTGTTGGATTTGAGGATGACGTATGGGATAAACCTTGTACGTAGATATTATGCAGGTGGTGTGTAGCCCCTGCCTGGTTTCCAGGAACCCTCATGAATATTCATTCATACTGTATGAGTCTATTGATGGAGTTATAGGACGCTATTGTTCAGGTAAAACCCTCCTTCTGCGCCCAGGACTAGAACTAGGTAAAGGTTCAATCCTAAAGGCTCGTTACTGTGTAGTATAAGGGAGATAATGTAGGTGAAGGTGTATGATATTACCTGGGCCTATATTAGGGTACCTATATGAAACATAACACTAAGTAAAGAAATCGGAGAGCTATTCCTTCACGAGGACCTGTAATGAAGAAATAGTTATACCATAATATACCACAAAATGCATTAGTAATATGACAAATGTTATCCTAAAAATAAGTCATGACTCAAGAAATAACGACAGACACTAATCTTTCTAGATACCTTTTTGATATTATTTCAGAAATATGAATGGTCATACACAAATACAAATCATAAGGAAACACTCTGTTCACAAATATCACAGGTAAATCATCACAGGATTCATAAGCAGAGTAATTCAAAATCATCAATTTCAGGTGGGATAAGAGAAGGGGGAGAGAGAAATAGTGAACATCAGGGTAATCACAGTTCAGTTACCTCTCAGAATTTTTAAAGAAAAACTAATGCACAGCGTGCAATTAGTCAAGAAAACTATCTCCACGGCCGTAGGAGAATAGTGTAGGCAGCATCACCAGCCGATGATGTGCAAAGTCTCTAGAGAAAAGTTCTCCGCAGTCAGGTTTGCCAGCCAAATCAGGAATCCGCACAGCACAGCATACAGCATACCATGGATGCAGGACAGGTCACCAGAATGTGAACGAGCCGATGATCATTTTCCCACCAGCATCTTTATTCTGACTTCGCAACTTTGTTACACTAGGTTAGAAACTCTCCTAAATCCTACAAGCCATTCTCATTGGTCAGAACTAAAGAAGGAAAACAACTCCTAACAATGACTTTACAAATTTCTCTAAACAGTCTTTGTCTAAAATTGTATAACTTCCTAGAGAGGAAGGAGAAGACTACAATTTACACATTTTGTAACTACATAGCAACTGTTTCATTCTGAATCCTCGCCTAGACAGGAAAGAGTCATACTATTCTCCGCTCTCTAAGGATGTAAATGTTATTCTTTACAAGAACATCAGGAAACGGCATGAAAAGAAACAAAGAAGCACGGAAGCACATCCCCTAACTAAATACATTTGCCTAGGCCTACATGTTTATCAAGAAAAGACAGAGAGAAAAGAAAAATAATTTCTACATTTTCTAGGCCTACTCTACTTTCACGAAGAATAAAAGAGCATTTTCATGTTTGCTGGAATATTCCTGCAGTTCAGGAAACATAAAAACATTATTATTGGACACGCAAATTAATAATCTCTTCTCACTCTATTATTATTCATAATCCTATAGAGAAATCTTCCATTCTACATGTGCTATTCTGACTCTTAGAAATACGTGCAGCTTTGCACATTTTCGGTCGTACCATCTAAATCTTCACGTTTTAGTTATTTCAGTTTTTCACACATGTTAGTAATTCTTTAAAACACAGACATGGGTGGATTTTCCCCAGCAGATTTTATTACCAAAAATCACGCTCCATCAAAAGTATCCCAAAGTAACTCGAAATTGAGGAATGCGCTACTTTGGATTGAAAGGGAGTTCAGTAGGTGGTACAGTCACATTCCCATGTAACCTCCCATGGATTTTAATGCAAATCTTTAGCTACTAACAATTGTAGACGGGGATTTGCACCAAACTTTCCGCCTCCTCTACGCAGGTGATAAGAGGAGAAATATTTTTATTTTACCTTATCTTTCTAACTTTACATGTGTGCTGTATTGTACAGCACACATACAACTTGGGAAAATAATTAAAGGGTCATTTTTGTACTGGAATGGTCCTTTCCCTATTCATAATCCATACTTTAGAGAACTCATGCACCCTTGCCCTATGGCACAAGGGTGTGTGCATTGGTGGATGACAGCCAAAAGTGTGCCAGCTCTGGGAGAGAAAATAAAAGGGCTCTATATCTTAAAATATATTGCAAATTTCTTCTATCTCCCTTTTACGCAAAGGAGGCAGCTGCGGCCGCTGCAGCTAGGAGCGGTGGGGCCAAGTGAGGGGGATTTCGAGAAACGACCACAAGGGAAAATTAATTATTTATTTAATTCTCCCTCGTGATCGTCTCTCGAAATCCCCCCCTCACCTGGCCCCAGGCGCGGCCGGTCCATTTGGGCGGAGGGGCCACGCCCCTGCACCTTTTGCCCCTTAGGAACAGTGTCTGTCAGGCTGAATTAAGGTCAGCCTGACAGACACTGTTCACTTTCAGTTCAAGCAGCCAGGAGCCAGGCATGCACATTTAGCGCTGGCTTCTGGCTGCCTGAACTGAACTTTGCTGGGTCGAGAAAGTCGCAGCTCTTATGGGCTTGACGTTCTCAGCTGAACAAAGGTTCCTGAGGCCCTCCCCTCAGTGACGAGGGGTGGCGTCACTGATTGCCTCGCACCTGGGTGCTTCAGTTTTAAGCCCTGAAGCGCCCAGGGTCGAGTGTCAATCAGTGACACTTCATCACAGAGTGGGGTGGAGTCAGTAGTCTCACTGACCCCATCCCACTCTGTGATGATGTTGAGACTGCTGCCTTCCCTCATTGGCTGACCTTAGGTCAGCCAATGAGGGAAGGCAGCAGTCCCAAGCCTTCTAGAACCGTCGAGGCAGTGCAGAGCTGGCTGCAGGTAAGTGTGTTTTGTTTTCTTTTTCAATTGTTTGGTGCATGCGTGCGTGCATGTATGAGTGTTTGGGAAAGAGTGTTGTGAATGAATGTGTTTGTGTGTGTGCGCGCGTGTGTGAATGCATGGTTGTGTTATGTGTATGTGTGCGTGTGTGTGAGTCACGTCCACCCCCCTTCCTCCAAAACATACCGGCCGCCCCTGCCTGGCCCTACCGCCTCACCGCGCTTACCTGCAGCAGCCGCGTCTGAAAGGAGGCTCTGTCTTGTGTCAAAAATTAGTATATCTGGACCCGTGAGTGTGTAGCTAGATTGCATTCCTAGAGAGAAGCATTATTTCAGCTGCTTAGAAAAGGCAGCCGCTCATGGCTTAATTTGTTTTTTCTTCTGCATAACATCAGTGTTGGCAGTGTTCAGAGCTCTCACATTTAGAACGCGTTCATTTGTCTCAGCTCCTGAACTGGTGAAAGAAACATCGAGGGAAGGAAATGTATTTCGATTATGTTGCCTCATTATGCAAACAGAAATGGTATTAGAGCACATGCAATCAATCTACCCTTTAGTTTCACAGTTATCCAAGGGAAGCAGAGAGTGATCCAGCCAATGAACCAGAAAGCTTGACCATTTGTTGAATTGCCTCTCACAAATGACTTTAATAAAGCATTTGTCATGATTTTAGAACAATGTTCCAAGACGGAAGTGTATTTAGGAACAAATACATGATTAATGTAAAGTCAGAAAACAAGCAGTGTCTGTAAATTAGTGCCCTTAAGTGGTTGTACTTGGGGCATTCATTACTGAAAAACTCAGTTATACAACACATTCTCAGCTAGCCAAAAATAATCATAATTATCCTCTTTTTTTGCTGGCAGGCAATGAGGTGGCATATCTAGGAGCTAACTAATGACATTAATCCAGATTGCTTGTTATTCTCTAAAAAATACGAGGATAATTTAGAAGGCTGGGCGAAGCTACATTCCTGATCCTTCCAGAGGTTCTCACTATTCAGCTGGAAATGCCCTCATTCCCTCTTCACAAAGGGGCAGAATCCCACAGTTTGAAGACATTGCTCATCAAGACTTCTCTGCACATAGATTCTTTCAGGGAAAATATGCCCTACTGCTGAAAGACATGCATGTATCACGTTCCTTAGGATAGGTTTTTGACAGGCCAACCTGTCATGACAGCAAGCTTCAGTCTTGTAAGTCTATATCCTCATGAAACAAGCACTTTCATCTGCAAATGGGCATGCACCCACAAGGAGCGTCCATAATGAGACCCGAAGCGTACTATTAGAAAAAGTTCCGAGATGGAGACAATTTTATAATAATTGCATTTAAGGGCTGCCTTACTGGAAATGTAAGTCGTTGCTTATTTCCTTATCAGGAAACCTGGTGGCTTCCTACAAAGAACACTAGGTAAGTATTGTTCTAATGATTGCCCTTTCTGTCAACAGATTAAATGATCTAGGGAGGTTAAAAGGTTCATCTTATTTATAACATCAAGCGAGAGTAACCCTGTGTGATCAATCTGTAACCTAGAAAGTTGTTTTAAAGGTTGCCAGTAAATATGGAGAATGGTAAACATGCACTTCTGAGGTGGCAGGATTTCCTGATGTATGTGTAGTTTTACAGTCATGTATATGGGCAACCTTTTTGCTAAAGGTACTAGCCATGAGTTCTTTGGTGCCCTTATTTCTTTCCCTCTTCCTTAAACTCAGTGTGTGTTGTCCCTTTACATGTCTGACCCAAGATCTCCAGATGGGGGATGCTGCAGATGCAATACCTGGCAGTGTCTCAGGTACACCATAGCACAGATGTTGCCATGCTCATGCTAAAACGGAAGCTAGTGATATAGAAAGGAATCAGCAGAAGTGAGTTTAGTGGCATCAGTGAAGATAGATTTACATATTGAGTGCTTTCAAGGTGATATAAGAAGGGTACCCAAAAACAAAGTGTTAGAAATGGGGCTTCTGGATGGCTAGGGAATGCACCTAAGCCAGGCAGAACCCACCACTCTAGTCAGGGTAAGTGAGAAACACACCAGGATAGCCTGTGTTCATCCTCTGGTAGCTTGGCACAGAGCAGGCAGGCTTACCCTCAGAGGCAATGTGTCAAATATTTGTGAAACACACACATACAGCAACACTGTGAATTCACTACAAAAAGAAGATCCACACATGTTTAGAAAATACAAATTCTTTATGGAATAAAAGTAAGGCCGAAACCACAAAGATCCAAACAATAAGTCGGGGGATAGAGATGTGACCAGTTTAAATGAGTAATCACTGTTTCAGAATTGTCCTCGCACCAACTAGACGCTTTACGGTAATTCTTAGTGAGAGCAGCACGCTTGGATGCTGATGCCGGCATGAACAATGAAGGTGCTCCCTCTAGTGAGTATATGGCACTATGGGCGAGTGCAGGTAGAGTGCTTGAGCCTTGGGAGTATTGGCGCAGTCTCCCTGACCGATAGATACAGACGACTCTGATTGTGCAAACAGTCACCTGGGGCCCCGCCGGCACGATCCAACACAGATAAAAAGGCACCACTTCAAGCAAACGTCACGTATGTCAATGCACAATGGCAGTGAGACCGCCTCTTGAGACTGTGCAACCCCACCAGAGAATACAACTCATCTCACGGGACGGGGAAGAGGTGCACAGCTACATTTTCCATACTGCCACAGGAAAATGAGCTCTTAGCGTGGAACTGGTTGTCAGAGCAGTAGAGGGGGGCACCCACCTTGGTATCCAGTCTGGCAGCGTTGATCAGAGGAGGGCAGTTCCCCACATGCTTACAAGTGAAGAGGTGTTACTCTTGGACTCTCCGCATGGGACAACACTGACTGGCCGGCCATCCGGCATTGGGAGCAAAGCACTCACAAAGCCAACCAGGTGCAAGGACCGTGAAGAGACATTGCGCTCCCTCTGGCAGAATGCCAGTAGTCCCAGGTATTCTCCTGTCCTTGATTGTGGAGAGAGGGGATGGAAGTCACAATGTTTCTATTGAGGCCACCGCAGTACGCTGAACCGATGGCAGTCAGGCAGTGCTGTAGTTCAGAACCAAAGATATGAACCTTGTCAAGGCAAGCTCTTTGATGTTCCAGGGGACCTCAAGAGGCCAGTTGGGGACAAGCCAGCAAGCCCTGGGAGACATTCTGGGGGTGCTCTTTGGTCCTCTTTTGCAGGACAGAGGTCAGCAGGCAGCAGGGCAGTACAGCAAAGCATGGCAGCAGTTCCTGAAAACAGACACAGCACATTGGCAATGCTCCTAGCGCAGCAGCCTTAACTCCAGCAGAGTTTTTGCAGGTACAGTAGAGAGCCCAATTTTATACCTTGTTGCCCAGCTCCTAGAAGGTGGGAGAAGTTTCTGGAAAGGTCCTTGTAGTTCTGGGGCTATCCTGCCTCCCCAGCCCTGGCTCCTAGCTGCCTGTCCTGAAAGTGCAGGGTCGTTAAAGCTATTGTGTGGCAGCAGAGCTCAGCCTATTCAGGTGTGTGAACCATCTCTTCCCCTCTCAGCACAGGAAGGCTATCAGTATGCAGATGAAGACAGATGTATCTCCTGGAATATCCAGCCTTTCCTCTGTTTGGGGTTGTCAGAGAGTATGCACAAAAGTGCAACTGTCACTCTGGCCACACGTGGATTGGAGGCAGGCTGCATGAACACAGAGCTGAGTAAAGTGCAGAGAAATATCCACTTTCTAAAAGTGGCATTTCTAAAATAGTAGTGTTAAATCCAATTTTACCAAACATGACAGGGCTACTCCTTTCTGATCAGGATTTATCACTTAAAAGTATATAAATAAATTCTCAATGCTGGCCTCTCGGAAAGAGTCGGCCTCACAGCAGCGAAATTTGTTTTTAGCTGTTTGTCACTGCCAGGACATACAAAACCTAAAAGTACATGTCCTGCCTTTTAGTTACAGAGCACCCCGCCTTTAGCGTCACTTAGGGCATACCTTAGGGGTGACTTAGGTCCTTGCAATGGCAGGCCCGAGACAGGTTTGAAAGGCTACTTGAGTGGGTGGCACAACCAGTGCTTCAGGCTAAGCCTGGGCGTAGTTCGCGAAGTAGCGCTACGCGAAGCTACGCAAAGTGCAGTTCGCACTACGCGAGCTACGCGTAGCACTACGCGAACTGCGT
Source organism: Calotriton arnoldi (assembly GCA_963921515.1). NCBI lineage: Eukaryota > Metazoa > Chordata > Amphibia > Caudata > Salamandridae > Calotriton > Calotriton arnoldi. The sequence continues at coordinate 307,655 of CAWUFW010004433.1, read as the reverse complement.
AGTGCACTGTTCGCAATGATTGCACAGTGCCGGATGCTTGTCCGCACTGTGCAATCATTGAAAACGGCATCTTGCACAGTGCGAGCTGTCTTTTACTGCCGCTCGAGTAGATTTTTACTCGAGCGGCAGCTTTCTCAACGTGGACTGGTAGTTTCTCACCGCGAGCGGTCGCGAGCATACGCGACCACTCGCAATGAGAAACCTGACCTCCCCGCGTTGAGAATCTCGCCGGGAGGTTTATTTTCCACGCTCGCGATCGGCAACTTGATGTTGCTGATCGCGAACGAGGAAAAAGTCTCGCCGAGATGTCATTTTGCTTGCTCGCGGTCGCCAACTTGACGTTGAGGACCGCGAGCAAGCAAAAAATGTCCGCTGCACTATGCTACGCTACGCGTGTTTGCACTGTGCTACGTGCAATTCGCGTTGTGCGAAGTAGCGCAAACTTCGCAAACTACGCGAACGTAGCGTAGTGCTTTGCCCAGGGTTACTTCAGGCCCACTAGTAGCATTTAATTTTCAGGCCCTGGGTATACAGTATTACACTTTACTAGGGACTTTAGTTATGCCACTCAGGTATATGCCAATGTCGCCATGTTTGAGGAGAAAGGCACCTGCACTTAAGCACTGGTTAGCAGTGGTAAAGTGCCCAAAGTCCTAATTCCAACAAAAAGATACAGCAAAAAACAGGGAGGAGACCACCCTAAGGATGACCGGTCTAACAAAATAATTGTGATTTTCTTCTTAGCTAGATTCATCCTTGACCCCTTATAGATTGCAGTTTCAACTAGAAGGGATTCCCAATTGATTCTTCTGTGGCAAAGAGAGAGATTAAAGGAAAAAATCCAAAAGGCCAAGGGCACAACCCTGTTTTTTTAAATCTATGCACATCCATTGTCCTATCCACATTAAATTTGAAATATAGTGATTTGTGTATAAGTCACACAAGAGCACTGCAAAGTGATCTATATCTGTTGACCTGAGTGGCCAGCTGTCTCACTCAGAAGTGGGACAACATGCCTCTGTTAATTACAGATTATTGGTTGAGACATCACTGCCTGATGATTGCCAGATATTGTTTAACAGTATGTACAAAAAATACAATCACAAATACTATGTAAAAAAAGATTAGTAGTGCTGCACCTCCTCCCTGTGTATCTTGCTAATATACCCAACTCTACAAAAGAGGGTGGGTTGAGTTACTGGAAATCAGCCACCCTGCACCTGCAAATTGCCCATCAGAAATTGTTTTTCGTGTGTGTGAATTTTTATTTTTAGTAAAGAACATATATTTTTTGTGAAACTGAATCACTGTGATGCTCAATTTTTGTACCTGAGAACCCTATGATTAATTTTCATTACTAATACTGACAGTAAAGAACATGAAGGATTGTACTTGGTGGTGTTGCCAAGGCATAGTAGGATAGACACTTGAACAGGAGAGCAAGCAACGCTGTTTCCCACAGTTGAGGCCCCCTAGGCTACCCATGTCTGGTGGACCCCCAAATCCCTTCATTTTACTCTGTATTGATATGGCACTCAATATTTCTAAGGTAATAAAATCAGACCCAAGTTCTATCAGTAGAGTGAGTAAAATGAGTATTAAGATATCTGAAACATCAATAAGTGCCAACTGGTAAATGACATACCATAGCAGTTTACATATTAAGAAATATCATTCACAAAAAGGTACAGTATTCTTTAAGGTGATGCAGCAAGATCACAGTCATCTGCGTCTATTGCATTTTCCATTTTTCCTGGGTATACAAGATTCGAAGCCTTTAGTGAGGACATCATTTCAACATATGAGGATGACCTTGAAGACAAACCTGGACCATAATAAGTGTGCGGCCAGTTCCCTAGGCCTCTTTCTCCAACTGAGGACACAAAATCAAGAACATCCAGCAGAGTCCTGTCCTCATTTCCTAGATCAGTGGCTCCCAACCCCCAACTGTGAGCAAACCTGTTCTGGCTCCTGTGATAACCACATTCATAGCATCTGCTGTGCAGCCAGGACATACCACACCTGTGGCTACCCAGTCAAGTTCATCTGGAAGTTTGTAAAAAGCCTGGGACAGGACCTGCAGCAGAAAAAAAGGCTTAGCATGTGGTTACCAATGTGAACATCATAATTAGAAGCCTGATGTGCGCAAATATGTGGCAGGAGGATCAGCTGGGCCAGATAACTGACTGCGTAAGGGCTATCTCCTGAGGGCCTAGAATGATATCTATATGGACTAGAATGATCTCCAAGACCGTCATTTATTCGGGGGTCATGCAGGTTTGCTTCAGAACATTAACTGCAGCATTGTAAGATTTAGCTGGCTCTTTTCATCTTCATTGACCATCTGCTGCCAGCATGATCCCATAAGCATCTACATCTGACAGCTTCACAGAAAGTGGAGCACTGATACTCACGGAGCTGCCTCTCACCACCCACCCACTTCAGTAACATTTAGGAGGGGTTATTCATCTGACCGTCTGAGAACAAGACCAAATAACCTACCATAAAGAGGCCCAAAAAAGATGATCGCCTAGTGTGTGCATCTGGACTATTTTCTGTATCCACATGATGACCACACATTTCTCATATGCTCATGAGTTATTGTCTGAAAAGAACTCTAAGCAGCTGTTGGTTAATTGTAATTTTGTCATCCAGCATTCACATTACCTTATTTTTTGAGAATCTTGGTGGTTGTCAATTAACCTAAATAATGTGGTTTTACTTCTAAATAAATTTGTTAAATAACACAAATAATGTGTATAATGCCTCCTTCTTATAATATATTTAATCACAACCCATACATACTTCACATCAAAGTTCAAAGGTAAGATAATCATCTAGTCTAAATAGGTAATACAGGCATTAAGTAATTTATGCAACTTCAAACAGTATTAAAGTGAAAACATAACACAAGAGCACTCCACCACCAATTTAGATGAATAGAGTAACATTTATTAAATGATCTGGTACCAAAACAACAAAAATCCAATTAGTAGAAATGGAAATATTCAGTTTTAAAGATTTAAATGAAAACAATGCCTAAAAGCACAAAGCAGCAATTGTGGTTATCTAGTCATGTGGAACCAGGACAAAGTCACAAGTTCAGGCCAACCACAATAGAGTGTGGGCTGGATAGAGGACTTATGGCTGCTTAGCAAAGTACCTTTAATCTTGTATGCGGATTGTTGCGAGATCCCACATTGAGGATGTGTAAAGAAATGACGGGTCTGAGGAGCTGCAGAGCTGTGATGTGGAGTTCTGCATCATTGTCGAGGGGGCCGTTAATGTAGGGCTTAAGATGCGATGTCCGGCCTCGGGGATGTGTTGCTCAGCAGCAGTACTGAAGAAGCTGAAGAGCTGCAATGATAAGTCCTGCTTCGCCATCGAGGGTGCCATCAACTAGAGGCAAGCAATGTGAAGGCCCCTTCTGAGGATGCATTGGGCAGCGGTGGTTCCGATGAAGCTACGGTCTGCGATCCAAGGTCCTGTGTTGGGCATAGGTTGTACTTCAGCGGTTCCGAAGCACCGGCAAGGTGATGCATCATTCTGTGGCGGTTCTGTTCATACAACTAAAGCTGGGCAGGCAGAGCACCTTTAGGCCTACTTCCAAGGGTCCAGGATTGGGGTGACACCACTTGGAGGGCAAGACTCACAGCAAGTTGAGTCTAGGTGTGGGGTTCAAGATGCTTGGAGTCCTAAGGACTGATTAGGACTGATTAGGAGGCCAGCAAATAAGCACTTGGAGTCAATCTGGTGGTCCTATGATGAAGATGCAGGTCCAATCCTTTCACTCAGGAAGCAAAGCAGCGGAGTAGCAGTCTTTCTGGCAGAGCAATTCAGCAGTATTTCTGCGTCTTCCACAGGTTCAAATGTGTACTGAAGTGTTGGGTCTAGGAATTCACTATAGCTGGTATCCACTTTGAAGAAGGAGAAGGTTCTGGAGTTTCCACCCTGAGTTGTTGGTGACACAAAATACTAGTGTAAAAATCCTTTGTGAGTGTGCTGGGCAGAGCCTTTGCGATATGCAAGTGAGGTAGATGACAGATCCTCCCCCTCATTAGATCAGAGATGGCCCATCCTGCCAATACTCATTCCCCTTTTGTCTCACTGTCTGGGAGCAATACACAAAGACCAACTGACAGCTACACCTTTTAAGTCTGCAGGCAGAAAATGGCTGGGGAAGGAAAATGCTAATTTTCTAATAGTGTTGACTTAAAATCTGACTTTACCATTAAATAGTGTTTTAAAATACGATTCTTTAGACAAGTCAACATTCCTTTCTGTTCCCAATTGAAAGTTATCACATATTAAACATAATAAGTTAACCCAATGCTATCCTGTGGCAGAGGCAGGTCTTGCAGTAGTTAAAAAACAAATGTAAATGTTTTTCATTACCAGGACATGTAAAAGTTAAAAGTACATTTCTTAATTTTTCAATACACTACACCCTGCCCTATTGGTTGTTTAGGGACTACGCTAGGGGTAACATAAGTATTAAAAGGGAAGGTTTAGGCCTGGTAAAAGGTTTACAGATCAAAAATGTCAGCTTAAAACTGCACACACCACCTGCAATGGCAGGCCTGAAACATGTTTATCGGGCTACTTAAGAGGGTGGCACAATAAGTGCTGCAGGTCCACTAGTAGTATTTAATTTACAAGCCCTGGGTACATGTAGTACCAGTTTACTAGAGACTTAAATATATTAATATGTCAACTGGGTGTAAGCCAACTTCACAATCTTAGAAGGATAGTGCACACATACTTTAGCACTCATTAGCAGTGGTAAAGTGCACAGAGTCCAATGAAAATGAGATCAGTGAAAATGGAGGAGTAAGGCAAAATGGTGTGCAGTACACATGGAAAGAGGGAAGTAGAGGTTTTGTCAAAGGTGTGCTTATCTTATCATTTGCGGTTTACAGTATGTGGGTTCAATAGTAAGAAAATTGAAGAAATGCTGGAGAGAGCACTTGCAAACTATTAAAAATGAGGATTTACAATACCCAATTGAGACTCATTTGAAAGAGAAACATACCATTGGGGAAGAGATACCACTTAAATTCATAGGAGATGAACAAGCAAAACCAAATTGAGAGCGGGTGACTTAGAACACCTGTGAAGAACAAGGGAAACATTTTGGATTGAAAAATTCAAAACAGTAGTAAAACATTTAAATATGGACAGGGAACTGTTCATTTAATTGTAACATGAGCAATAGAAAGTATCACAGGGTTGTGGTATTTTTAATGGTATGGAAAGGATTTTTCAATGACCAGTCTTCAGAGAGTAGTATGGACCAATCTTATGAAATTTGAGTCATGGATGTTCTTATTGATTTTGTCTTAGATAGAATGAAAATGCAACTTCCTTTTATTAATCTGATTTTTGTTTCATTTTGTGTTAAATTAAGTGTGTTATTTTAGAAGTACAGAAGTTCCCTTATTATTTCAGAATGGTTAATTGCTATGTTATAAAGTTCTTGGTCTTATATTTGATTAAAATATGTACAAGAAACCTCTGGCAAATCAGGTTAGAGATTAACAAGTCTTTGGTTACTACATAATAATATAGATTTTCGTCTTTCTAGAAGTAGAAAGTGTTTTTACTGCATACTGACCATGTTATACTATATATATTCCAGGTTAAAGAAAACCGCATCATGGAGAGATAGCACATTGGCAAACATAGAAAGCTTCTAATAAAGGGGATCGTGGGTTCGATATCATGTAGAGGAGATGCGTGTTTTACAGATTGCATGAATTATATTTTGATATTGTATAGGCAGAATGTTGTCTCAACAAAACAGCAAGGGGCATATTCTCAAGCCCCCATCGCCACCACAACGTCACTTTCAGTGACGTTGTTGTGGAGATAGAGGCTTAGCCCTATTCACATTCAGCGTTAAGCCACGTTAAGTGGCTTAACGCTGCTTAACGCTGCCTTGTGAATAGGGCCCCCTTCACGCTGTTTTTAGCGTGAAAGGGGCGTGCAGTAGGTGTTGCAGTGGGCGTTCCACCGCAACACCCATTGAGTTTGACGCTACCTCCTATTCACAAGGGCAGCGTAAATAGGAGGTAGCGCCAAACTTAAGACCAGGAAAAATCTGGTCTTAAGGTGGCGAAACAAGGAGAAATGCTTTATTTCTCCTCGTTTCTGCTTTTTCCATGTGGGCTGCCTTGTGCAGCACACATGGAAAAAGCAAAATGCCATCGTTTGTTCATGTACAGGAAGGTGTCCCTTCCTGTACATGAACAAACCTTTTTTTTGAAGCAGCACACATGTAAGTTACAAACTGGCATTTTCGGTTTGTTTATGTGCAGGAAGGGGCACCTTCCTGTACATAAACAAACCTCCCTGCTTGCAGGCACCCTTGCACTCTGGTGCAAGGGTGCCTGCGTTGGCGCTAAGTTGTGAAACTTAGCGCCATCGCAGGGGGAAACGCGAGGCTGCACCATATCCTTGAGAATAGGGTGCAGCCTCGCGTTTCCAAAGTGGCGGAGAGAGGCGTTAAGCCAAGAAGGCTAACGACACGCTCCGCCACTTCCTTGAGAATATGGCCCTAACTTTCTAAACTATAATTGAAAGTGGTAGAAACAAATTAGTTTTGCATTTGGAGTTGAATTTTTGATTCAACGTCTTTCTTTCATTACAATGGAGAAATGTAGATGGCATAATACTACTTTCGGGTTGCAATGCATGGCAGAACTCTGTCTGGAATCCGTGAAGTATAAGAGGCACGGCCAATATCGCACCGCATCCAGCAGAAATCAGGTTGTGCGCTCATTTGTGAAAGGCCATCTTGACTCCTGGTAAGCAAACGCTCAGATTAGGGTGTTTTGAATTTACGGTCTCAAAGATTATAATTTCAAATTAATGTATTGAAGGGTTCTTGGGTATATTATATATATTTTGTTTCATAGATTTAATGTACTGAGGGAGAAAGAATGTTAATTACTCAAAGAAAAGAAACTAAGCATGAAAGGATTCTTTAGCTTCTGAATTTTTTGAATAGGTGAGTTGTAATCAGTATATATTATTGAAGCTAGAGGGAACCAATCCAAATTGAATGCCAAATAATAAATAACTAAATGAGTAACACATTTGATAAAAATGTGTGTATAAAATCTGCATTTTTTTCACATCAATGACAGCAACGATTTCTTAAGTGAACACATTAATTTAGTGGTTGTGTCTAAAGAGAACATGGGAATATAAGAACTGACTGAGCTAAAATTCACATTTCTGATATCTTTGCTTGGTGGATTAAGAAAGAGTGCAGTGTTATTGATGGAATTTTGGCAATCACTGTACACAATGAATTTGCTTGCAACTGTTTTTATTATGGGTTTGCATCTGTTAGCACGATTTACAGTTCTTTTATGTGTGGATAAATCATGTGGATCACTTATATAGAAACAGAATTTATACAAGGATCACTAAATTGTATGATTTTATTTTTGATTTAGTGGTGTGAGTTGTAATAAGGCATTATGGTGTCATGTGATTAAAGAGTTTTAATTTATCTTTATGGAATGTATAACAAAACATAAAACATATGATTATCAAATGAGAAGGTTCTGCATTAATTGGATTAAGAGAGAGACAATATACAGTAGAAGAATTATTAAAACTAAGAAATATGGTGCTTTTTGTGTATGTTTTGCTTTTTTTGGTATATTTTATCAATTTTCAGGTCCTTTGTAAGATTAGATTTTTTGGGGGATATTCTCAAGAACGTGTGATAATTATCGCAAAATTAGCTTAACGCAACTTTGCACATCGCAGTCTATCACGGGAAAATAACACCGTGTCAACGTTGTATTCTCAACCCGGCGGCACCATTCGATAGTCTCACAATAACGCGCAAAAATGAACGCATTAAAATTAACGCGACGCCGAAAAAATGCGAAACACGAACGCGTAAAAAGTTGCGATGCCACAAATCGCGATAAAAAATCAGCGATAACCTGCAACAGACCTGCAATTCCCACACGTCATGCGGGAAAAAGCACTATAAAAGCAGCAACAAAAAAAAAGACAAAAAAATAAACTGCGTAGCACCATGGATGCACCCGGACCGAGTGCAGAGGACAACGCAAACCCCACAAGCCCCACAGACGACCAGTAAGGAACCTCGGGTCGGGGAAGGGCAAGGAGAAGAGGAAGACGGGGTTCAGTCCACTGGAAAACCGGATCATCATCACGGAGGTGATAGAACACTACCAACAACTGTTCGTCACCTCCACTGTGTCATTGGCAACACAAACGGAAATATGGCAGTCGATCGTGAACAATGTGAATGCAGTCGGAGTGTTGAGGAGGTCAATGGAGGAGGTCAAGAGGCGCTGGCATGATGTGAATAGCCAAATCAAGCAGAAACTCGCTGCCAAAAGGAAGGCAGCAACGGCGACTGGAGGTGGGAGTCCTGCGCCACAGGAGGAGCTGGATGAGCTGGAGGAAATGGTGGCCACTGTCATCAGTGTGGAGACAGTGCAAGGAGTTGGGGGTCCGGACACAGCTCGATATGACCTGACCCAACAGCAACAGGGCGAGTAACGACCAGGGACTGGGGGGACGGGGGGAGATGGGCACAATGGCACAGATGCACAATTATGTGTAGCACACTGCACACCCACAATGATTGTGGAACATGTCCCTGATAGCCTTGGCACACTGCAGCACACATAGAAACACCAAGTAGGCCCCCGTCCACTATGTGCACAAAGGGGCCCCCCTCCCTATCACCAATCTCACAACCTACCCATGCACATGATGCTGAATCCAGCAAAGCAGCTGCTCTGTGAGCCACACTGACAATGCAAGTGACACTGCATGACCAATAGCATGGCTGCAGTCAAAATACATGACATGGTGCACGAAATGACACTGAGGTGGCCCAGTGTGGATCACATCCTCAAAGGAGCAGGTCACACTCTGACACATCCATGTGCACATACAACCCCTGACGTCAACAACACATCTGCAGACAAACAATGCACACGAGAACAAAAACCGTCCAAGAGCACAAATGACCCAAGTCGCCAACATCTCAGCACCTTAAAAGCACACAAGTCAAAGGCACACCACCTCAAAGGGATAAGGGGCCGCTAAATCAGAGCTGCAGGGGCGACTCTCCCACAATGCAGCACACACACATAGCAATCACAGCACATCAACATTGACGACAATGTGGTACAAAGTGCAACACTTTCACTACAGAACAGAGGACACAACTGGTGCCGCTTGTGCGTAGAAACTGGCCAATCACATCTGGCATAGTAGGAAACTGTGAGATGATCATGTACGAGTACAACCTCACATCCGTCATGTAGTCGAAATGTCCACTGTCTCCCATCAAATAGCCAACTCATCCAAAACAGTCACAATGTACATTGTCATGCAGTCTGTATGTAAACATGTACAATGCGTCAACATACATGGAACACACTGTTAACCTGCATCTCCCCTTTACATTGCAGAGGGACAATCAACACTTCCTGCAGAGCAGACCAGACATCTCTTTAGTGATGATGAGGAGGACCCCCTGGCCATCAGCTCCGATACCCTCCAACGGCTCGTGGACAGCCTCCCCACCACCCCTCCAGGAGCAGGGCAGCCCAGCTGCATCGAGGTGACCCCACCCCCTGCAAAGCCCACACAGCAGGAAGCACCCACCACCATGGCTGGCTCCCAGCACCTCATGGAAAGACACATGGCATTCCAACGCTGTGTGTCAGACTGCCAGTGGGGGCTGGCTGAACAGGTGCGGGTAGGTTTTGACCTCATGGCAGCCAAACTTGATGCCATACCTGGGTGTATGAGTCCCATCAGGGACCACTTACAGTCCCTAACGGACACCCACAGTCCATTCCATGCTCTACAACAATCCTTGGCTGACCTCGCTGGAGCCATTACTCGGATACAAGAACTGTCTAGTCAGACAGGCTCCAGCGATGACAGCACAGAGTTGGCACAGATGCAGAGGACAATGTAGAACATGGAGTGGATGCAGGCTGGAAGGATGGCTGCCACGGCTGTACACCAGCGAGATGTAGCTGGGATCTTCCATGCCCTGCAGAACCTCATCTTGCCATTGCTGCCACAGAGCCTGTCCCAGATGTTTGCTGCAGGAACTTCGACACACACATCTCCGCCCCCTGATGTGTCAGTGGCACACAGTGATGCAGCCATACCACCTCCGCCCCCTGATGTGTCAGTGGCACACAGTGATGCAGCCATACCACCTCCGCCACCTGATGTGTCAGTGGCACACAGTGATGAAGCCATACCACCTCCGCCCCCTGATGTGTCAGTGGCACACAGTGATGCAGCAATACCACCTCCGCCACCTGATGTGTCAGTGGCACACAGTGATGCAGCCATAACACCACCACACACACCTGACACACCTGACACAGAAGACATATCAGAGGACTAAGATGTGGATGGCAATGTCTCTGTGTGAGAAAGGAGGTTGTAGCATTCATCCCCGCCATATGGCCTGTTCCTGCTTGGTTCAGCCCTCTGCATCATGCCCGGGAACAACACCTTCCACTGTCCCCCGAAACACTCTGCGACATTCACCTGGACCCCGACATGGACTGCCATATCTGCTCTGGTTACCAATGACACAGCAATCAGGCTGCGGAATGAACTCTTCCTCTTCCGATTAAATTGTCATTCACCAAAGGACTCTGGTTGGCCCTCCACTGGGCAACCATGTCATGTGGGGTTTGCATGGCCATGTACTGCTCCAGCTCCGACACTCCACAGAATGTGAATAAAACATTCCAAATCACACAGATGTGTCATGTCTATGTTCAATCAAGTATATAAGTATGGATGAATGTAGGGACATTGCACAAAAAGGTACACCCTGGGAAATGACATCAATGCGCATGTTTGACCCTGACCCACATGGCCAATTAGATGACTGTGAAGGTGTGAACTAGCTGTGGCCTCATTGCTCATGAACAACAATATCACAACCCCCCAACGTAGCCCTACGACCATTTATTAAATGGGGCTGTGTGTAAAAATTTCTAATTCGGTAGCAGGCCTAAAGTAGTGTCCCCCATCACATGTGACAACAGAACATCTCTTCCCATACCTACTCACACTCAACTGTGTGGACACAGCCTCTTTTGATGGATCACATTGATCCACATGGCAAGAAGTTGGACACCCTACTCACATTGCTGAAGACACATAAGAGCACAGGTCTACCAGCAACTATCCCAACCACAATGTCTGGCTCACAGAGGTGGAGCTGGCAATAGGGACTCACCCCTAAGAGAAATGCGTCAGTCAGTCCCTCCCTGTGTATGGACAATGCTCATTGAGGCACACGATTTGTCATTCTAATCAACACTCATCACAGTTGAACACTAGTGAAGTGGCGTAGACTTTATTAGCATGTGCGTTTCAGTACGGGCAAGACAAGGGCCACAACATGCAGACCAATGCTTCAGACACTAACAGGCAGCATGGGAACATGTAGAGGTGCAAGAAACGGGGAGGCAAAAATGAACACCAATCATTACGGATGGCAACGGTCTCGGCTCACCTTGCCTTGCTGGATGAGTCATGTGATATTTGTCGTATGCTCATTGCCCTGTGTCAGGGGACACAACTCACAGCCCATGGGATCTGCATAGTGCTGTACCACCAGACTGCGCAGACTGCCTGCTCTGCTGACAGTGAGCAGGTGAAAGGGACCAACAAGGTCACATGTAGTACTACATTGCCACGTGTGTACTCTCCCTCCAGCAGTATGTCAGATTTAGGAACTTTGCCAACGACGCTGTGCAGCTCTGCCCATGGGACTGCCTCACCTTGCACAGGTGTGTGTCAACACGCGTAGGTGCACGCACATGCATTCTGAGTCCAAGCGAATGCAGCCATGTCCCCTGTTGTGGTGGGATATGTGACCATTTCTCCAAGATGCAGCAAGGTGTTGGGACCTGTGCTCTGGGCTACAAGCAGTTGTGGCTGCAGGAACGTAGTTACTCGTCCATGAATGTGAGCGCAGCTTCCTGGGCAATCAGTTCCAAGAGTACGTCGTTGTCGACTTCAACGAACACGAGGGCGAGCAAATCCATTAACTGGTCCGGACAGATGTGCTCCGTCCACGCCGTTTCACCAATCCGCAACACAGCCCAATAGGGGAGCGCTTCGATGTGGTCACTGCACACGAGGACTTGTGCAATCTCCCTTGCCCAACTGCCAGCACATACGCCAAATATCAAGGCATCCCATGAACGGGTATCACGGTTACACTCCTGGTCGTGGGCCAACAGGGGGCGCACACACAAGCCATAATCCAGTTCAGCTACTGTTGTGTTGGATAGGCAGACATCCATGGGCCACTCGAATATGCATGATCGACAGTGGAACCAGGGCTGGATGCAGGTGAGGTACGCAAGACGGAAGCTCAGACGGTAACTGATGCACAACACTGCCAGTGGCAGTGCCCCCAACAAAGGCAGCATACGTGCACGGTACAGTTCCATGTGACAGGGGTTGTGCATGTGCCTGGGATGTTCTGCCATTGCGTTGGTGGCTCTCGTAGAACCGGCACTCTTCTGACCTGCGGCAGTTATGTGGATGATATGCCACAGCTCGGAGCAATGAGTCGTATGTGAGTGCAACGTTTGGACGTATGGGTTGTTGTGTACGTAAGTGTCAAGGGCATTCCATGCAAGAGTACCTCGAGCAAGGACGTCTGTGTGTGTAGTGTGGATACGTTGGTCTTTCATTAGCGCTGTGCGTAGTGTGGGAGTCGTCATCATCTGCTATGGTATCTCTCTTAGGGGGTGCCTGCCGCATGCAAGACCAAGGTCGGAGGTGCAGATGTCCTTCCGCCTTATGTATTGAGACAAAGGAGCTTTCATCCCTAATGTTAGTCTGACTACTGCTTGCATTCTGGAAATGTGATATGGCTTTCGCGCTGCATTTGGGGCTAGGCCTTAGGCTTATGGTGCACCAATAGCGATACACACACAACAGTTGGCATGTATGTGCCAAGAGCCTTCCTTTCACAGTCTCTCTCTCCCTCTCTTTCTCTCTCATTCTCTCTCTTTCTCTCTCTCTCTCTTTCTCTCTCTTTCTTTCTCTTTCTCTCTCTCCCTCTCTTTCACTCTCTCTCTCTCTCTTTCTTTCTCTCTCTCTTTCTCGCTCTCTCTGTCCTTTGATGAGCGCATGATACACCTTCTTATCTTGAATTTTGTCTTGCAGGCTGTGACTTACAGATTGTCCAGAGAAGACCCGCCATGACTCTTCCAAATAGTTGTTTTGAGTCAAATTTGAATAAACTGATTCGTTTGGAAATTCAGAGATGAATGAATGATTCTCCTTTTTCGGACCACACATGAATGTTAATTGTTGTAATTGTGCGACATCAGGCGAATTGTTTTATTCATGATTTTGTAAAGTTGGCGTAAAATATCTTTGTCCGGGGGGGGTGCCTGGGGTAGGGCCCCGGGGGGGTGGGGGTCCTGTGGGTGGTGGCGGTGGGTGTTGTGGCCCTCTTGGGTGTCCGAGCTGCATGATCAGTAGCTCCATGGCATCTGTTGTTTTTCTGGTGTGGCTGTGGGCTGGGCTCCCATTTCTGGTGCAGGTTGTCGTCCGACTTAACACCAGGTAGGAGCAGGTGTTAAGTCCCTGCTGCTAACGTGCCTTATCGCATGTTTAGTGATCTTATCGCCGATCTGGCTGGTCGTTGGGAATATTGCGAAGTGGTGTTATAGCGGCTTTTTGCACAGGAACGCCTACTCTGCATCTCATTAGCGTTAGTTGCCGGTGTCATCCGTGGCAATGTTTTTTGCGGCTGCTATCGCTGGATAACTGGCGATATCGGCTGTTAGCACCAGCTTGTGAATAGGGCGATAAATCTATCGCCACTTTGGCTGCGATAAAGTGCCGCTAACTCGGCGATAAGTCCTTGAGAATATGCCCCTTTGTTTTGATTTCCATTCCAGGGAGGACCTCGCATGGACTGTTCCCATAGTGAGCAGAGTCAAGACCGATTTGCATATGGCAGGGACCGAACGAGAGTGGTAAGGTGAGCAAAATAATAATGGATTTAGCCCAGATCTGTGACTAGAGGTAAATGTTTAAAATGTTCAGCATTCCATCCATCACCTTTTTTTATTGCCAGAAATGTAAAGGTAACAGTGAACTATGAGAATGGAAGAATGGATAATGGAACAACCCAAGATGAGAAGGACACTGAAGTAATTTTTGTTTAATAGCAATCTATTTTTTCTGTGTAAGGATACATCTCATCAATATGTTATACTATTCTGCCATGACATCACATCTGCAGGACATCCAGATGTTCAAATGACACAAAAAAAATTGCAGGTACATTTTGTGGCCTTGGACATCCAAGTATGCCAAGAAGTACATCAGTCAGTGTGCCAAAACCTTGAATACTAAGCTACAACCTTTATTGAATCCCCAACAACCATAGACCCATACTATGGCAGACTACATAGTTGAACTTGCAAGTTCCCATAAACACAGTGTGATTTTTGTAGTGGTGGACTATCTATTTTTTTTTAAACGTACTTTATTGATTTTATGAGATGTCGCATCACGCAAGAGCATTAATACAGTCAATACATAGGCGGTTCAGCAGGATGCGGGTAAACATGAGTATTACTATATCTTCGGGTTACATTCAGAAGATAGATACCTCCAATGTGGGGTATTAACATCTTAGTATCCGCCTATTGTAATATCTAATTTACTGACTAATTATTGATCAGTGGTGGACTATCTAATGAAACCAGCCCATGTCATTCCTCTTTCAAAATTACAAATGGTTCCTGAATTATAAATTCTCTTAGACAGTTTCGGATTACTTGGATTATGAGAAACATTCAAATCAGACAGAGATGCTCAATTCATAGCTTATTTATTAAAAAAGAATATGAAACAGGTAGAGACATGTCATTATACCTCTACTAGTTACCATCCCTAAACAGATATAGAAACAGAGAGCCTACCAAGCCTTTAAAGAATACTTAGTAGGGTACGCATCTCAATCAATCATTAATTTGCACACCATGCCAGCTCAGTTTGGACCCAGCCATATGCAAATCAGCCTTGACCCTGTTCCAATGAGAACAGACCAGTCAAACTGCCACATCGAGTCCTCTCTGAACTGGAACATAGGCAACTCAGGACTGGTTTCGCCCATGTTATGGGCTCATCAGCCGGGTATAGCTTGGTTCCAGTGACCCAGTGTGTACAGAACCCACGTCTTGCCACACCCATCTCACTTAGGGATGGACTGTTCCCATGAGGAGCAGGGTCAAGACTGATTTGCAAATGGCTGAGTCCAAACTGAGGTGGCATGGTGGGCAAAAAGCGATGGATTGGGATGGGGCCTGAAGCAAGTGCTAATGGCTGAGTTTAATATAAGCATTCCATCCATCACCTTTTTGTTTCTGCATGCGATAGAATGTTGTACAGTTGAGTAGCTTAGAGTAGCATACAGTGGAGTGGTGTAGAGGGTAGTAATGGAGTACAGTGGACTAGTGTATCATAGAATAGAGTATATTAACTGGGATAGATTGGCAAAGAAGGAGTTGTGCAGAGTGTCGTAGAGTGGAGAAGAATGTTGTAAAGTGCTATAAAGTATAAGTTTCAAAATGTAAATATTTGTGTAGTTTAAGTATGATTTGTACATAAAGAATAAAGTTATATTAATTTAAAGGAGGTGCGTAAATTATAAATTGAAGGCATAACTATAGCTTATGAACTTGTAATGCTTGCATATTTTAAGTTTGGTTGAAATAGAAATATTTAATTTTAGAGAAGGATTTTGCACAGTACAGTGGAGTGTTGTGTTGCAATGTGTTGGAAGCTGTCACAGAGTCGAGTAGAATGTTGTACACTAGGATGTAGGGGCATAGAGTGGAGAAGAGGGCTGTACAGTGTGTTGTAGGGGCATAGAGTGAGGTACATTGTTGTATTTTGGCAAAGAGTGTAGTATGGTCTTGGCGAGTGGGGCTGCATAGGGTGAAGTAGACTGTGGTACAGTGAGGCAGTATAGAGTGGAGTGTGGGACAGTGGGGTAAAGTGCCATAGAATGGAGTGGAGTGGTGTAGCATTGTTAACTTTGTGGCAGTGCATGCTCTAGGGCCTGCCCCAACCACTACCTATGCAGCTATGTCTCCCTGATATTTTACGCAGTTGGTCTATGTTCCATGTAGCAGGGAGCATCGTGTTCAGGCACTGCCTTGCGGCAAGATTCATGGTAGCGATGCCTCAGTACATTGGGGGCTGTGCTGTGTTAGTTGAAGTGCTTGTACTGATGTGCTTGTTGATAATATGCCACTGCTGCTGGTGTTGTTTTTTCTTCCAGCCCAGTTTTTACAACCGGACTTAATTTCCCAGCTGCCCTGGGGTGACGGACACCTTGGGTGGGGCCTTCCTATTTAAGGCATTAGCTTTTGGGCTGAAGTTTACAGTTGAGAGCTCCCTGTGACAATAACTGGGGAGTAAGTTGATCTGGTGCGCTCTTACCACACGAGTGCTTATAAGAAGGGGGTGGTTATTAGTGTTGCATAATTCTGCATCGCATTTCAAAGTGGTTTTAGTGTTATGAAATCATGTCCTTGAGAATCTTAGAGTGTTTATGTGTAGAGTGTGTGACATTGTGAGAGAGCTACGCCAGTGCAAATCAATCACACCATCAGTCTGGTCTTCTTTGTCTTAACCCATTTGGGAAGAACATTTCATGAAAGAGACTCTGCAACTCGATCTGATGATTGTATACTATTTGTTCATTGTAAGCTAACCCACTCCTTTTCAGATCTCCCTCCCTCCCTTCAGTTCCCTTCCAAACACCCTTTCTCTCACCTGGCCACTCTAATACTCAGCGCTATAATAATAATTGCCTCTGAGTTGGAGGTGCCTGGAGGTGGACCAAGAGATTATTGAGCAGATCCTGAGGAAGGAGCCATTGTCGACAAGCATGGAGTGGAGTAGTGTGCTCTAGACCAGCAGCGTGGAGCCAAGTAGAATAGAATGACATTGTATACAGTAGAGTAAAGTATTGTAGAGTGGAGTGGTTTGTTATACAGTGGAGTGGGCTGGTATGTTGTAGCGTGTCAGAAAGTATCGTAGAGTGGAGTAGAGCAGAGTGTCACATAGTGTATTAAAGTGTTGTACAGTTGAGTGGCATAGAGAAGCATGCAGTGGAGTGGAGTAGAGTGCCATAGTGGAGTACATTTGAATATAGTAGAACAGTGTCTCATAGAATAGAGTATATTAATTAGGGTGGAGTGGCATAGAGGGAGTTGCTTAGAGTGTTGTAGAATGGAGTAGAGTGTTGTAAAGTTCTATAGCATAGAGCATGGGTACTTACTAACATTTTCCCAGGGGCAAAAGGTTTGTCTGTGATGTGACAGAGGGCCACATTGATGCCAGTAAGGTGACGGTGGGGGCGAGTGGTGCCGGGGGGCTGTGCCAGTATGGTGGGTGTAGGGGAAGCGAAGCATATACATCCAGTGGATAAATTGCACAATATGAGACCAGAAAATTTGGGATTAATCCTGGCTTCTCCACTTTACCAAACTGTGTGATCCTAGGCAATTGTTCAATTTCACTTTTCCTCCTTTTTCTTCATTATCATATGTAAAAGGACGCCGAAATACATGCCTTCTGGATGTGCATTGTACAAAACCTTCTCCTGTGTTTGATTTACTAAACTTTAATGTTTTTCATGCATGTAGGAGCCCAGTCTAAATGAGTGCACTTAATAACTGACTTGCATCTTAGCTCACTATTGCCATTATTTTCAGGGCTGGGGAGAAGAATGAATGTTTGTTAAATTCATTTTTGTAAACTATTGTTTTAAAAAAAGATACTTCTCAATGTACTGATATAATGTAATGCATTAAGTTGAAACAGTTCTTCATGTTAATGAAGTACACTTGAAGAGACCTTATTATATTTTTACACTTTTGCTGCAAGATGAAATATAAGTGTTTCTAAAGTTAGGCCTGCAGGATAACCTAGTTACTTCCTTTCTTAAGCTCAATTAACCTCTAAATAAATGCTTGCCTGTTTATTTAACTTATTTCTCAATGCTACTGCTGAGTTGAGAAAACAGCAGACCAGTGCTGCTGTTGACCAGGGGGCTGCATGCAGCCCCAAGGCTGTACTTTGGGTATCACTGGCATGGAGTAATATACAGTGGCATTGACAAGAGTACATTGTTGTACAGTGTAGTGCTATACAGTGGACTATAGTGTGGTAGAGTGGAGCAGCGTAGACTGTTGTTGAGTGGAACACAGTGGTATTGAGTGGAGCATTGTGTAGTGGCATGGAGTGGAGTTTTATAGAGTGGAGTGGCAGGGATAGAACAGAGTAACGTACAGTTCAGTGGAGTAGAGTAGAGTGGCATACAGTGCAACAGCGTACAGTGGAGTGGTGCAGAGTGCTGTAGCATAGAGTGGAATATCATAGAGTGGAGCGGGGTAGAGTTATGCACAGTGTCGTAGAGTGGAGTGGCATACCGTGGAGTGCCATTTAACCCTGGGCGGTGAACTACGCTACGCTCGCGGAGCTTGCGTAGTTTCGGTAACTTCGCGATTCGCGTAGAACGCGAAGTTACCGTGCACTACGCAATTTGCGGCGTAGCGTAGCTGTTTTTCTTCTTCGCGCGCTCAATATACGTTCTCGCGCGCGCGGTAACGACCTACCCTGATTCTGCGTTCGCCGACGCGACTTCCTATCCGTTCGCGGGCGCCACGAAATTTGGAATCCGCCCGCACGATCCCGCGAGAGTGTGCGAACGCGAACACGTCATTCGGATGCGCGATCTGACTTCCGGCGGCAGTGTTGGTAAGATCGCGATCCTGAACACGAAGAAACTACAATCTGGCGAAGAATATCTCTCGAGCATCATAAAACCTTCTCGAAAATGATGGTTTTGCTCCAAAAACTCCTCAGATTGTGATTTGGCTGTAGTTTTTGTGCAAGGAGTCCTTTTTCTTTTTTTACTTTTTTTTTTCCAAGAGGAAGGAAGTGCCCCTGATTCTCAAACTTCCTGTTCCTGTCCAGCAGGCTCCTCCCAGTGCTTTGTCCATGTGCTGTTCACTTTCATTTGGATTTGGAGCTGAAAGGATCACTTTTTGTGTCTGCCTGCTGCATCATATCATTGGATTGGATTTGAGGACTCTTGGATTTGAGATTTTACAAGTAAGTTGGAGAATTGGTGTACTTGTTTGTTTGATTGGGGCTTGTTTGTACCTACATTTTTTTGGGGATTTCCATCGTTTTTAAAATGTATTGTTGTGGCCTGTAGTTTCGGCAGGGGCCTAGTTGTTTTTCTTTGATTGGAATTTCAGCCAGTAGGCCCAGACTAGAGCCAGAGGTACCAATGTGTGCATGTTTCTGTGGTGTCTGTTGAATTTAAACATCATGTAGGGCATGCATGGATGGCATTGGATTGAATTGGTAAATGTGGTTTTTGGGGTGTTTTTCACTTTTTGGGTGTAATATATACCTTTGTTGGATGTGTGTGTGTGCTTGTTGTGTAACTTTCCAACCTTTCGTAGCCCTGTGGATTTTCGTTTTTGCATTTTTGCATTAAAGCTGTGTTGTTTAGCACTGCAGGCCTCCTTTGTCTGGTCATATTATCATAGGCCTGCTTGAGTTCATTGTTTTCCATGGCCTGTTGTGACTGTGAGTGACCACGTGGCTTGGGGCCATTTTGTGGTGGTAGTTTAGTAGTGTGCTGCTTTTTCCATATAGGCCTGCATGTCTTTTCTCTGTTCCCCTTGACTTATGCTTGTTGTGAACTTGTGGGTGGCCTGGCCATGTGGTGGCGGACATTTTGTGGGACCAGCCACTGTGCTTTTGCCATAGGCCTCCAAGCTTGCGGCCTAGTCTGCCAGTAGGCCCAGAGGTAGTCATCCTCATGGGTGCATAAAAACTGTTTCTGTGTTGTCTGTTGAATTGTAACATAATTTAGGCCATGGATGGCATTGGATTGATTTGCAAAATGTGGGTTTTGGGGTGGTATTTCAGTTTTTGGGTGTTTGTTAAATAAATAGGCCTTTTCAGCCAGTAGGTAACCCTGGGCGTTCAGCTCCCGGACTTTGGGCAACTCCGCACTGCGCGACAACGCGGACTTACACTTTTTATCTTCTTTGCGCGCTCAATATACGTTTCGCGCGCGATAACGACTTTTTGTGACGATTGCGATGCCGAACACGCAGAATTTACAATCTGGCGAAGAATATCTCTCGAGCAGCATAAAACCTTCTCGAAAATGATGATTTAGTTCATTTTGCACAAAAACTCCTCAGGTTGTCATTAGATGTAGTTTGGTGAGCAAGGAGTCACTTTTTTTTGTTTTACAATTTTTTTCAAGAGGAAGGAAGTTGCCCAGAGTCTCCAACTGCCTGGTCCTGTCCTTTGTCTTCACTTTTTGTTATTTTGGGTGGCCTGGCCATGTGGGTGGCGGCCATTTTGTAAAGCCAGGCATTGTGCTTTTGCCATAGGCCTGCATTGTCTGTCTTGTGTTCCTTTTCTTGTTGTTGTGGGTGGCCTGGCCATGTGGTGGCGGCCATTTTGTGGGACCAGCCACTGTGCTTTTGCCATAGGCCTCCAAGCTTGCGGCCTAGTCTGCCAGTAGGCCCGGAGGTAGTCATCCTCATGGGTGCATAAAAACTGTTTCTGTGTTGTCTGTTGAATTGTAACATAATTTAGGCCATGGATGGCATTGGATTGATTTGCAAAATGTGGGTTTTGGGGTGGTATTTCAGTTTTTGGGTGTTTGTTAAATAAATAGGCCTTTTCAGCCAGTAGGTAACCCTGGGCGTTCAGCTCCCGGACTTTGGGCAACTCCGCACTGCGCGACAACGCGGACTTACACTTTTTATCTTCTTCGCGCGCTCAATATACGTTTACGCGCGCGCGATAACGACTTTTTGTGACGATCGCGATGCCGAACACGCAGAATTTACAATCTGGCGAAGAATATCTCTCGAGCATCATAAAACCTTCTCGAAAATGATGATTTATTTCATTTTGCACAAAAAACTCCTCAGGTTGTCATTTAGATGCAGTTTGGTGAGCAAGGAGTCACTTTTCTTTTGTTTTACAATTTTTTTCACGAGGAAGGAAGTTGTTGGGTGGCCTGGCCATGTGGTGGCGGCCATTTTGTGGGACCAGCCACTGTGCTTTTGCCATAGGCCTCCAAGCTTGCGGCCTAGTCTGCCAGTAGGCCCAGAGGTAGTCATCATGGGTGCATAAAAACTGTTTCTGTGTTGTCTGTGGAATTTTGACATAATTTAGGCCATGGATGGCATTGAATTGAATTGAATTGAAAAATTTGTTTTTTTTTGGAGGGTCTATTTAACTTTTTGGGTGTGTTAAATAAATGCCTTTTTTGCGTGTGTAATTATAATTATGTGTTGTTGTAGTGGTTGTTTAACTTTCAAAAGTGTTTTTAGACATGTGGATTTTAGTTTTTGCATTAAAGCTGTGTGTGTTTTATAAGGCATCCTTTGTCTGCCCATATATAGGCCTGCTTGAGTTCATTGTTTGCCGTGCCTTGTGCCTGTGAGTCACCATGTTGCTGGGGGCCATTTTGTGGTGGTAGTTAGTAGTGTGCTGTTTTTGCCACATAGGCCTGCATGTCTTTCCATTGTTCCTGTTGTCTTACTGCTTCCAAATCCATCCCCATTGCCAGCTGCAGCTCCCTGATGCTGCATACATCCCACGTGATGCACAAATTTAGGCCAAACATGCTCCACTACATTTTACTTTTTGTTCTTTACTATTCTTATTCTTCCAGAGTGTACACACTAGCACTGCACAGTAGCCAGGAAAGCCCTGGCCTTGTTGTCAAAGTCTCATAAATGGCTACCCTGTGTGTTGTTGTTCACCGAGTTTCTAAAATGTAATAATAATTGAGGCCACCACACACTAAGTTCTATATTATATTTGTTTGATTTGTGCTATGTTTGACTGATGTTGTATTGCTTTTAGGTGCACAAAGACTGAGGAGGAGGTGTGTCATCATTGCCCGTTGCACTGCCAGACAGACATCCTGCTGCTGTACACACAACACAGCGTGACGTGTGACCTGACCAGACATCTCTGCAACTGAGTGCTGCTGACATCTGAAGAAGATGGGCCCAAAGAAAGCAGGTACCAGGTCCTAAAGTACCAAGAAAGTTGCTATTGAGAAGAAGGAACAGAAGAAGGAAGTGACACTTAAGTCTGGTGTGCCGCCCAATACCTTTTTTTGGGGAAAAAAAATTACGCCTGCAGCAGCGGTGTCCGGGGGGCAAGCTGGGGGCAGCACCTCCGCATCAGTTGGCCCAACCCACCAACCCAGGCCCAAGCACATGAGTGTGGAAGAGGTAGCCAGCCTAATGGTGGAAAGCAGTGATGCTGAGCCTGAGATAAACGTATCGCTATCTCAAAGTAGTACCCAATCAACGCAGGAGGAAACACAGCAGATAAGTGGTCAACAACAGCCGCAACCACCGCCCGCAATAGTAGTTGTTGTTCCTCCTGAAGTAGGGGCAGTTCAGGAAATTGAGCCTCATGCAGAGGTAGAAGAAGAAGCCACTCATTCAGAAGATCCATTGTCTTCCAAATCTCCAGCAAGGAAAAGGAGGGGTAGTCCATCAAGTTCTTCGCCAAGCCCCCTTCTGATGATCTAGATGCCACTTGGAAGCCACAAACTGAGTCTGAGAGGGAGCCACGTTCCAAGACCAAGCTAGGGAAAAGGAAGGTTCCAGAAAGCCTTACACTTATGGAGGTCGATGTAGAACAGCAGGATGATGATGATGAGCCAGTCATCACGAACATCACTCCCGGCCCCGAGGAGATGGAGACCAACATCATTACCCTATCCAAAATCGCTGCGAGGGATGTAGCACGCATACCTCCACAGGTAACACCAACACGACCTACAGCTTCCATATTTGCATTAGCAAAGGCCCGGCAGCGACCTACATCCAGCACAACCACCACCTCAGTAGAAGTAGGTAGTGGTACAGCAGCACAGAGTCAAATTCAACACACACCCTCCAGTTCATCCGGCATTGGAAGTGGCCCCTCCAGCAGGAGGCCAAAGTTAAGCTCCCCAGTTTGGGACTTCTTTACGGTTAGCGAAAAGGAGGAGAACATTGCTATATGCTCCATTTGTAATACCTCTGTTAGTCGTGATAAGCTTGGTACAAACTATGGTACCGGAGGCCAAATGACCCATCTGAAAAAACACCACTTGATCAGCTTCAGCTGGGAGGACCACCTTCGCGGCATAAAAACTCCAACCATTGGTGTTGGTAGGGATAAAGGAGTAGAAGATCCGATCACGGTGGAAGAGGAAGGACAGGGAGACATTCTCTCTGGTAGTGGTACACAAGGTGTCCCTGACCCCAGCAGTGCTGTGTTAACGTCACCCACATCTTCAGCAACATCTCAGTGGCACAAGAGTAAGAGTCAGCCTGAGACACCAAGGAGTACCAGGTCCGCAACCCAAAAAAGTGCGTTGTTGAGCCTAAGAGAAAGGAAAACCATGCAGCCTACCATTATCAGCATGTTTGGGGGAGGGGCAGTACGAACGCAACCACCCAATAGCACGTTTGTACAATGCGAAGCTGGCTAAAATGTTAGCACTGGACCTTCTCCCTTTTTCTTTTGTTGAAGGGGTTGGTTTTCTGGAATTTGTGTCAACCATCTGCCCAAAATGGCATGTTCCCAGCCGCTACTATTTTGCCAGAATTTATGTTCCAGCACTACATCACGACGTGCTGGAATTGCTTGGAAAAGCCTTGAAGCAGAGTGCTGTTCACAGTATCCACCTGACAACAGACATGTGGACCAGTTGCCAAGCCACAGATTACATGTGCATCACTGCACACGGGATCTCTTTTGCGGGGGTTAGAGAACAGATATCTGCTGGTGTTGACGCTGCTGAGATTTTTCATGCCACTCGCAAACATGCAACTGTAGCCATGTTTGCCATGGAGAAATCTCATACTGCTGCAAACATTTTGGAAGAGTTTAACACCAAGGTCTTTGAGTGGCTGCGCCCAAGAGGGCTTAAGATTGGTTTTGTTGCCACAGACAATGGCAGTAATGTAGTTAAGGCCATGGGCAATGGTGGCTATTTCAGGGTCCCGTGTTTGGCACACTGCATTAACATTGTTGTTCAAGACTTTTTGAAAAATGAATCCAAAGTCAGCAACTTACTGGCCACCTGCAGAAGAATATGCACACATTTCAGCCATTCTTTTAAAGCCCGGAAGCAGCTGAGGGTCATTCAACGTGAGCATAAAATGCCAGTCAAAGCGCTCATCCAGGAGGTGCCAACACGTTGGAACTCAACTTATTACATGCTTGATCGTCTGTTTCAACTGTACATACCACTCAATGCTTATGTCATGCAAAGATTAGGGGAACCTACTGTGAGAGGCATGACCGTTGAGATGGGTCAATGGGACCTCATTAAATGCCTGACTGAGATGCTACTTCCTTTTGAGATCTTCACACGTGAAGTCAGCAGGGAGAACTGTACTATGGGCCAAGCTATCCCATTGTTGCACATGCTAGAGCAACAGCTGAAGGAGGTGTCTGAAACGTACGCAGGTGTGGATGACAAACAAGACGCATATTATTTGGCAGAGACCTTAGCCGCTCGCTTATCTGAAAATACAAGGATTCAAAATAACATTTTGTCACAACCACATTACATTAGTGCCACAATTTTGGATCCACGGTACAAAGTATTTCTGAACAGCAAGGCAGTAATTCCTTTTTTCGGAAGTGGATGTTGCCAACTACAAAACTTTGATAGCTAAGAAAGCCACTATTTTCGAAAATGAACGGCTGTTAATTACAGGCCCCCCATCCCAGGCCATAACAAGTACTACAGGGCATCCAGAGTCAAGTTCTACTTCGGAGCCTGAGGTCAGTGCGTTTGCCTCCCAGCAGTCACCTACACCAACAATAACATCAACAACAGCAAGAACAGGATCATCCACAGTACAATCTGCAACTGATTGGTTTCTACGGCAGGGGTATGGTAAGTCCAGTGCTGATGCAAAGGCAAAAGAGGCCGAGCACATCGGAGCACCCCTGAACATTGAGCGGACGGTCCAGGCCTATCTGGATGACCCAACAGAGGTCTTCATGGATCGAAACCCATTGGTGTATTGGTATGGGAAAAGAAGCCAATGGACAGTGCTCAGCAGGCTGGCGATAAAGTATCTGGCTTCCTCTGTCGCAAGTGTCTCTTCTGAGCGTGTTTTCAGTGCTGCTGGTGCCATTGTAACTTCGAAAAGGACCAGTCTCTCGCCCAAAAGCGTGGAGAGGTTAACCATGATCAAAATGAATCAGCACTTTATACCACCGGATTACAAAATACGTGAATCACAGCAGGAAGAGGAGAGCGACTTGGATGACGTAAATAGTGCATTACAGGACCTACTTCTGTCCGAACCACCAGAGTTTGAGGACGAGCTCCTCTTCCCTGACAACTAGGCTTTCAAATTGTTACTTTCTTCCTTCCTTTATGTGTTTGTGTATCTGTCTTTCTGGTTCAAATCAAATCACAACAAATCCATCACCACCGTCTTCTCTTTTTATTTCCCTATTGGAGTTGCACGTCTGTGCATTTAACTGTCCACTCTTCAGAGTCCTGCTTCATCTTCCTGTCTCGCCCTAGTACATTTCCATCAAGCCAGACATTGGAGTACAAGAAATGTTGCCTTTAACAGTCCCTCCATAAGAAGTGAAACGTGACTATAGCTATCCTCCGTTTTGTTTCCGAGCCGAAACTCATCAGTGTCCGAAGGCTACCGCCTCTGCAGGCATCCACAACTCTTCACTGTCAGAACTTGGGCAGGCATCCAAAAGTGAACTCATCACTGTCCGAAGGCAACAGCCTCGGCAGGCATCCAAAGCTCCTCACTGTCAGGACAGAAGGTACTTGGCAGAGAAAGACAAGACTCTTCGAAGAAACTTGCTGACATTTGTGCAAACTCAAATGACCAGCAATGAGCGCTACCCAGGCCGTGGCTGACCATGTGAAGCAACTTAAACTGTGACAAAGTGCCACAGATGAATAAGACGAAAACCGAAACAGCGACTAACACTCAAAATGAATGTGGACTGGAGTAATGATGAGGCCACTGCCCGTAAAAAAAACACACACCTGTCAGAACTAGGCATCTGATGATCTGACAGCCAAAGAGAAGAGCAAGACAGGTAATGATGGAATGCATTGGATGCTTGCAGACTCTGAGCGATTGCTGTTGTTTGTTGTTGATGTTGTGCATGAAGTCGAACTCTACTCTACTAGTTAATCTACAAAGTGACTCAAGTGACAGTCAATGTTTCCCTTCTTGTTGTTTAATAACCAAATTGTACTCCTACTACTGCAGGCCAATATCTGTTGCAATTTTTTAATATGGAATATGGACTTAATCGGAGTCACTACAGACTGAGTTGGAGTTGGACAACACGTACCACACCATGATGATGACCATACTATCTTTGCACGTAGTCAGTCAGTTGGATCGGAGATGATTGAAGGAATAACTGTGTTTCACGAAGTGGCATAAGGTAAACATAAACACAACAATTCAACAAGAAAGTAAACACAGCAGACCTACATGTCCATGTAGTGGTGGAGTCGAGTGTAGTCATGACTGACAGCGGCGCATTGATTTTGTCACTTAATTTTGAAAATGCTAAGTTGCTGTATATATGCCTTTTGTCTGGCTCTGTCAAAAATTAAGGTAAATGGAGGTTGGGTCACGGCCGGGCTGGTGCTGTTGGTGGGCCTGTTCTGTCCTGTTGTTGTTGTAGCTTAATGCTGTAAACAGAATATACACGATATATCCAAGCCGCCTCAGTCTGAAAGTGTTCTCTCTTCTCTTCTTGGACTCCACCGTAATTGATGCTTTTTTTATTCATTGATTTTTCAATACCCCTTTTGTTTTTCCATCTAGACGTTACAGGCCTGCCTTTACCCTGTGCTATACTGGGAGACACAACTCACATTTACCTTACCAATCCGCATCAGGAAGGCCACCAAGATTGATGTGCGGAGCGTCCATGGAAGATAGGACCAAGAGGAAGGACGAGATTCAACTCCACAATTTGACCAGGATAATACAGTAACTTTAGTATCATTCATCATTCATCTTTTAATTAATTGGAATCCTTTTTTCTCTTCAATCATTACGACTGTGTGTTGTGTGTTGTTGTTTGTTTGCTAATTGATCCCTACAACTATTTTTTAATTTTCTTTGCTATCTTTAAAAGTAAGCCCAGTACAACATGGAATTTGGGTCTCTGAGGGCATATTACAGGCAAGGCAAATTGCGTAGAATATACTGCTGCCCTGTACTGTCTAATTGTCTAGTAGGAGTTAGTAAGTACTACTCATTAACCATCAAGTTATCTTCATCATCATGCATGCATTTCCTTTTTCTCCCTTTATAGATTTTTTGGATAAGATCATGGTCGTCTGCCAAGATTGCGCTTTGCTTTTGTTGTCCATGCGTACTGTTTTTCTTTCTCAAACCTTTCCCCAAACCCCCTTCCCATCCATTCATCAAACCCTAACCCTCTTCTCCCGGGCTGTGATTTATATTGAGGTGTGATGTGACTACATAAAATGTACACCAATTGATCACACGCTTGCTGGGGCAGATGTGGTGAAAGCAACACTAATTAAATTTCAAGGCAGGGCGATGAGCTTCTTCTGCTTGCCCACCCATGCTCAGTCTATGTGCAAGCCGTCACCGGCTAATAGTACATCATAATTAATTGCCAGCATTGATTGGATTCATCATCAAACTCCTACCACACAGCAGTAAAGGTTATGAATTACGATTGTGTTAAGTTAAGTGACTCACTCGACACAACTACAGTTTGTAACTTCTTGTACTAGGCTGTCCCCGCCACCATTATGTTTTATTTGACTTTAGCAGTTGCAAATGCAATATTGTTTGTTTGGCAGTCTTCTTCTGTACTGTATTTTACTTCGTTCTACTACTCCTCCCACAGTCGCTTTCAGGCAAGTGACTGTCTCTTTTTATTTTTTTAGCAAATGCTACTGCCAGTGTCTACTCTACTACTACCACCACAACCATGGCATCTTCTCCATTCTCTTGGGAAACCATGCAGCCATCGCTGTGCCGAACGTAATCATCATCAATCACAGGTAAGATAAGTTTGGTGGGAGGTATAATGGACTAGGAGGAGAGACTGACAGTACTAGTAGGACAAATAACTCAGTGAGGGGTACCGCATCTATCTGTTTGTGTTACATCATCGGCAGATTATTTAAATCAAACACTGGCTGCGGCCCTGCAGCAGCAAGGAAACCATGTGACGTTAATTCGTAAAACAGTAACCCCCACAAAACATTAACATTGTATGTTTAAGTATAAATATAATTTATTACCCTAACAAAAATAAACTATCCCACACCTGACCCACCCCTCTCCCTAACCCCAACCAATGTCCAAAACGAAAAAAGTCCAAAGAATGTCCAGAAACCCCAACGCCCAATTCCCACCCACCAACAAAAGGAATAAAAAGGGGCAATGCAACAGGGTCCTATAGTTATATTCGGCGGGCTTTTAGGTGTTTGTCCACCAGAATTTTGACACGCTCCTCTAGTTGCTCCTCTAGCCGTGCCACCCGGAGGAGAATCTTGCGGCGAAATGCCCTGCAGTGGCATCCAGGGTGGGGGACAGCAGTGCTGGCTGCAAGAGAATTGCGGCGACGGGCGGCTGCCAGACCGCGACGCCGTAATACTGGAGGTCTGGCCTGGCTGGGGCCCGGGGCATCGGACGAGGCTGCAGCTGCTGCCGCCTCCTCCTCCTCCGCCTGAGCCACCAGCCGCCGGTACTCCTCACAGATGGCCTCCAGTTTCCGGCGCGGGGCCCTGGCTGCCAACTCCTTCCGGGATGGTTTTTCTTGGGAAGGAGTACTATCTATATCAAGAAAGAAAAAGAATGTTGTTGTAACCAGTACTCTTAGCAAAACAGTAACACAAAATTAATTCAACACATAATGGCACAGTAGCACTAGCAAGAAGCACAGTACATAACATTTGTGGTAATAATCTATCTATCCTCCCACTTCCTCGGGCTGTAACATTTGTGGGAGTTTCAGGCATTATACTAGCACTATGGACTCCAGTACACAGTACACCAGTCTCCTTCTTATCTCTAGTTTAGCGAAATGACATAACCTGGTTGTAGCCGGCATGCCAGCTCGGTCATCTATGCTTGCACCCAAGACAAACATACGAGTCATGACGCAGACTCACGTTAGTTTGATTTACTACTGTCTGCAGGTGGGGAAGCTCGTATTTTTCTATTACGGGTGGCACTGGCCATACTCTCTCTGTTACATGGAGGGCAATTGCTCAATTTCACAGTGCCCTGGCTACTACAAAAAGGCAGATTATATATCTGATCCAATGATCATTGCTTTTATATGGGGGGACGACATAAGGTCAGTAGCGGTCGGTGGTGCGACTCGGGGAGTGCTGCCGGGCGGTGACGTGGGGAGGGGCAGGGTGGGGGGTAGTAAACTATGGCTTACGGCCAATTACAGGTAAGTAAACATATAAATAAATAAAACTAATTTTGTTGCGCCCACTGCATCGCATTTGGCGGTGCAGTGCGCACAATGAAATTCGCTTTATTTATTTTTATGTTTACAGTAAAGTTACCTGTATTTGGCCGCGTAATACATTGTTTACTACTACCCCCACCCTGCCCCTCCCCACATCGGCTTTGCTACTCTGGCGTGGTTTCTTTTACATTCCCTTAAAACTAAAACTGTGCATCCCGTGACAGTCTCCACCTATGCTGTCTATGATGAATACATACAGGCATCCATCCATTCTAAGTAAATGTCAATCATTCTTCTTAATCTCTCCACAAACCTTACTTTGTTTCACCAACAACAACCCATGCGTCCACTCACTCCGTTGCTTGCCTTGGCTTAGAGTTTCACCCAAACACTGCTGATGATTCTTGCTATCCACAGTATCCACCCATACTGTGTCGCCCACCCAGGCAGGCATCCATTCTTCTTTCACCTTCCACCCATCCTTCAACAACACATGCATCTGATTCCTATCAGCCACCTATCCATGCTTCCAACGTATCCTTCTCTGCCAGTCATCATATTAAATCTCGCCCGTCCTTCCTCCTTCCACCCTTCTTTCCCTTTTTGTTCAACACATCCATCAAGGTCATCTGATCTGACTTTTAGTCTCCTCCATAAAACTTTCACAGCTAAGTTGGAGTCAAGTCACGCTGGTAATGCTATTGCTACTGCATTGCTAATGCTAAGTAAAGGGTGTCTTCTCTTCTTCAACCGTTGTATAATGTTCACTACAACTTCATACCTAATAAGTCTCAACAACAGTACAGCGAGTGAAGTCAACACCCTTCCAGCTAGTGCAATGTCAATAAGTAATGAATATAACTTACCACCGCCCGCCACTGCTGCTGGCTCACCCCCTGTAGCTCCTGCAGGTGCCGCATCTCCTGCCCCCTCCGGAATGGTTGAATCGCCACTGGCCCCACCGGCACTGGTGGTCGCTACTACGCCTAGATAAAAATATGACACATTTTTAGATGCCTGTACACCTCCCCCTATTTATTCGTTTTCACTAGCAAGATTGAAAAAAAAAGTTAATACATACATATTATACATCACGTTCACTAGTCCAAATCGGGTACTAGAGTCAGTAGACACTAGTAGTGTTATGGTCCCTAGGGTCATTATTTATTATACTATACTCTACTCTTTGCAAAGTTAGCCTGAGCCATGCAACCATTTTTCGCTTTATGTCTTTTGCACATGTTACCTCGCAGCTTGTTGTGCAGTAACAGTAAGATGCCTTTTTGAGCCCACATGAGCACATACAGCTACTGTCTGAGCGTTGCGTACAAGAGGTCGAAAAACAAGCCACTTTGTTATGGAGTTCGGTTAGTCCGTATTGCTTAGCCATAAGTAACATGTTACACTTTTTTGGCAGGACTGAGAAATGCTTGCATTATACTATCTAACGCGCACCATTTTTCTCAGGCAGAAGATTCCCTTCTACGAACCAGAGATTTTCAGAGCTTATGAATGATGCATGTAACCAGTAATTCTACGTTCTACGGTGAGCAGTCTCCCAGAATTCGCACAGATCTTTTGTCTTCTATCATCATGCACTTGTTGTAACAATGTTTATTGTTTTAATCTTATGCATTTTGCTGTTGGAGCTGGCTGGAGTACACTGAATTTTATAGAACAACATACAGAACTTGTTAGTTGAAAATAAACCTTTTGAACTTACACATAGACTCTGTGGTATTTGGTGTGGTGGTGGTGGTGGACTTACACGAGTGAGTGAGCGAAAGGGTGTTATGTTCTGGGTTGTGTAATCATTGGGTATCTTCGGGTGGGGGTTCGGGGACCTAATGAGACACTATAGCTAGTCGTTCAGGGTATTGTGGGTTCACTTCTGACTGAGGTGTGAGGAACGTCCAAGTTCCAAACTCCCATCACCAACATCCTATTTCCTTGTGCATAGTTCTGCATGGGTCTGTGCAGAATCCCCACATCAGTAGTAGTGTGTACTATATCCTCTCAAAAATTGTCAAATATCTGGTTGGGCATTTTGTTTGTGGTAATTGTCAAAGCCTCAAGATTAAGAAGCCTAGAAGAGGACAACCGAAAGGACTGGACTCAGTGGCTAGAGCTATTGGTCAATCTGAGTTTTATTCAAAACCGTACAATAAAGAGTGGCAATGCAAACTGGGCAAGCTTAGCGACAGACTAATAGTAGTAGTACAGACATTCATAGCAGAGGCAGTTAGAACTTAGAGGCAGGGATAACCAGAATTTAGAAACAGATAGTCAAGTCAAGATAAAAGAATCTTTTGTAAAAAATAGAATTAGGGAGTGGAACCAGAATTAATAGTTCTGAAAAAATAAGGTGCAGTAAAAGTTAGGGCAATATCATTGTTAATATTAACCACTGGAGGACTTACTGGGACCAGCAGCAGGGCCCTCGGTAGAGGAGCGGTCCTCTGGTGGTTGTCCCGCCGACTCGGACCCCGTCTTCTTGCCCCTGGGTGCTGCAGATCAGTGATCATGTAAGATATAATAAAGAAAGACACGAACATTAATGATTGCTGTGAAACAAATAAATTATCTAAAAAAACGCTCCAAAAACATTTTAGGAAACAAAAATTGCAATAAAATTGACCTATCTAATCTGATCGACTACTGGCTTGCGGGATTCATGGACAGTCTACTTATTTGGGAACACTAATTCAGTGTTCCATTCTGATTGATTCAAATAAAATCCAGAACACTAACTAAGCCTAAGTACCACCTGACCTAGCCCACCTATTCCAGGCGGGCCAATTGTTCATTAAGTCTGTATTTCCTTTTTTTTAGCCCTCAAAAATGCATAGATGAGAAGGAGGACACATGCATAAATTGGTGCATAATGCATACACCAAATTGTTGGTTGGTTGCGTCTGATGTTCTGCAGCTGGCTGACACTGCTAAGCTTACCACTCACTAAACAAACTACAAAAGGTTCTACTAAGGACTGGGGTAAGCAGCACTCAGTGACAGAGGATGCGTCACGCAGACTGCTCAAAAATTATCAACTAATAGTAACTAAACCTAGTATCAATCCATCCACCACTATTTGACAGGAGGACAAAGGAAGGACTAGAGTCTCTCTAGCAATAGCATTACCTAACTGAAGTTCTCCAAAGTAAACTCTTACATAATAATGACAAGCGAGCGCAAAGTTGCAAACAAGTAAGAGTAGCGCCCAGCACCTGTGTCCTACAATCACAGAAGATTTTGAAACATAATTTACCTGCAATGTAAGCAGCAGTATTCTTGTTATTTGTAAAAAATGTATACACAAATCACAATACTTATACTACTATATATATTAGCTACTCACCATGCCCCACAACCTCGACACCTAGCAGGTCCAACAGGTCCTGCTCCCGGTCGAGGATGTCTGACCACCGGTGTGCCAGCTGGTTATGGGTGCGCCGGACCCCTGAGCAGCGAAACACTGCCCGGCGC
Source organism: Calotriton arnoldi (assembly GCA_963921515.1). Taxonomy (NCBI): domain Eukaryota; kingdom Metazoa; phylum Chordata; class Amphibia; order Caudata; family Salamandridae; genus Calotriton; species Calotriton arnoldi. The sequence continues at coordinate 274,526 of CAWUFW010004433.1, read as the reverse complement.
ACCTTCGCCCACCGGCTGTGACGCTCCTGGGTCGGGTACCCGGAGCCTGGCCTGCCGCCTGCTGCCAAGGTCAAGGGGAGGTGGCGCTGAACAAAAAAAACAAGGGCGGCCACCTCCGCCTCACTAAAAAGCTGGCGGGCTTGCACCCCTGCAGGGCGCAGTCTGCCGCAAAGCAGGCGGCTCTTGGGCGCACGCGCCTTGCCCTTCGAGCCGTTGCTGCTGCTGCTACCCTTTGCCATGGTTCTGGGGTGGGAGGAGGCGGAAAAGAAAAGTTAGAAGGGAAAAATAAAGTTAGGGGAAGAAGTAGGAGCTTAAAGAAGAAAGTTATATAAAACAGTCAAAAAGTTAAAAACACAGTAAAAGTAGAAAAAAATGCAAAATATAGACTTAGGCAGAGAGAGAGATAGATAAGAAATAAAGAAAAATTGAAAAACAGTGTAAAAAACTAAGGATTGCAAAGATTGAGGGAGGATAGAAAAGCAGGCCCAGAACCATAGCATAGAGTGAAAAACAAGATGGCCGCGCCCATCGCGACCGCGTGGGTAAGTTCGCGCAATATTTCTCCCCGAGCACGCAAAAAACTTCGCGAACACGTACAACACGTTCCCGAACATGGAATGCGCATCGCGAGCACGCTATACGCAACCCGGAACAGGAAATAAGGGATCGCGAACGGGCGGGACAAGTGAAAAACAAAATGGCCGCACCCATAGGCGACCGCATGGGTAAGTTCACGCCCCCGAGCACGCAAACAGCGTCCCGAACACGCACAACGCGTTCCCGAAGAAGAAAAACGCATCGCGAACGGGCGCGACAAGCAGCTACGCACGCTCGCATAGCTCTCGTAGCGCTCCGACGTCTTCGCGTAGCTTCGCGTAGCGCGACTACGCGAACTACGCCCAGCGTTAGTGCCATTGACTGCACTTTTGTAGAGTGGAGTAGCATACAGTGGAATAGCGTACAGTGGAGTGCTGCAGAGTGGAGTGACATAGAGTGTAGTGGGGTTGAGTGGAGTGGCGTACAGTGGAAAAGCATAAAGTAGAGTGGCGTATAGGGGAGTGGTATAGATTGGAGTGGCGTAGAATGGAGTTGGGTAGAGTGGAGAGGTATAAAGTGAAATACTGTAAAGTGGAGTGGAATAAAGGGGAGTGGCATAGAGTGGAGTGGCAAACACTGGAAAGCTGTAGAATAGACTGATATGAATTGGAATAGTGTACATTGGAGTTGCAAAGAGTTGAGTGCCTTACAGTGGAGTGGCATACAGTGGAGTGGGGCCTGGGGGAGTAGTGGACACTGGAATAGCGTGCAGTGGAGTGGGGTAGGCTCCCATTCTCTTGGCTCAGACACCAGCAGGCATCACGCCAGAACATCCCCAACTAGGCAGTGGACAATGATCATGTGCCTTAACAGTAAAATAGTCCATGTGGAAGTCAATGGAGGGTGGGCCAAGAAGAAGAGCTAGTCAAAGTTCACCAGGGTCCCAAGCATGTAAGGCCTCCGTAGGAAGCATAAATCCCCCACATTAGTCCTATTCCGCAAGCCATCCAGCAAGTGTCAATGAGTGGGCCAGCATGCTGGTTAACACCTCCAATGTATAACACAAATCAGTTTACTCACAAGCTCCTTTACCAAACCGATGAAGCTGGAAAACGCAATACAGCTGTTCCCCTTTCTGTGCGCTAAGCTATCGGACTTTTTCGACAGCAAATTTCAGAAAGTCTACAACACCTTCACGACGGCGGTAGAGACAGAAAAAACTGAAGAGAGTGGCAGTCGTGATTCCGAATATTCCTTCTTGGAATTCCTGCCTATCTCCTATCAGGAATCTCTGATAGAGATCCTAAGATGTAAGTCAGGAATCCCGGAGGACCCGTGCCCTCCCAAGCTGTGGAAGGAGCTGGCCTACTCGGTAATTCATGCTCTGAATCATATATGGAACACATCACTGGCTTCAGGCATCTTCCCTGATACATGGAAACATGCAGTGTTACTCCCCCTCAGGAAAAAATCCAATGTGAATCCAGGGGAACTAAACAACTATTGCCCAATCTCACTATTACCAGCACCAGCAAAAATGCTGGAAAAAATGGTACAGCGAAAGTTAGCTAACTTTATTGAGGGTCATGACATTTTGCATGATACGCAGTCCGGATTTTGGACTGGCTTTAGTACCGAAACTGCATTGCTGGAGGTGGCAGAGTCAGTAAGAATGACTGTGGACGCTGGATTATCAGCTATGCTGGTGCTCTTGGATTTATCCGCAGCATTTGACACGGTGGACCACCTAATCCTGGTGTGGTACTCACCTGGCTGAAGTCCTTTCTTAAAAATCGCACACAGAGGGTCGCCCTCCAACCCTACCAGTCGGAACCCAAACAACTATGGTGTGGGGTACCACAGTGGTCAGCCTTGAGACCGCTTCTTTTTAACATATATCTGGCCCCTCTGTTCTCGCTCATAGCAAACTGGGGTGTGAAGGCGATATCATACGCCGACGACACCCAGCTGGTGTTTTCCTTTAAGGACCAGTCTGTGGACTCCTTCACTAGGTTTAAGGGCTGCCTGAGAGACATTTCTCAGTGGATGAACAATAATAAACTTAAACTTAATGCAGAGAAGACAGAAGTGTTGTTCTTCAGCAAGGCTCTTCCGCCGGCAGCTGGTATTTGGTGTCCGGTAGAAATGGGCCTGCCACCTACTCCAGCAACCACGGCAAAAAACTTGGGCATGAAAAGGGAAGTAGATCTCTCTTTCACAGCTCAAATTCGGCAGGTGGCAGCCTCATGCTTCAGCAACTTAAGAAGCCTGAGGAAATGTTTACATCTACTGCCGGAGGACTGTCGCAGAGTCATTGTCCATGCCACAGTGACATCTAGGCTGGACTATGCTAACTGCCTGTACCTGGGCCTGCCCGCCTATCTGGTCAGGAGACTGCAGATGATACAGAATGTGGCTGCGAGATTGATTAGGTGAGTGCCGTTTCGACATCACATCTCTCCGCTTATAAGACAGCTCCACTGGCTGCCGGCAGCGAAAAGGATTGAGTTTAAGGCCTTAACTTTGGCCTTTCGGGCGATACATGGCAAATGTCCTAGTTACCTTAAACACCGGCTATGGCACTAGCAACAAAATCGCTCACTGAGGTCCAACTCTCAGAACCTGCTTTGCACCCCCCGCTTCGCCAAAGCTCGCTTAGGGGGCAGATCCCTTACAGTGGTGGTGGCTAAGCTTTGGAATTCCCTGCCGAATAATATCTGCCAAATCAAATCTGAGCCGATGTTCAGAAAGTCCCTGAAGACCTGGCTCTTTAGCCTAGGTTAGCTCTCTTTGGCCTTTTTCATTTCTCATGCCGCCTACCGCTATAGCGCCGGGACACCTCTGTTTAAGGTAGCTGTCGCGCTCTATAAATTGCTGTATTATTATTATTATTAATGCTTCAAATTGAAGAAATCTGTTTAGGTGATCTTACCATGGCATCGGCAGAGTCCTCATTGGAAACTACAGAACCGGGAGAGTCTTGCATACATTTCTGATCGATGTCTGCCTGCAACCCCAAAATTGGTTCACGCATTGTAGTGAAACCTCAGTCACCATCTGCGCACATTCCCTATCAGCCTGCTCATTAGCCAGGTGCGATCTGGGCATCCTCTGTAGGCGACTACGTAGGGGTCTTGCATCTAACCATCCGCTCAGATCCTCTTCTTCCGGCTCCAGAGGGACCTGCAACCCCTTTGTTTGAAGCCACATCCAGGCCTCGTCCAGCATAGAAAAGAAGTGAGCCTCCCCAGCATCCACCACTTGGAGTTACGAGTGGAAAAACAGTGCATAAAACAATCCTAGGTTCTGCAGTTGTACCTTCACTAAACTAAAGCTGTTGCATTGCCTCTGGACCTCAGCTGTATAGTTGGGGTAGGTGGTGATTACTCTACCACAATAAGTCCAAGGGCCCTTGGTCCTGAATAACTGTAAGATAAGGACTCTATCCCTATAATTTAGCAGGCATGCAATAACTGGGCGTGGAAGAGTCCCCGGGGCTGGGGAGCAGCCAGGGACATGATGCGCTCTCTCCACTGAGAAGAATTTAGGAACCGCCCCGCCAGCACTATCTGTGTTAACCAATCCTCAAGTAATAGCTCCATAGTTGTACCTTCTACCTTCTCAGGAAAACCCAGGAAATGGACGTTGTTGTGCCTGGCACACCCCTCTGCATCTTCCACTCTGGCCTTGAGATCAAGTACTGTAGGAGCTTCACCTGGTCCTGCACACTTACGAAAGAAGGTCTCATAGTGGCCAGAGAGGATTATGCATCGTCTACTCTCTCCTTCAGCTTAGCGTGGTCCACCCATAGGAGCCCTGTCTCCACCTGAATGGCTCCAAGCTGGGTCTCCATAGCAGTTTTTGAGTCGGGGGGCAGAGAAGCAAATCCCTCAATTTCAGAAGAAAGACATAGAGCGGGCCAGCCTCCTGTAGCATCCTCAGCCGCATGTCACCCCAAACTGAGCAAGTTCAGGATCCCTGGTTTTCAACTCCGGCCCACCACATGCAGCAGGTATCCACTTGGGCAAAAAGGCCTTCCCCTGACCAGGGCAGCCCACGACTTCCTCCAGGAATGGGGCCCGCGTGCACTCCCAAGTGAGCGCAGCAGGAGAAGCCCATAGTACCACAATGGAGAGCTCTCTAATAGTGCTTGGTGCTGAGGCAAGGCAACATAGGGCATGAAGAGGAGACAGGCAGCCCCCAAGTCGTGCAGGCGGATTCCCTCACCAGTCCCTCTTCCCAGAGAGGAGAACCGCAAGAAGTGCTTCAAGGTGGGGCCTCACCCAGAGCCAGCGAGGCAATACTAAGGCTCAGCTGGGACCGATCTGCAGCGGGCACCAGGTGGATTTCTCCTGAGCTTCACAGGGCAAGCGCACTGCATCATCCATGGCAGGTCCAGATTGTCTCTTTAAACCCCATGGGGGGTTGTATCAGAAAGCAGGTTGCAACTGGTAATGCCAGTCACATACCCTGCATGTGTCTTCTCCCGCTCAGATCAGTCCAGGAAAGGCAATCAGTGGCCGTAAATGATGACAGGTTTCAGCACAGTCTGCAAACCCCAAGGCCACGTGATCACAGCTCACCGCCACAAGGTCCAGACAGGGAGGTCTCCAGGCATCAAATGTTAAAGAGGGACAGGGAGTAGGCAGCTCACCCACCAGATAGTCATCCCCGTGCAGGTCGGAGAGGCCAAGTGGAGGTGTGTATAGTTGAATGGGGTACACAGGAGTTTTATAAAATGGCGTGTTGTGGAGTGCAATAGCGTACAGGGTAGCGGCGTAGAGTGGGGTGGCCTCGAGTGGAGTGTGGCACAGTAGAGTGGAGTAGAGTGGATTAGCATAGAATGGAGTGGCGTATAGTGGAGTGAGGCTAAGTGGAATGGCATAGAGAGTAATTGCGTAGATGGAGTAGCATAGAGTGGAGTGGCATATAGTGTAGTGGAAAAAACATTATTAGGTGTAAACTGTAAGTTTTGGTAGTATATGTGAATAGTGTATGTAGTGTTAAAGTTATACATTTGAAAGTACATAGGGCCAGATGTACAAAGGTTCCCGTTTGCATTGCTTAAATAGCGACTCCATAGGAATCACTATTTAAGAAATGCATAAGAATATTTACCAAATTTGCGATTCCCCAATATCGATTGCTACAGATTAGGAGTCACTATTAGGGAATCACAAATAGGAAATGTCATTGCATTCCTACCTATGGGCGAAATAGGAAATGTTTTGTATTTCCTAAATTGCGATTTCCTAATAGGAAATTGCAATTTAAGAAATGCCAAGCCAAGGGTGCCTCTGGGCTTAAGGCCCCCCTGAAGGATCCCTGAATTTCCTAGTCGACATGTAAGTGCACGTATGCCCTAGGGGCATATGTGCGCTTCATGTCACAATATTTTGCACATGGTTACCGTCGACTTCAAGTCAATGGTAATTGCATTTCCTAAATGCTCAATTCGCATTTAGGAAATGCTTTGTACATGTGCTTTAGGAATCGCAACTAGGTAATCCTTGCGGTTCTAAATTGTGGTTGCAATTTACGATTTCTACAGTGCAGAATCATAAGTTACAACTGGTTTTGGCCCTTTGTACAACTGAAAAGGCCATTTTGCATTTCTTAAGGGGCCGAAATAGAGATTCGGCCCGTTAAGAAATGCTAAATGGCTTCGTACATCTGTGCCTTGAGTATATATTGTGCCCCCGTATACCATGGTAATTTTACGGTCTATTACAGCACATGTGCATTACAAGTAGGGCTCCTGGTTTATGGTATTTATTTTTTTAACATTTCCATCTGTATTTATCCATATTTATGTTTTGGTAATTTTATCTATATTTAACCACATTTATTTTTGATGCAAGCAAAAAAAGATGCTGCAGCTAATATTTTTTAACATTTATTTAAATAGACAATGCGCACTTGGTTGTTATAGGTTTAGATTACGCCTAGGCGGTGAACTCCGCTCCACTCGCGGAGTTTGCGGAGTTTTACGCACTCCGCATTACGTGGAGCTCGCAGAGTTCTGAAAACTACGCAGAGTGGAGTTTTTTCCTCGCTTGCGCTCATCAACATCAAGTTGGCGAGCGAGAAAATCCACCGACTGGCAAGATTTTTCCTCATTCACGCTTGTCATCGTCAAGTTGGCGAGCGCGAGCGAAGGAAATCAACCTCCCGGCGAGAGTTCTTAACGTGGGCTGTCGGATTTCTCAATGCGAGTGGCTGTGTATGCTAGCAACAGCTTGCTTTGAGGAATCGTCCTTGAGAAAGCTGCCGCTCGAGTAGAAAATCCACTCAAACGGAAGAAAGGAAGCAGCGACTGCTTGCGGTGTGCTTAGTGCCATTCGCAATCATTTCACAGCGCGGACAATCACCAGGCGCTGAAAATTACAGCGAACAGCATTTTTCTAATGCACTCCGGCACATGCTGAGCTCCGCTTAGTGCGGCAGAGTTTTTTTTGCACTTCGCGGAGTTCACTCCACAAACTCCACCCAGGCTTACTTTAGATAGATTTATGTAGATGGGTAAATGAGTTACTACTTTCAACAAAGAGATCCTTTTGTCACTTGCGGTTCATAAATTGTAATCCTTCTAATATAGCACAGTGATCTATGAAGGACATGTGGCTCCTACTCCTTGTAACCCTCACTCTCTTATGTAACACATTTTACACATTGATTTCCACACATATGATTTACTGTCAATGTATAATGTGCATGTGTGATGTAAAGCACTCTGACACTCTGCATTGGGGTGAATAGCGCTATAGCACTATAAAAGAAATAACACTGGGACAGACCAACACATCTAACATTCCTACAGAACATGCTATCTCTTATATACAGGGACTGAAGAAAGTTAAAAGCATGCCTCTCTTAAGTACCTGAGAAGTGATAAGCTGTGTGCATTTGTTTTCCCTCCATTGCTTTTAGGTGTGCGTCTCCTCCCCACCCTCAAAAGCTCCCAGCCAGGATACTACAACGAAAGGAGGCCTGATGGCCCCTTACTGTCTGCCTTTGTTATGGCATGGGGCACTTCCCTACCCGGGGAAAACAATGCTGTTCAAAGAATTACGAGAAAACGAAAGTAGTGCTTCACTGGCAAGCCCTGTGAAGTGGTGATAATGTGTTTGAGTGCAAAATAAAAACAATATGACCACTTTGCGGCCACTGTGTCTTGCTTTATTTATTTTACATGCTTTGAACAGGTTTTTTTTCCATCTTTTTTTTCTCTGTCCTGAGGCTGCACTTTGGAAGAGAAGAGAAAAAGTTCAGAGAAAGACGGCATTTCCAGCAAAAGTGTTTTTTTCTTTTTTGGATCCTTTTCAGAGGGGAACCTAAACAAAAAGCTAGAATCCGCAGCAGCTGAAACCTGGTTGACCAATCCACAAAAGCAAATACGTGACGTTTGTAGCTACAAAAAATCTTTCAGTTAACATATTTACTGCCATTTTTCTGTTTATATTTATAAATTCATAAATACTGACAAAGGAAAAATATTTTTCCGTCTGTATTTATATGCAAAAATGCACTTAAATGGAAAACTGGGAGCCTTAATTATAAGGCAGTATATTATTGGCTAATGGCTTTGTTTACCAAATGTAAATTTGTCGTTTTCAGCACAGTTTGGCTGTTTTCTGTGTTCTGCATTTCACTGCATTCTGAATTAGGGTCATACATATAGGTAAGCAATTGGTTTTATTGTTGTTCCCTATCTATTACCATTTTATTAAAGGGTAAATAGGTAGAGAAATGCACTTATAATGTTTTATATATTTTTACAGCAGTTCATGGAGAACTGTGCATAAAATATTTTAAGTAATTTGTAGGTATTCCCATGGTACTCTGCAGACATTTTTGACGATTTAAATATGTTTAAAATAGAAAATACACTCAAGTACACTAATTCATAAAATATAAGGCATTGCAGTGTATATTTGAGTTTTGTTATCATATATATATATTTATTTTTTAATGTTTTTCGGTGCCACAGTACTCTTGAGGCAGTACTGCAGTACTGCAGTACACTGTACATTTTTAGGATTTAGATCAATTTTATTGATTTTATATAGAATAGGCGATACACAACAACCCACCTACATCCAGTGGCTGGTGGTGAACTTAATAGTAGGCAGTGTAGGCATGCATCACCGAAAGTTAGAAAAGGATGGATAGAGTGAAGAAAGAGGCGATAAAGGGGTTTAGGACAGGGAGCATTCTGGTTTGAGCGAGGTGGCGAGGGCTTCAGGTGTGAGCTCAGATGTTCTAGCGCTCTTCAGGTACAGCTGCTGAGGTTAAGTGCAGTATTCGTAAGTACCGGGGGCAGGACAGCTCACGGAACTCATCAGACAGGTATTGAAGGCCAAGTTGCCACATCTTATCAAAGCAGGGGAGGTGATGCTTAGCCACTGATGGCAGCTTTCAATCCCTAGTATATCCCGTAATTTGTAAAATCCAGTCCAAATGTGTAGGTATGGCATCTGTACCCCATTTAGCAAGGATAATCTGTTTAGCCGCTCCCAGTGCTAGGGTGATTACTCTGCCTCTATTGGACCGTAGAGGGTAGGTGAGAGGGTTTGGGAGACTCAGGAGAACATAACTCAGGAATCTGGGAATATCTGTCACAATCATAACGTTTACAGCATCCAAGACCCCTGCCCAGAAAGATTCCAGTTTAGGACAGTACCATAAGAGATGAGTAAGAGTAACCCGGTGTCCACACTGACGCCAGCAATGTCCGCTGCCCGTAGGATCCCAAATGGTGACCCTGGCTGGGGTGAGGTACCAATAGTGGGCGATCTTTAGGAGCATTTCATTACTAGTGGTGTTAAGAGTGGTAGTAGCAGTACAAATTCAGAACTCCCAGCCCACGTGCCAACATTGGAAGGAAAGCAGAGGCTCCAGTCATCCGCGCTCGTTTACTTTCCCATATGAAGTCCCACATAAGTGACTGTGATTTGTCCAGAATCCGTGGGGGGGTTGTAGGGGCATAGTTTCCATGACATAGAGGAGTTTAGGGAGTAGCATCATTTTAACAGCCGCTATTCACCCGAGCCAGGAGAGGCCATGAGATTTCCATTTGGTGAGGTTGGCCAGCGTGGTCGCTAGCATGCTCACATAGTTGTGGGCAGTGGTGGCCATGAGAGTAGAGTGAATTTGTATCCCCAGATATGGGCTCCCACCCTCCACCTGCTGGAAGGGAAATTTAGTACGAAGCCGGGCTCTCTCTGGCTTGGAGATGGTCGAGCCAAGGATCAAGGACTTCTGTGGATTGGTCTTGAACCCAGAGGCCTCACCAAATGCAGTCAGTTCCGTCATGACGGCTGTCAAAGAGTTATTTGTGTCAGTAAGGGTCAGAAGTACATCAACTCCGTATAGCATAATCTTATGTTCCCTCCCACCCATCAGAATACCCGCTATGTGAGGCTTGGTCCTAATTCGCTCTGCGAAGGGCTCCATGTAGAGTGCGAAGAGCAGGGGGACAGGGGGCAACCCTGCCTTGTTCCCCGCTCTATAGGAAATTGAGGCAACAACCTGCCGTTCACGCATATTCTAGCCTGGGGAGCTGCATAACATGAACCGACCAAACTGCGGAACAGGGTGCCGAGGCCCATATACTCTAGAACTCGATGCAAATAGGGCCAATGCACATGGTAAAGGCTTTTTCAGCGTTGATCAATAGCAGGAGGGTCGGTAATTGCGAGCCCTGTATCTAGTCCAAGAGGTGGCCCAGTCGATTCGTGTTGTCGCTACATCCTCGCTCAGGAATAAATCCGGACTGGTCAGGATCAACCAATCCCTGAATGTAAGGGGCTAGCCTATGGGCCAGAATGCTCGTAAAGATCTTCATGTACACATTTAAAAGTGAGATCGGGTGGTAGGAGGCGCAGCACTTGGGGTCTTTGCCTGTCTCGGGAATCCCCAGAATGGTGGCTAGGCGCATGGAGCCCGGTAGCATACCCATCACACTAAACGAGTTGAACAACCGTGCCTACCAGTAGCCAGCTGTGTTCCAAAGGCCTTGTAAAATTTTGCACTAGAGCCATTCGGGCCTGGTGCCTTGTTGGGCTGTAATTTTTGGATGACGGCCAGGACCTCCTGCAGTGTGATATCTACATCTAGGGCCGTAGACGTAGTTGAGTTGGCATTGGAGGAGAGCGTCTGGGATAGGTATGCACTCACATCAGATTCTAGCAGGGGGTTGGCAGTATAGAGGGTCTATTAAGAGCCCCGAAGGCATCAGCTATGTCTTTGTCCTTGTAGCACATAGAGCCATCCACCCCTTGAATTTCAGGGATCCTTCGATCCACCACCTGTGATCAGGGGTGGTGCACCAGCATGCGTCCAGCCTTGTTACCACCAGCATAGTATTTCTGGAATATTCTAAGCAGGGCATATTCCGCCCTCCCCATATCCACCGCCCACAATTGTTTCTGTGCAGCCGTTAATTGACAGCGAACAACCACCGAGCCTGACTAGGTGTGGCAGCCTCTAGATCCTTGACCTGTGACTCCAACTGGCGGCCTTTGACTCGCCTCTCCCTTTTGTAACCCGTGGCCAGGCCAATAAAGTGGCCTCTAATCACGACTTTCGGTGTCTCCCACAGCGTGGAGACCGAGACCTCAGGCATATCATTGATTTCCAAAAACGTGGTTATGGCCGTCAGTGTGTCCTCATGTATTTGGTAATAGGTGAGGAGTTTTATGTTAAGTCGCCAGTTAGATAGAGCAGGCAGACGCCAACTAAAGTTGAACTTCAGGACAATGGGAGAATGGTCAGAGAGAGCTGCCATTCCAAGTTCCACTGAAGCCGTGTCTTGGGTTACCCCTGGGGATGTGAAGAAATAGTTAATGCATGCATACATCTGGGGGGCATCTGAGAAGAAGGTGTAGTCCAGAGTTGTGGGGTGTTTATGCCTCCATACATCCGTTAGTCCCGCCTCACCCAACCATTGTCTAGTGTCTCGTGTAAGTCCCCTGACTTGTCCCAGCCGCAGGGTGGACCTGCCACTCTGTGTGTCCATTGTGATGTTGAAGACCCCACCCACCACTAGCTCCTCATTTATCAAGCTCAGCAGTTCTCCCAAGAAGTCCCTAAGGAATGCTTCCTGACGTTCATTGGGTGCGTAAACCGTGGCCACAATCTAACTAATGTCCTGTGTTAAGACACGCAACGCTAGACGTCTGCCAGAAATCTCCATAAAAACTCACCCCACCCTCCCCGTAAAATGAGTAGCAAGCAAGATCGCCACCCCAGCCTTCTTGGTAACTCCTGAGGAGAAATATTGATGATCAAACCAGCGAGAGTATAGTCGTCGTAAGTCACTCTGGAGCAAATGGGTCTCTTGCAGCATACAAATTTCCATTTAGTGTCCTTAAAGAAAGAAAGAAGGACTAGTCACTTAGAAGGTGCATTAAGGCCTCGAACGTTGAGGCTAAGTAAAGACAGTACCATAATAACCCGAGTAGCAAGATAATACTTCACACCTTTGCAACAACGGCGCACCAGGCCTCCCGTGAGGGGGGTGCAGGGGTAGCATGAACAAGGTGAGGAAGAAAAGAGGGAGAGAAAGTGTGAAAAACATGAGAAAGAGAGGAATACAGTATATCAGGAACTTTCCCCACCAGGGGACAATCAGAAAACTAGAAGAGGGGTCCATGTCATAGGAGAACATAACTGGAGTTTGACACCATCAGAAGGGAACACTGCCAGTAAAGCAGCGAGCCTGTGGCAGAGGAGGTGCGTGATCAAAATGGACTGGTGTGGGACAACGCCATACCCTTCGACAATCAGCGATTCCTAAATGCACCTACATGATTGCCCTCCCGCTGAAGCTATTGGAGCAGCCATGAACATTTCTTGCGGCTGTCTGCTTTGGTAGGCTTGCTCAACGTCTTCTTCTTCCATCTGGAGGAGTGCTGTGAATCAGGCCCATAGACATGGATTCCCATGCCGGCGAGCCCACACGTGCAGTGTGTCGCAGGGCTAGCATGCCAGGGAGCGCCTGGGCATCTTCGAGGGTGCGCATCACCAAGACTTCATCTTGTCACACAAACTGGAGGCAAAAGAGCTGGCCACATTTATGTCTAATGTTCTGAGCCTGAAGAAAATCCATGAGAGGTCTGAAGGCTTTCCGATGCTGTAATGTTAGTGGGGAGAGATCCTGGTAGAGCCACAGCTCTCTTCAAAGTCGATCATTTTCAAATCCAGTGCAGCTGTCATAATAATATCTTTCTGCCGATAATAATGGAGGCAGGTAAGTATGTCCTGAGGTTGGCCTGGTGTGTTAGCCGGCCATCCAGCATGATGCGTACGGTCTAGTACGATCTCCTGATCCGGCAGGGAAGGGGCCACTTGCATGAAAAAAAGAATGACAAAGTCCTCAAGGTTGCCCAGTACAGCCAGCAAAGGAGTCCCTTTGATTCGAATGTTGGAGCTGCGGCATCTAGTCTCAAGATCTTCAATCTGATATTGGAGTTCCAAGTTCTGGTCACGCAGCTCCAGCAGCTCCTGGCGATGAACCTCCAGTTCCTTCTCCCAAGCATCCTGACCCTGCTCCAACAATGCCATTCTTTGTTCCATGGCTTACATGTCTTGGCGAATCTCCTTAATCTCAGAGGCAATATGCCACTTGAGTCCAGCGAAGTCATTTTGCAAAATCCCAAACAGCTGTTCCAGAAATGCTTTGGTGATGGGGGAGTCATCTCAGGCAGCGCCTCCCACTCAAGCAACATCCGCAGATGATTCTGGGGCTATGGCCTCAGGTGCCGCGTCTGTTTTCCTAGTAGGCAGTTTTAGGTAATGTATCTTTTACTGAAGGGTCTTTCTTTACCACTCAGTGGGAAGACATAGCCGGACCTCAAAGGTGTCACTGTGCACAGAGGTCACTGCACCACCACACCAGAGATCCTCAACACCAGTCGGGTGGTCCACTGCAGAGGTGCTTCAGGTGGGCAGGCCAGTGGTGCCCACACTGGTGCAGCCCCAAGAAGAACAAAATGCACCAAGGATGTAGCCCGTGCACTGTGAGAAGTTGGCCTGGTATATGCTGTCCACTAATTAAAGTGGGCACCTTGTACCAGTCCAAACAACCCCTTATGGAGATAGGTTAAAGACAACCTTTATTGAAAGTTATCCTAGTGGTAGCTATGGAGAGCAGCCTTCAGGCTAAGTCTTGAAGGAATGTAAAGCAGCTTGTTTTACCAGTCTATAATCTCTTGAGTGACCAAATGAAAGAGGACCACACCAGGTATATATATAAAATATATGTATTTAGTCTTAAACACACCCCTCTAGTCTCTTTATGAGGCTAGAGTTCGAAGTACATAGGTTACAAGTCAGTTATCAACAGTAATAGCACAAATACACGTTTGGGCCCTAGGGGCGTACCAAACCATATACCAAAAAAGTGTTATAAGAACCACGACTGAGCTAGACACAAGGCCTAGAGCCTGTAGAAGTGCTTGGACCACAAGGAACCACCCAAGGTAGTGACACAGGGGACCCACGGGGGAGGCGTGCAGTGTGGGAACACATCCGCGAATCACCGTTAACTTCTATGGGGAAAGTCGCGGTCGGATTTTTAAAAGAAAAGGACACTTAGAAGAGGACTTGGAGCAAACCCCTTTAGAACTAGGAAGTTCTAGAGTCAATACCTTCGGGAGCACCGGAGTACTCGAGTTACCTCACCCAGGGAAGCCGGGTGCATAGGTCTCTTTTGGAATCGGGTTTCGTCGTCGATTTCTATGGCGATCTGCTGCAAAGTGCTGCTGGCGACCAAGTCGAAAGTGTCCGGGTGGATCCAAGGATGGATCGGAGATCTGAAGAACCTGAAAGCAGAGGGGACAGAGTCTGGGTCACTAGCCAGTGACCAGGAAGGTGATGAGCAGATGCCCACCGATGTCGGGTGCTTCAGGTAGGTTGATGGGTGTCTTGACTCTTCAGCCACGAGGTCCAGGAGGTGTCGATGACAACCAGGAGCTGGATTCGAGCTGACCCACGATGTCTGTCAAGTGTCGGGGTGTAGGCGACCGGATTGGACCCAACAAGCCTTGGCAACGGCAAGTCACAAAGAAACAGAGAAAGGACTTTGGTGCAGACCAGCAAGGTCTGAGGGACTTACCCAGCAAGGGTAAGTCAGGGCACGTCTGTAGCAAGCAGGAACGTCCAAGCAAAAGAAGAGTTGCCTTCGGGAGGACCCACTAGCCAACGGACTAGCGATCACAAAGGAGCCTCGAACAGACGCACTTGGAGCTGGCTCACAGGACACTCGTGGAGTAGAGGCCAGATATCTTCGGTGCAGTTGGTGCTTGTGGTGGGGGCTACTCAGAGCCCAAAGCACAACTTCGAGGAAGACCAGGAAGAGGATGCACTTGCAAAAGTTCTCAGTGTTCAGGGGTCACGGTTCCACGTTACCAACAACAGCTACATGCCTCAGCTTCACTGGGGTCTCAGGGCAGCCTCGGGGAAGTCTGGAAATCCACCTCTGGTGATGCAAAGACTTCGGCGTCCGGCGGGAGCTTCAGCGATGCAGACCGGACAGTTGCTTCTTTGGTGCCTGCCAAGCAGGGGAGTCACTCCTTGACCCCAAGGGAGATTCTTCAGTCCTCTAATCTTCAAGTAGAGCGTCGAAGGTCCAGGATTCATGTTCAGAGTTTTGTCCAGGGATAATCTAAAGTCCTAAGGACTGGGGTCCCATACTTATACAAAGTTAGGGGGTTGGACATACTCTGGGGACCCACCTATGGGAGGGTCAGGGAAGAGGGGTGGTTACACCCCTTCCCTTTGTCCAGTTTCGCGCCAGAGCAGGGGCAGGTAGCCCCTGCAACCGGTTTGAACTGGACTATGCACAGGGACACCAAATGTGCCCCCAGTGCAGGACTTCAAAGCACCAGAGAGTGCTCCCGCCCAGCCCCAATACACACTATCCTGTCTGGGGAGGTGGTTACACCTCCCTGCGACAGGAAACCTATTGTCCAGGCCTCCCCTGCCGGAGTTTTGGTCAGCAGCAGGAGGCCAGACCCGTGTCTGTGGCAGCGGCATCCATTTTGTGATGCCAGGGCTCTGAAAAGTTAATACCGGGTATGCCGGTGGGAAAAAAGTCTCTCCCTCTAGAAGGGTGGAATGCTACCCCCGCCGCCACTCCATTTGTCTTGGAGAGCTGCTGGGGCCACTGGCTCCAACACCCACACCTTCTGCCCTGGCTGGTAAACAGTCAGTACAGCCTTTTGGTCATGCCAGGCCTCCAAAACATTCCTTAGGTGGACCAGGTGATCCCCCCAGGTGGAGCTAAAGACAGCAATATCATCAAGATAAGCTGCACTGTAGGCTTCCAGACCTGTGAGAACTGTATTCACCAACCTTTGGAAAGTGGCAGGTGCATTTTTCAAACCAAAGGGCATTACCACAAATTGATAATGCCCACTAGGGGTTGAGAATGCTGTTTTTGGCTTTGCATCATCAGCTAGCCTGATCTGCCAGTAGCCAGCTGTTAGGTCAAATGTGCTTATATACTTGGCTGAGGCCAAAGTGTCTATTAGCTCATCTGCCCTGGGTATTGGATGGGCATCAGTCCTAGTGACTGCATTGAGACCCCTGTAGTCCACACAAAACCTCATCTCTCTTTTCCCACCACTGGTGTGAGGTTTTGGCACAAGGACCACTGGACTAGCCCAAGGGCTATCTGAGGGTTCAATAACTCCCAAATCCAACATTTTCTGGACTTCTGTCCTGATACAGTCCCTGACATGGTCAGGTTGCCTATAAATCTTATTTTTAATAGGCAGACTGTCCCCAGTGTCCACTTCATGAGTGCACCAGGTGGTCTGACTTGGAGTCAGAGAGAACATATGTCTGAACTGATTGAGCACCTGTCTGCAATCAGTTTGCTGCTGGGCAGTGAGGCTGCCTGCCAAGGCTACACCATCCACTGACCCATCATCAGGGTTCTGTGAGAGCAGGTCAGAGAGTGGGTCACTCTCTTCCTCCTGTCCCTCATCAGTACTCATGAGCAAGCCCATGTCTGCCCTGTCCACATATGGTTTCAGTCTGTTGACATGGAGAACCCTGTGGGGACTCCTGGGTGTTCCTAGGTCTACCAAATAGGTAACCTCACCCTTCTGCTCAACAATGGTATGGGGTCCACTCCATTTGTCTTGGAGAGCTGCTGGGGCCACTGGCTCCAACACCCACACCTTCTGCCCTGGCTGGTAAACAGTCAGTACAGCCTTTTGGTCATGCCAGGCTTTTTGTAGTTCCTGACTAGCCTCAAGGTTTTTAGTTGCCTTTTTCATGTACTCAGCCATCCGGGAGCGGAGACCAAGTACGTAGTCCACTATGTCCTGCTTTGGGGGCTTGAGAGGTAACTCCCATCCTTCCTTCACCAGACACAATGGACCCCTGACAGGATGGCCAAACAAAAGCTCAAAAGGGCTGTAGCCAACCCCCTTTTGAGGCACCTCCCTGTATGCAAACAAAAGGCAGGGAAAGAGGATGTCCCATCTTCGCCTAAGCTTTTCTGGGAGCCCTTTAATCATGCCCTTTAAGGTTTTGTTGAACCTCTCAACTAAACCATTGCATTGTGGGTGATAGGGTGTGGTGAATTTGTAAGTCACTCCATACTCCTTCCACATTGCCTTCAAGTATCCAGACATAAAGTTAGCACCCCTGTCTGATACAACCTCCTTAGGGAAGCCCACGCTTGAGAAAATTCCCAGGAGGGCTCTTGCCACCACAGGTGCTGTAGTGGTCCTACGGGGAATAGCTCTAGGTACCTAGTGGCATGGTCCACCACCACCAGGATAAACCTGTGCCCAGATGCTGTTTGGGGATCCATGGGACCAACAATGTCAATCCCCACCCTTTCAAAGGGAACCCCCACCACAGGTAGTGGTATCAGGGCGGCCTTTGTAGTGCCACCTGCCTTGCCACTGGCCTGGCAGGTTACATAGGAGCGACAAAACTCCTTGGTGTCTTCAGACATGCGGGCCAGTGAAAGTGAGGGACAATTCTGTCCCAAGTCTTCCCAGGTGACCTGCTAGAGGAATATCATGGGCTAGGGTCAATAGGAAGCCCCTGAACTTCAGAGGTATAACCAACCTCCTGGTGGCACCAGGCTTGGGGTCTCTACACTCTGAGTACAAGAGTCCATCATCCCAATACACTTTATGGGGACCACTAGCATTCCCAGCAGCCTCAGCAGCAGCTTGCTGTCTGAGGGGTTCAAGAGAGGGGCAGCTCTGCTGCTCCTGGCTCAGATCTGCCCTGGAAGGGCCCCCTGTCCCTAAGAACTCAACCTGATCAGGCTCAAGCTCCTCTGGGACAGTTCTTTCTTCAGGACTGAGATCATCTCCCTCAAGAGACTGATATTCCTTCTGAGCCAAGGGGAAGGCACTGCCTTAACCCTACTACTCTTCCTCTTGGATGGCACTTGGTCCATTGTTCCAGGATCCAAGGCCTGTTCAGTGTTAGTCATTTTGGCCTGTGACCTGGTCACAGCAAACACATCTGCAGGGATGCCCAGCATTTCTGCATGGGTCCTGAGCTCCACTTCTGCCCAAGCTGAAGTTTCTAGATCATTGCCAAGCAAGCATTCAACTGGTAGGTCTGCACTCACCACAACCTTCTTAAGGCCAGTTACCCCTCCCCAGGAGAAGTTAACAACTGCCAGAGAATGGTCTGTTCTGACGTTGCTAGCATTGGTCACTTGGTACATTTCACCAAGTATAATCTGCCCAGGATCCACAAGATCTTGTGTCACCATAGTGACACTTGCTCCTGTGTCCCTGAATGCCAAAGCATCTTTTCCATTTATTAATGGCTGTTGTCTGTACTTGCCCAGATTACTGGGACTCACAGAGGAGGTCATATCCATGCCTCCATCACAGACTAGGACAGCCTGAGTGGGTTCTCTGACTAGGCCAGAGCCCATCTCAGTACCCAGGGTCAACCCTACTAAACCCTTGGCTTGTGTACTCCCACCACCATTTGTAACTGCACTAGGGGGAACAGGTGCCTTAGGGGCATTGGTGGGGGCTGGAATAGAGTCTTTGGACTTGGTGCAATCACTGGTCCAGTGTGTCTTTTGCTTACAGACTTTGCACCATGGTTTCTTTTGGCCTTTCCCTTTGTTAGACTGTGAATCCCCACCTGAAGAAGATTGTTGGGGGCCTTGTGAAGACTTCTGGTCTTTACCCTTCTCCCCACCCTTGTCAGAGTTTTTAGAATCTTGCTTCTTTGGGTCACCACCTTGGTTCTGTACCTTCTGCCTCACCCTGGTTCTGACCCATTTGTCTGCCTTCTTTCCCAATTCTTGGGGAGAGGTCAGATCAGAGTCCACCAGGTACT
This sequence comes from Calotriton arnoldi, assembly GCA_963921515.1. NCBI lineage: Eukaryota > Metazoa > Chordata > Amphibia > Caudata > Salamandridae > Calotriton > Calotriton arnoldi. Next base: position 255,647 of record CAWUFW010004433.1, on the reverse strand, counting down.
GATGCAACAGCTGATTTGGCAGTTATTAAGAATCTGCTCCCTCATGATAAGATTGTACAATCCTGTGAAGTCACATACCTTACTGCCCCCTAACCAACCTTCCAGAGCCTTAGCAGAACAATCAACAAAGTCCACCCAGTCTTGATTTTGTGCCTTTTGGGTATCTCTGAATTTTAACCTGTTTTGTTCAGTTGTTAGGCCAAACCCATTAATCAATGCACTTTTTACGACTTGATAATCATCAGCATCCTCTTCTCTACCAGTGAGGAGCTTATCTCTACCTTTGTCTGCAAAGGAGAGTCACAAGATTGCTGCCCACTGCTCCTGAGGGACCCTCTGTACTTTACAGGCCCTCTCCAGTGCAGTAATCCATTTGTGGATGTCATCCCCACTCTGGTAGGGAGGGACAATCTTGCTGAGGTTTCTATGGTCATAAGACCTTTCCCTACCACTAGGGAAGTTGCTGCCACCATAGGACTCTAGTCTCAACTTTCTTCTTTGTCTATGAAGCTCTAGGGACTCCCTGTCTATAGCCAACTGCTCTCTTCTGATTCTAAACTGAGCTTCCTCATACTTGAGCAGTCTCTCTTTCCTCTCATGAGAGGATTCCCTCCTATGAGAAGAAACAGAGGTCCCTACTGAGGTGTCAGAATGGTTAGACTCCTGAGAAGGAGATCTGGACCTTCTAGGCACACTCACAACTCTTCCTGGTGGGACAAAGGGGAGGTCATTCTGATCCTCCTCCTCATCCACAGCAGGAGCTGCATTGTCCAGGGCAGGATCATTGTCATCCTCCTGGCCAGTTTCAGAGGTCAGGTCCTGGGTATTTTCACCCCTGGTCCCTTCCTCATCTTCTGCCCCACCCTCTCTGCCTACCCTTGCAGACCCTATGGGTCTTCTGAGATCATCTAGCAGAAGCATCACCATGAGACGTTGGGTGTTGGCACTTTTGCCTGTCTTCAGCTTCCTAATCTTGCACAACTCTCTCAATTCCAAGAATGGGAGGTTGCCATATTTGGATGGCAGGAGCCCACTGGTTCCTGGCAGTGAAGACATTACTAGTGAGGTGTGGTGTATGCACTACCTACTCTAGTGTGGCCTACTAAACTCTCTTGAGTTGTAGAAATGGTGTGCTAAGCCCTTAACACACAACTCTAAGTTCAGTAGAACTTACTGTATACTAAGCTTGTTTTTATATGTACCTAAGGTACCCTTAGTGGTTTTCAGTTGATCAATTCAATTGAGATTATCTGGTAAAACAATACCAAGCTGGAATCCCACCGCTGCCACCAATGTGAGAAGTTGGCCTGGTATATGCTGTCCACTAATTAGAGTGGGCACCTTGTACCCGTCCAAACAACCCCTTATGGAGATAGGTTAAAGACAACCTTTATTGAAAGCTATCCTAGTGGTAGCTATGGAGAGCAGCCTTCAGGCTAAGTCTTGAAGGAATGTAAAGCAGCTGGTTTTCCAGTCTATAATCTCTTGAGTGACCAAATGAAAGAGGACCACACCAGGTATATATATAAAATATATGTATTTAGTCTTAAACACACCCCTCTAGTCTCTTTATGAGCCTAGAGTTTGAAGTACATAGGTTACAGGTCAGTTATCAACAGTAATAGCACAAATACACGTTTGGGCCCTAGGGGCGTACCAAACCATATACCAAAAAAGTGGTATAAGAACCACGACTGAGCTAGACACAAGGCCTAGAGCCTGTAGAAGTGCTTGGACCACAAGGAACCACCCAAGGTAGTGACACAGGGGACCCACGGGGAATGCATGCAGTGTGGGAACACAGCCGCGAATCACTGTTAACTTCTATGGGCAAAGTCGCGGTTGGATTTTTAAAAGAAAAGGACACTTAGAAGAGGACTTGGACCAAACCCCTTTAGAACTGGGCCGTTCTAGAGTCAATACCCACGGGAGCACCGAAGTACTCGAGTTACCTCACCCAGGGAAGCCGGGTGCATAGGTGTCTTTTGGAGTCGGGTTTCGTCGTCGATTTCTATGGCGATCTGCTGCAAAGTGCTGCTGGCGACCATGTCGCAAGTGTCCGAGTGGATCCAAGGATGTATTGGAGATCTGAAGAACCTGAAAGCAGAGGGGACAGAGTCTGGGTCACTATCCAGTGACCAGGAAGGCGATGAGCAGATGCCCACCGATGTCGGGTGCTTCAGGTAGGTTGATGGGTGTCTTGACTCTTCAGCCACGAGGTCCAGGAGGTGTCGACGAAGACCAGGAGCTGGATTCAAGCTGTCCGAAGACGTCTGTCGAGTGCTGGGGTGTCAGCGACCAGATTGGACCCAACAAGCCTTGGCAACAGCAAGTCACGTAGAAACAGAGAAAGGACTTTGGTGCAAACCAGCAAGGTCTGAGGGACTTACCCAGCAAAGGTAAGTCAGGGCACGTCTGGAGCAACCAGAAAAGCCCAAGCAGAAGAAGAGTTGCCTTCGGGAGGACCCACTAGCCAATGGACTAACGATCACAAAGGAGCCTCAAGTGGACGCACTTGGAGCTCGCTCACAGGACACTCGTGGAGTGGAGGCCAGAGATCTTCAGTGCAGTTGGTGCTCGTGGTTCTTGGAGCCCAAAGCACAACTTCGAGGGATACCAGGAAGAGGATGCACTTGCAAAAGTTCTTGGTGTCCAGGGGTCACGGCTCCATGTTATCCATGATAGCTACGTTCCTCAGCTTCACTGGGGTCTCAGGGCAGCCTCGGGGAAGTCTGGAAATCCACCTCTGGTGATGCAAAGACTTCGGCGTCCAGTGGGAGCTTCAGCGATGCAGACCGGACAGTTGCTTCTTTGGTGCCTGCCAAGCAGGGGAGTCACTCCTTGACCCCAAGGGAGATTCTTCAGTCCTCTAATCTTCAAGTAGAGCGTCGAAGGTCCAGGATTCACGTTCAGAGTTTCGTCCAGGGATAATCTAAAGTCCTAAGGACTGGGGTCCCATACTTATACTAAGTTAGGGGGATGGACATACTCTGGGGACCCACCTATGGGAGGGTCAGGGAAGAGGGGTGGTTACACCCCTTCCCTTTGTCCAGTTTCGTGCCAGAGCAGGGGCAGGTAGCCCCTGCAACCGGTTTGAACTGGACTATGCACAGGGACACCAAATGCGCCCCCAGTGCAGGACTTCAAAGCACCAGAGAGTGCTCCCGCCCAGCCCCAATACACACTATCCTGTCTGGGGAGGTGGTTACACCTCCCTGCGACAGGAAACCTATTGTCCAGGCCTCCCCTGCCGGAGTTTTGGTCAGCAGCAGGAGGCCAGACCCGTGTCTGTTGCAGCGGCATCCATTTTGTGATGCCAGGGCTCCGAAAAGTTAATACCGGGTATGCCGGTGTGTACATGTCTCTCCCTCTAGAAGGGTGGAATGCTACCCCCGCCGCCAGAACTGGCGGGGGGGGTAGTATTCCAAAGTGTTTGACACCAAATACGACATGTTTCCGTGCAGCCATCCCAAAGTTAGCATTTACCACGAGGTTATAATGCACTTAAGAGTATATGGTCAGGCTGCACCACAAACAGCACCAGAGGATTGACTCCGAACGCTGCAGAGGGGCTCTGCTCATGCAGGGGCACCCTCTCACATAAAAACCAAGCACTCTGCCTTCAGGATTGTTAAGGCCTGCCGTAGGAGTGACTTATAGGTTTATATGTGTGTGCAATGGTAGTGATATAGGTAGCCTATACCACAGTAAGGGGTGCATGCACCACCTTGCCCAGGCTGCAGTAGCAGACCTGTGGTGTTTTTTTGGAGGGATTCCCAGGGGTGGCATAATATATGCTTCAGCCCCTGGTAGGCCTCTGGGGTACCTATGCCCTGGGTACATAGTATACCATATAATAGGGTCTTATAAGGGCACTCCAGAATCCAATCAAAGATGTACCTACGGTACATGGAAACCATTTTAGAGAGGAAGCAGCTAGGCTGGGGTTCTGATTAGCAGGGCCCCAGCCAGACTAAAGTAAAAAAAACAGTGAAGCATCAGCAAAAAGTGGGGGTACCCATGTGAAGCAGATCCTACTCTCCTACATGCACCATCAATCACTGACTGCAAATTAATGGGCTGCCAAACCTGGTCGCAGGGCCCTGAAGCCCCTCTCTGCCCCACAGAGCCAAACCCTGGCGCAGGCAGGAGGCACATTCCAAGGGGCCCGCACACTGCCCTGTCATAGCAAGAGACCAGGAGGGTAGCACCAAGAGAAGTTTGTCTCGTGCTACCGCACAGGTGCCGCTGCCACCATAAAATCACTGTACAAAGAGGGAGCAAGGAGGTACCGAGACGGGCCAACCCACCATCAGCGGGCTGCAGAAGGCCACAAGTACTGACCCTCGTCTCGCACCCCCCACTGCAATTGACTGACAGGCAGCCATGTATCTAGGGCCTTTCATTTGCACAGCCCACGTTCTCTCCACAAGGCCCCACGCGGCCTGACCAACACCGCTGTGCCACCACAAGAGCTGACCAGTCCTCATAAGCCACACCTGCAATGCCGAGGGCCCCGTTCACCTGGGCAGGACCACAGACTTGTGACCCCCAAACAACGTCTCCAGGGGCACTGGCTCCTGGCAGCTTTACAGGGCCACTGTGGAGCTTAGGCTGGGAGTCCGCTCCAGGAGACCCCGTGCACCGCCCAACAGTGCCCAGGAGTCAAGCTAAAGGCAGCAAGGGAGGGAGGGACGCTGACCCTCACCTCACATCCCCCTCTGTAGCCAATTATGGGCAGATAACTGCACAGGCTGGCCCACACATGCCACCCACAGGGGCCCCATGCGGCACAACCAACACCACCGCACACCACAAAAAGTTCCCCGCAGACTACACAGACCACGCTGGAGGCCCTGCACCCCAACAGCAGGCCGTGGCCAAGAGGAATCAACCACGTCGCTCTGACTGCAGCACGGCCCGGGCCCCCAGAGGGAGTAGTGCAGAAAGTCCACCACAGGCTGAGACCTCAACCACAAACTCGGGGATCCCAGGACACAGCAGCTCACTGCAACCCCCCTGTTCCCACGGGTGCCCGCTCCAGTCACTCACCCGTATGGGGCACAATGGAGGGGGTCACCATCCGCTGTCGGGTGAAGGCCCCAAGGCAAACCAGTTAGAGGCAGCAGTCCCTCATCCAAGTACTCTTCAAGTACGACTACCTCACCACTCCAGACCGCGTGACTGCCACAGACGCCGACCGCCCACTCTCCTACAGCTTCGCTGCACCCCCTATGGGGTGGCACTTACATCCCGATGGTGGATGTGGCTGGATGCAGTAGCAGAAAATCCTCCTCTGAGGCTATTGCGGTGTGGGCCTAAGGATCCGGCGGAGCTCCGGGAGATGCGACTTACTTGGTCACCATCTTGGACACGCCCATCCAACGTACATTTAAAAAAAATGTATATGAATTAATAAATATTTTTCTCTAGCTTTTTACCACTTTAAAAAAATAGTAGTAATAGATAGGGGAATAATATTAAACCTAGTACCTTGTGCACCGGGGGAGATAGCCTACAATCTCCAGCACTCTTTGCGGCAGGAGGGCCGCCAACGCTTCACATTCGCGCCAGGAGGCGCACAAAAGGGCTGCTGTACTCCCGCAAGGGCGGGCCCGTCCGCGCCCGTCAGCGACCGGAGGAGGCCGGGCTGGGCCAACTCTCTGGGCTGTTCCAGCATTTAAGTTTGAAAGTTATTTTGAAAAGGAGATTGAAGTATTGGACGGATTATAAACAAATATTTTAAGGTACTGTCAACTATTTTAAAACCAAATTGCCATAGTTTTTTTTTTAAAGTGCCTTTATACTGAGTTAAGGAGTTAAGGAGGTTTTAGGGGCATAGAGTCTATTATGGGCAAAAGGAAAATACTTGCTGCACAGGGGGGTACGTCGGGGGTCTGCATGGCGGGCAAAATTGATTCATTTTTGACCAAAGCCGCCCATGCAATTACTCAGGAGATAGCCCTGACTGAGCGAAGGCTATCTGTAGAGGCTGGAAAATGTCTTCAATCTCCTACTACAAGGGAGGAGGGAGACCAAGGAATTCTTACAGCTGTTGCGGCCCATTCAGAATATCCAACCCAAATATCCACCCCTGATGAAGTTAACAGGTCCTCTAATATCCCAGTGGAGGGAAACGAAGCGGCCCCAGACTTACCACCACCGCCCAAGAGAAAACGATCTGCACAAAATAAATCTCCAAGGAAATCACTCCGGCAACAAATTGGGACGCAACCATCTCCAAATCAAGCTTTGAACAATGAGCATTTATTAGATTCTTTATTTTTAAAACTCGAACTAATGACAAAAAAACTGTTGGCGCCAATAATACAAAAAATAGAAAATATTGAGGAATTATTTTACAGTTTTGTGCAAAAAACCATGGGGACAGGGGTGGAAATCCCATTCCAAAGTAAGAACCAATCCCAACCCGATTTACCGGGCCAGTGCTTAAATATTGTAGGAACAAATGATGCAGTTAGTAGACTAGGGCAGTCATTAACATCGGAGGTGACAAGACGGGTAGTCAAAAGCCCTGTGGTAGTCCAGGCTAGAAGACTCCCGAACCCTGAGAGGGCACTTTTACCTATACGTAATCAGCCTAACCATGGCACTTTTAAAGTTGCGAATCAGAGCACACTTGACTTGCCCCCTGCTTCTGCCCCGTTAGTAGCAGTTTTAATGGAAGTCCCTTCTCTTTCACAAGATGCTAGGGAAACCACTCAGGACCTAATATATAAAGTAACCCATTGGTGCTCTAAAAATGTAATAAATGGCCAGAACATATCATCTGATATTATTATGGCTAGAAGAGCGGAGTGGATAGGCTACCAAACAAAAAAGCATGGCGCAGGTGACTGTATAGTTGTTAACTTCAAGGATCCAGATAAAAAAGAAATGTTAACACAATGTGCATACCAGAGCAGTTCAAATTCTCAAATCAGGGTAGTCCCATTACAATATTTTTACCCCTCAAGCCAGTGTAGACGTCCTATGCAATGGCAATGGCAAACAGTTCGGAAATCAGGGTCCTGTTGTGAAAACAAATACAGAAAATAACTTACCATTGAGTAACAGATTCCAACCCCTGGAAAGCCTTCAAAATCTGGATGAAAATGACTGACTAGGTCCGGAAGATAAAATTTGTCAGGGTATACCCCCAAGTAATATGACCCAAATTGCACAACTTCCATCAGTTCCGGATCTTGTTGAGATAGCTATAAATATCCCAGAATCTTCCTCTACCCTAATTCCCATCGTGGCTAAATATGAAAAGGTCCTTTCATGGAATATAGCGGGATTAAGGTCTAAAAAGGAAATCTAATCTGGGAAAATTTTCTTTTAATGCATCATATTATTGCCCTCCAGGAAACCTGGGAAGCAAATGGTTGTTTTTATTTCGATGGCTTTATTTCGTTTCATAAATGTGCAATTTCATCGAACATGGGTAGAGCCAGAGGTGGTTTGTTGCTAATGTTTTCACTAAAGCTTTCTTGTAAAACACGTTTGGTTGACTGCAAATCTGAGAATGTTTTGGCTGTAGAATTGTCTTTTAAGAATCGTGCCACGGTGTTAGTGATACATTTTTATAATTCTTTTTCTAGAGGGCATGAGCTGGAACATTTACAAGTTTTAAAGGAGTTTCTGGAATGTTATGAAGAGACCAAAGAAGGTTATTATGATGTAATAATTTTAGGGGATTTTAACATTCATCAATGTTATTTAAACTGTGTTATAAGCCAGGACCAGGGGAAATTTACTCTTTCACGTAACCACTTTGAGCACACACCTTCAGGCATTCTGTTGGAATTTATTCTTTCGAATCAAAATTTATGCTGCCTTCAACAAATGGATAATGTAGCTCCGGTACCAACTTATGTAGGAAATGGAAAAGCTAGTATTATTGATTACATTTTACTGTCTGCTCCGTTAGTTTCGTTTACTGAGGACTTATTGGTTACTTGGTTAGGTCTTAGTGACCATAATCCACTTAGTGTTGCCATATTATCCTCCGTATTTAAATCTGGCGATCTGGCCAGTTGTCCAATATATACTAATATTAGTACTAAAGACCAGGGACGCAGGCTAAAATGGGAAAAAATAGTCTCAGACAACTTTTTTAACAACTTGTACACAGTTTGTGCTCATGAAATTGAGACCTGTTTAGATCCCGTTATACAGGACAGTTCTATTTTAACAGCCTTCGGGAAATTAACGACACAAATTGAATCTAACCTCACAATTTTTGGTGGGACCAGTCGCCAGAAGGCTGTAAGATGGTTTAATGGAGCTTGTTCAATAACCCATAGAGAGCTTATACAGGCACTAAAAAATACCCCTAGGGACAAAATTGAAATTAGGGAGAAAAGAAAGGCCTATAAGACAGCAGTCTGTCATAGGAAAAAGGAGCTAAGGGAACAGGCATGGGTAGCCCTACAACAGGCCAGCGTACTGAAAGACAGCTCGAATTTCTGGGCGGTAGTCAATAGTCCCTTCCTCTCTGACACTACTAACACTAATTCTGACTGTTTAATTGCAGCAGATAAATGGGTATCGCACTTTGGAAACATCTTCAGTGATGTAAATTTGGGAGAACAAAAGATATATAGGGAAGGGGACCGAACCAGCACATTAATCCACTTTAGTATAGAGGAGGTCTATGAAGCAATTGTGTCTACATCCAGTGGGAAGGCCCCAGGCCCAGATGGGGTACCGGCCGATCTGTACAAAGCAGATCCCACTGTATGGGCTGGTATATTGACAAATGTTTTTAATGCTGCATGTTCATATGGACAACCAACATCTTGGGGGAAGGCAGTTATTGTTCCAATATTTAAAAAGGGCGCAAGGGATGAACCCATATGTTATAGACCGATCTCACTTTTAGATTCTGCAGCAAAAATTATGGGAAAAACTGTGCTAAATCGATTAACTAAGTGGCTAGATGATCGAAACGTTATTTCCGATTTGCAATACGGTTTTAGGTCAGGAAAAGGGACACTGGACCAATGCTTAAATTTACATCTAGCAGTTGGGAAGTATACCGTCGCGAAAAAGGGTATAATACATTTGGCATTTATGGACCTGACACAAGCCTTCGACTGTGTAAACAGATCAAAGTTATGGTCCATTTTAAGCGATATGGGTCTCGAACCAGTACTTGTAGATTTTTTACATGCTATCCATGAGAATAACACAGCGGCCGTCAGATATAATAGTAACGGGGATCTAACAACTGCCTGGGATGTCAAAAGAGGGTACGCCAAGGTTGCATCCTGGCTCCCTCTTATTTACACTATATATAAATAATCTGGGAGATGCTTTAATAGAGAGTTGTGAAGACATCCCGAGATTTGGTAACAAGATGATCCCTGCATTTTTATATGCGGACGACACAGTCATATTAGCTAGAACAGCGGTGGGACTCCAATTACTTTTAGATGCTTTTATAGTTTTTATGGACTCTTTAGATCTTTCGACAAATTTTAAGAAATCGCATACGATGTCTATTGGCCCTGGTAAGTCCCAAAAAAGTTTAAATTTTATTGTAAAGGGACAGAATTAACGAAGGTTCCAACTTTCCCTTATTTGGGGGTACTCTTTGACGAGCGTGCCTCATGGTGTCCACAACTTTCGCAAAAAAGAATATTCTTGCCAGAGCTACAGGGGCAACATTAAATTTTGCAAAAAGATTGGGGTCAAAACCCATCCCGGCCTTACTGAAGATATATAAGGAAAAATGCATCCCCATGGCAACCTACGGTAGTGACCTTTGGGGATACAAAGAAGGAAAGGATATTCAGCTTGAGGAAGACAAGTTCCTACGTAAGATTCTGGCAGTTCCGCAATCCACCCCTGCATATATAATACATGAGGAACTAGGGATGGGTTATATATCAGATTATATTGCTGTGGCTCCATTAATGCGCTGGCTCAGAGTTTGGGCAAGTCCCATTACAAATTTAAACCAAACAATTATAACTGATTGTGTAGCGCTAGATAGAGCCGAACATATCCCCTGGTTAAAGTATTTAAGGGATTTGACAAGCTGGTTAGGCTGCCCTGATTTACTTACAAGCCCCAAAATCATGGATAAAATTAAAATTAGAAAATTTAAAAATCAGTTTTTGGCAAAGCGCCAGGGTTTAAGGGAAGAAAAGGAGTTACTAAAACCAACGGTAAGACGTCATGCTTCTTTATCGATGCAAAACCAAGTTCAACTTTATTTATTAATTGTTGGTAACCCCTTTCATCGTTTTGTTTTAATAAGATTTCGTCTGCAAATGGCTCCCTGGTTTTTGTCAGTTCCTCAGGGCTTTTTAAACCCGGCACTTTAGAACCGTGCCCTTGTGATAATTTCTCTGAACAGGACACTCTTCATTTTATTTTTTTCTGTGACTATTATGTTTCTTTACGCAAGAAATTTATATTACCACTTCTCAGAGATTGTCACTTTGCACAAGTTAGGCCAGCCCTATTATATCTTCAGATGTTAGCTTCCCCCATGGTCTGTTTTGGGGTTGCAAGTTTTTTAACGGGAGCCATTAGGCGCAGGAAAAATTTGGTCTTTTAAACTGTTATTATATCTTTTATATGTTTTAATCTAGAGGCCCACTAAAAAAATGAGAATTATTCGATCTGTCTGAGTCCGTTTTATTGTACTTTGCACTTTACAGAAAGCCCGGTATTGTAAATCCTGCCGGTCTTGATTCCCTGACTGACAATAGGAGTGTCACAAATGTGGAACATTCTATTTTGAGTTTGCTTTTTTGCACTTTGCACTTTATAAAATGTTTTGTGCTGTATGCATCCTTGGCTTAGAACAACACAAGAGTAGTCTATCTTGTATCTAATAATGTTTGCTCATTTGCACTATGTATTTTATAAATTGTTATCGTGGTGTATGTATTTTAAGTTTTGGTTGTCAGGCTGACATTTTAAACATTTTTTGGTGTTTTAAAATGTTGTAAAGAAACGTATGGTTGTATGATAAGTTTTTCTTTTATGACATTAAGTTGTCGAATAAAGTATTTTGACTGACTGACTATTAAACCTAATACTTACCTATACCTACATAAAGAAATACAGAACACTGCCAAAGTGTACCAAAAAACAACATGGCTGCCTTTTACTTTTGTAAAAAAGTCACATAATGCCTTGTCATTGCTATGTACCACGGTACTTCCACAAAATACTGTGAAATGCAGGGAAATTTGGCATAAATGTACGACAACAGATATCACTAAGTTAAACTGCATTATATCTTAAAAAATACTTACCCTACTTACCTGTACTACCCAAAAGGATCATCTGTGCACCATAATGTCTAATCCTACTAAATTACATGTCAATCCATTCAACCGTCTTCGGGCTTTGTGAGGTACAAAGTTTTGTGGAAAATGCATGGGTGGAAAAATGCATTTTGGGACCTCCCTTCAATCAATCACCGCAAAACTTGACATCTTCCAACAATTACCAAAAAGCTATAGGTCTGAAAGGTTTTGTGGGCATTCGTCAAATAGGGGAAAAGTTATTAAATAAAAAAAATGTCAAGGAATTCCTATAACTGGGAATCCTAACTATAAATCTAGAGTGGCTAATGCCACTTTGTAATATATCTGTGTATGTCTATATATGTGTGTGTGTGTGCGTGTGTGTGTGTGTCTGTGTGTGTCTGTGTGTGTGTGTATAGTCACCACTGTAGAAATATAGTTAAGTCAGTTTCCACAGGAGGAGCATTTTTTCTTCACTGACAAATTTGGTGCTGTTTGATAAAAGTGCACAAAACTTTTAAAAAAGCTCATCCACCTCCACTCTTTCATGGAAAGGTTTGTGATGATCAATAAAGGGGTGGGGCAAGAAAAGAAAGTCCTAAAACATTGATTTCCCCTGTTAATTCCCATAGGAATCTTTTCTCTCTGATACAGTAAAAAATGGCAGAACTGATTTACAAAAAATCTAGAAGAAATTTAGAAATTTAACCAAAACGCATGCTTTTTGTGATGAGGTGTTATTCTGTACAGAAATGTGTATTTATAGAGGTGCTTAGGGTAGGCATGAAGGGGTTAAAAAGTTAGGTATATCTGGACAGTTGGTGAGGCTGGAGTCCTGCAGTACCAACAACTTAAAAATAGGGCCTCCTGATTGGTCTAAGGAGCTTTTTCTCCTGCTGGCCATTTCAGGTTCTGCGTGATGGGAACTGGTTCCAGAGTACCAAATGATCTGATTGTCTGACTGCAGTTCTGAAACAAATGTTGCACCTGCCATTATAGGACACAGGTACTCTCTAACGTGTCCAGAATTTGTTTTCTAAAAATGGAACACAGAGGTAGGGCAGTAACACCTTAACCCCGAAGCACTTATGGAGGGGGTTCCAAAGGCACCCCACAAATGTTACAATAAAAAAGAATGGGTCTGTGGCTACTGTAGTAGTTTCAGGGGCCCCAGCATGGCCCTCCTGTAAGTTAATGTGGTGCTCCTATGGGAGCTGCCACTTAAACTTGTACCCATTGGCACTGTGGCACAATACAAGCTTCATCAGGGCAGCTAGCACTATACCATGGTACCATAGGGTGGAAGCTTGTGTAGTGCGTACTGCAGTACATGAAAAGAAAAATGAAAAAGGAGAAGAAAATGCAGTTTGTCTCCCCATGGTGGTACTCAAGGGACTGGAGGCTTACGTTTTCTAAAGAATCAAAACTGAACTTCCATTCATCATGCTGATCACCTCAGAAAGAAGAAACAAAAACAGTCAGTCAGTCAGTCAGAATCACTTTCTTCGGTAAATTAAAACCATAAAAGCATACTACAAAAATTCATTTTTAAAACAGCAATAAGACGTGAGCAACAAACATTGTCATTCGAACGTTATAAAAGATCTAAATCACAGACTTTATATAATTAAAATTTTAAAAGTTTCTTTGGAGATGATAACCACCCGGGGTCAGCATACATTTCATTTTGATTAAAAGGATTAATATAAACCAGATCATGGAGTCCCTCTTTTTTTCCTTTCTCTGACCGCCGCAAGAAACCAGCACTATTAAGCGTTTCCCAAGCATTATTAACATCTGCAAATATGTTAGAGCAGGCCTTACCTGCAGAAAGCCTTTGCCCATTAAAATAGGTAGTATAAAACGTTTGCAGATGTGCAATTAGTGCTCGCAAAACATAACAAAGTGCAAAGTGTCTTGAGTAGAGAAATTATCACAAGTGCAGGGACCCAAATCTTCCACCTTTCTCCATCCCGGAGGTTCTGCAGGTAAAAAGTGCAAATAGTTGAACCTAAATCTTACCAAGAGGAAACGATGATGGGGCTTAGTAACTACATCTAAACACGGTTCCATAAAGCGGTTTGTTTTTAATAGTTGGTGGGCTCGTACCATTGGTTTCATCAGCTCTCTAGCCTCTCTTTCAGTGTGTATCATGTATGAGTAGGATTTCTTGGCCCACAACAAATCTTTTTTCATTAATTTATCTGGTGAGTTAAACAGCTCGGAACGTCCTAATTGCGTTGCTGTCCTTTTAACGTAACTCAACCAGGGAATACTACTTACTCTATCCAAGGCTAGGCAATCACGCATGATCTCATGGTTCATTTCTAATTCAGGATTGATCCAGGTTGTTATCCATTTGAGTATTGGGGCCATTCCGATCAAGTCTGACACAAAACCAATGCCCATTTCTTGGTGGATAATGTAGGAGGGTGTTGATTGTGGAACTGATAGCAAACTTCTCAAAAATGTATTTGCCACTATTTGAAGGTCTTCAACTTCCTTATACCCCCAGATTTCAGAGCCGTAATTTGAGATAGCGATACATTTTGCTCTATATATATTTAGCATTGCTTGCACTGGCTTCGCCCCTAGCCTACGCGCAAAATCAATAACCGCTCCTGTCGATCAAACAAAAACAGATTTCATAGTGCTAATTGTAAAACATGTTAGTGGTTACATAAAAATGAAAAAAATGTAAAGAAATGCCACTGTATTAAAAAGTGGTTAATGTTACTAAATTTAAAATTCTATTACAACATTCCTACATTTTATTGAATATTTGATGTTATAATCACATTTTAAAAGATGTACATGTGATTTCTACACAGCTAGAATACATAATATATATTATTATTACAAAATATACATACAATTTATGTCTGTATGAAAACATATTTTAACAATATACCTAGATGTTTTATGTTCATAGCGATTTTTGTCACAAAAAATTCATATTTGATTTTTTCAATTAACCTATAAATATTTGTATTGTTTAAATGACAATATTGAACATTTTTTTCTGAAATGAAAACATATTAAAAATGTTTATTGTCTTGTTATTTATTTTTAGAAAAAAATGTGTTTTATGAAAAAATGAATACAAATGTTTGTAAATTAAGGATTATTGTTTCTTTTTATTATGCTTATGTTCTGGATGTTCAATTGAAAAAACATTTTCAATTATACTTTAAGTACTTAAATAATTATATTTTTATTATTAATTTTCAATTATTTTATAATTCTTAAGTTATACAACTCCAACCTATAAATAAGTGCACCAACCCTATAGATTCAGTACCACAAACCTTGGACAAAGTACATAGATTTGGGGGCTGACTAAATGCATAATTCTAACTCCAGTCCCACAAACAATGGCGAAATACATATATTTGACAGTGGGTGGTAGATTTACTATTCTAAATCTCTAAATCCAGATCAACAAATATTGGGGAAAGAGCATATATTTGTGTGTATGGGGGTGGTAATTTAGTATTCTAACTCGAGTCCCACAAACTTTACAGAAATTGTATACATTCAGGGGTGGCAAAAATGTATATTCCAACTCCAATTCCACAAACAGAGATGAAACATCATATATTTATTGATTTATGGCAAGGAGAAAGATTTATTATTCAAACTCCAGCCACACAAATACTTGTGAATGAAAATATGTTTGGGGTGAGGTGTGACTCACTATTCTAACTTCAGTGCTGCAAACAGAGGAAAGATCAGTGATTTACAATTCTAGCTTCAATCTCACAAACATTGTGGAAATATATATTTCATTTTGGGGTGTCAAATGTAAAATTCCTACTCAATGAACAATAAGATATATAAATGCATACCTATTTGGTGACATCACAATTACCAAAAACACATTCATAGGAACATCATATTATTTATGTATGATGAAATTTCTTTTTCGATCTACTGAACCAACATGGAAAAATAAATGTACTATCACATTAATAATAGACTAACTCCAAATCTAAGGAAGCAACTTTAATAATCATGCACTATTATATTAAATATGTAATAATTATTTTAATTCAAAGTGTCATTGTTTAATTAAGGAAATATTTCTAAGAATGTTCTAATTATTATAACTCTATATAATAAAATACAGAAACATTTTAAAGCAACAGTGCAATATGGTATTATGTTATGTCGAGTTGTAGAGCAGGTTAATCATCTGTGAGGGTATCCAGGCACTTGAGTGTAGGCGTTGTGATCCCTGTGTGGTTATGCAAAGAGCCAGGTCTTCAGATTCTTCAAGAAGTAAGGAGTGGGCTCTGATGTGTTGAGGAGGTTGTTGTACGTTTTGGGTCCTATGTAGATAAACATGTGACCTCTTTCTCTGCTTTTGTGACTGCAAGGGTGTGTGCAAGTAAGAGTAAGGCTGAGAGTAGGTGTTTGGCAGGCTGGTGAATGTGTATGTGGCTGTTCAGGTATGCTGGTCCAGTGTTGTGCAATGCTTTGTATGTGTGAGTAAGGAGTTTACATTGGCTGCGTTTGTGAATGAGGAGCCAGTGAAGCTCTCTGAGGTTAGGTGAGATGTGAGTGCAGCGCAGGAGGTTGAGGGTGAGTCTTGCAGTGATGTTCTGGAAGGTCTGGTGTCTGTATGTGAGCTGCTCGAAGATTTCAGCATAGAGTGAGTTGCCATAGTCAAGTCTGCTTGTGATAAGTGCTTGTGTGATGGTTCATCTGGCGTTCTGTGGCAGACATTTGAAGATCTTTCAAAACAATCGAAGGATCTGGAAGCAGGAAGCCCTCACTGTATTGACTTGTGCTGTGATGTTGAGCTTGTTGTCCCGGATGATCCCCACTATTCTTGTGTTGTCTGTGGGTGTTGGTCCGAGCTCCTTTGGCCACCAGGTGGCATCCCACGGGGAGGTCTTGTTTCTGAAGACAAATACTTCCGTCATATCAGAGATGAGCTTCAGGCAGATTGTTCTGATTCATTTTGCTACCTTGATCATGCAGTTGGTGAAGTTGGTTCTAATGGTGGTTGTCTTGTCTGTCAGGGAGAGAATGAGTTATGTATCATCAGCGTAGGAGATAATGTTTATGCCTTGGGATCAGATGATGTTGGCGAGCAGTGTCATGTAGATGTTGAACCAGGTAGGGCTGAGAGAGAATTCTTGGGGGACTCCGCAGAGCCGGTCCTTGGTCTCCGATGTGAAGAGTGGCAGTCTGATTCTTTGGGTTCTTCCCATGAGGAAGGAGCAGATCCAGTTGAGTGAGGGTCTTTGGATGCTGATCTTGTGAAGTCTTCTGATGAGTGTGTTGTGGGAAACTCTGTTGATTGCCGAGGAGCGAACGAGTAGGATAAGGTTCACTGTCTGTCCTCCATCCAGGATGGGCCAGATATCATCAGTGGCTGTGATGAGTAATGTGTTGGCGCTGTGCTTTTTTCTGAATCATGATTGGGTGTTGTCCTGCGGGTAGTGTAGTTCGAAATGGTTTGAAAGTTGCTTGTTGATTGCTTTCCAAAAAACTTTGGCTGGTTGGGGGAGCAGAAAGATCAGATGAAAATTACTCAGTTAGCTTGAGCCGGCTGATGATTTCTTGATGCTTCATGCTTCCAGTCTTCAGGGACTGAGTGGATGTGATGGAGGTGTTGATGATGTGGGAGAGGGTGGTGCTGATTATAATTCTCCAAGATTGTTTACATGGTGGGGGCAGGGATCTGTTGGGGTCCCTGAGTAGATGGCCTTCATGATTGTTGCTGTGCCTTCTCTGGTGACACTTTTCCATTTGATCAGCTGGCAGTCTTGGTTAGTGATTAGCAGGTTGGCAGTAAGAGGCTTGCTTGGTGTGCAAAGTTGCTAAAGTATTATTTATTATTTTAATTAAAAATATGATTTACTGAACCCCATTATATAAATTTGTTCTCAATTAAGTTAAAAGAATATAATGAAGCATTTGTAATACTTATTTCTTTAAAACAAACTAATATTTCATAATAATAAAGATACATATTTTTCATACTTTTCCCAATAAATCTCACAACCTAGAACATAAAAATAACTAACAAATAAATAAAAACATTGAACATTAATTAAACAATTTAAAAATGATCATTATTGTGCATGACAAAGTAAAAATAATAAATGTCAAATATTTCATTATTTAAATATTTAACTACCTATACCCCATAAATATGAACACAAAATGTAACAAAATGTAATGCATAATGCAATATTTTAAACATTGATGTTACTGTTAAGAAACAATATCCTTACCTTTGATACCAACTATCTTGTATTTTTAGTCATGATATTTTGACCATAATAGTATAGTCAAATGATATTCTGGAGTCAGTTTTCAAGGGGCATACTGAGATGAACAAGATGGGGTTTGCAAGTAGTGTTCAATAGGAAGAGAGTAAGTGGGTATTTAGCATTCAGATTAGCAGTTTTTGATAATTGGAAGAGTTCCCAAAACAGTAGTAAATGCAATCTCACTCTGTTGTATAGTAAGTCAATCACCACACATGGCCAACCACTGGTACTAGAACACCTTCCCATAGAAAATAATGGAGGCCGGGGTGTATAGGAGGAGCACGTAGGAAATAATGTTAAAATAAATTAACTTATTATGATTATTAAAAAGTATATACAAATGTATTTAATAGCTTTTTTCAATTTAGAACCAAATGTAACTATACTATTTAAAACATTAACTTAATTTAGAATAATTCTACAGATGGTGACTAGTACTTCTTAATACGTAATAAATAAACAAGCATTTCATATTCAGGCTTTTTATTAAATCTTTAAAACAATACATTTATTTTCATTTTCTGTATTTAAAATAATTAAACATTTCATTCAAAATTAAATTACTTTGTGATTTTTTTGCTACATGTAAAATAATATTATAACGTTAATTGACATTCATTTTTAACGTAAACTATTTTTACTCATGTTTTATACAGTTTAACAAACTTTTGCATTTTACCTATATCTATTATAGGGAGATATTCGATGCTGTCACAGAGACCTCCACCTATGTGTGAAAAGTTACTAGTAGTAACTTCACACTTGTGGATTTGGCTCCATTCCCTGGTTCAGGGTGTGGAACATGTATATCTACACTGTTTTGTAAATTTATACTCAGAAATGGTGATTAACCAAAAGTAGTAAATGTACTACTATAATTAAAAGTACATTTGCACGTGTAGATTTATTCATGTGTAAATTTACTTTTGTGAATCGACCTCTAAATATGCATGAGAAAGCCAGAGAACTCACTTGCTTTTAATATTAAGGGGTCGATTCCGATTCGGGCCGGAAAACGTACCGACCGACTCGGTACGGGAATTAAGTCCGACCGACACGTACCGGCGCTGCCCGAACCGGGTAGTACGATGAAATGCATGTGAATCACGACCGACTCGTACGGAACTCAAGCCGAACGACCGACCCAGACGGAAACAAGCTATCCGGCCGGGAAACCACGCGAATCGAACCGACCGACACGCACCAGGAATCAACCCGAACGAAACGTACCAGCGAACTCCGACCCGCGCAGTACGATGCATTGCGTGCAAAATCAGACCGATTCGCTCGAGCTCAAGCCGTACGACCGACATGCATACAAAAGCCAGCCGAACCAACACAATACTCCGCGACCGACGCGTACGCCGCACATGAAACCTAGCTGAAACACAGCGGGAACGACTCGGAGAAGCGCGCACGAGACAACTGCAGCGTCCTACTCGGTCAGAAGAACGTCTCCTACATGCACAAAAATTACAAAGGAAAAAATACAAAAAAAGAGGGCCAAACAAGCAATGACAAAGTCAATAAATACAGGGGGAAAAAAATGGAACAAGGACACCCCCCAACTCCCCTATATAAAGGCCACAAATCCCTACCATGATCCTTTGCAAATTCCACTGACCTGCCAGCACAGAAAACCATCAGACAGCAACCACAGACACACTCACAGCTCATCCAACACACAAGCCACACACCATTAGCACCTCAACAAATAGCACCCTCACACACACCCAGCAAAACCTACACTCACCCACCCTCACTTGCACACACACACACACACACATCAATCACCACCACCACCCATCACCATGCCCCCAAAGAAGAATCATAAGTTCCTAGATAGTCCTGGTAGACGAGATCCTGAGGGTAGAGCCACAGTTGTTTGGCACATTGGTCCAACAGACCCCCATGGCGCAGAAAACCAAGATGTGGGAGAGGATCGTCGACAGGGTCAACGCACAATCACCATGTTTGCGCACAAAGGAAGACATCCAAAACAGGTGGTATGATGTGCGCAGGAGGGTCAGGGACCTACTGAAGAAGGATTACATCCTGAGCCAGCACACCGGCAGTGGCCCTCCTGCCAAACCACTATACCTCAGGCCCTGGGAGGAGAAGGTGCGGGCCATCCTACCACCAGTGAGCGTATATGGACTAACAAACATCCCAGAGCCTGGTGAGTACACAACAAATATACACAATATGGTGTGACAATACACACACATCACTGTCAAGGGGATAGTCAAACCATGCACCCTTAGCAAATCCACAGCAACCAAAAGATAATCATCCCAAGATGTGAATGCCAGTCAGACAAACACAATACCTGCCATCTCATAGTGACATGTAACTGTGTCATGACATGTACAAACCTAACAACAAATAGAGCAAGGCAGTGGCACAAATATAACCAACAAACACTGTCTGATATTTTGCCACCACTAGAACACCACCTCACAGGGAAGCTCACTGAAAGGAAGGAATTCTGTGTATGCTGGTGAAGTCAGTGTAGCCAATAGCATGATGGGAGTTGTAGTCACAGATAATGGTCAGCCTCACAATTGGCCCATCAACACCACCCTGAACCATGCTCACATTACAGGGAGTGGAAAAGGACTGACAAGATGGCTGACACTGGGTACTGCTGTGGGGAGCACAAGGCCCTGCTGGGAACTGTGCAACAACCAACAGCAGGACACCACTGACTGACATCCTGAAAGACAACTTGCACTCCCTGCAATGGAAGCACGTTCCATGGTGGGATATCTGGCTGGGTGGGAAGGAGGACTGACAGCACTGACCATAGTTACAAGCAGCTCTCCTCACACACACCCTCAACACAAACTCCACATAACCCACCTGGGAGAATGCAATGCCTCACACTCTAAATGAAGATCCCAGAAAGAACCACCACCCTGGGTTATGCTGTGTGAAGCACAGGGACACTCTTGGGACTTGTAGACAAACAAACGCCAGGACAACACTGTCAGCCATCCTGTCAGCACAGGCACACTACCCCACAGGGAAGCAGAGTCAAAAGGAAGGAAGTATGGGCATGCTGGGAAGGGGGGTGTAGGCAATAGCATGATGGGAGTGGTAGTCACAGCTCAACATCCCTCACCCACATGGCCCAGCCAGCTCACACTGAACCATGCACACCTCACAGGGAGTGAAAAGCCACTTCAAAGATGTCTGACACTGGCCTCAGCTGTGGGGAGCACAAGGCCCTGCTGGGAACTGGACACCAACAAACAACAGGACCACACTGTCAGCCATCTTACCATTGCTGTCACACTCACACACAGTGAAGTCCACTCAAAAGGAAGGAAGTATGGGCATGCTGGGAAGGGGGTGTAGGCAATAGCATGATGGGAGTGGTAGTCACAGCTCAACATCCCTCACCCACATGGCCCAGCAAGCTCACACTGAACCATGCACACCTCACAGGGAGTGAAAAGCCACTTCAAAGATGTCTGACACTGGCCTCAGCTGTGGGGAGCACAAGGCCCTGCTGGGAACTGGGCACCAACAAACAACAGGACCACACTGTCAGCCATCTTACCATTGCTGTCACACTCACACACAGTGAAGTCCACTCAAAAGGAAGGAAGTATGGGCATGCTGGGAAGGTGGGTGTAGGCAATAGCATGATGGGAGTTGTAGTCACAGATATTGGTCACCCTCACAATTGGCCCATCAACACCACTCTGAACCATGCTCACATCGCAGGGAGTGGAAAAGGACTGACAAGATGGCTGACACTGGGTACTGCTGTGGGGAGCACAAGGCCCTGCTGGGAACTGTGCAACAACCAACAGCAGGACACCACTGACTGACATCCTGAAAGCCAACTTGCACTCCCTGCAATGCAAGCACGTTCCATGGTGGGATATCTGGCTGGGTGGGAAGGAGGACTGACAGCACTGACCATAGTTACAAGCAGCTCTCCTCACACACCCCCTCAACACTAACTCCACATAACCCACCTGGGAGAATGCAATGCCCCACACTCTAATTGAAGATCCCACAAAGAACCACAACCCTGGGTTATGCTGTGTGAAGCACAGGGACACTCTTGGGACTTGTAGCCAAACAACCGCCAGGACAACACTGTCAGCCATCCTGTCAGCACAAGCACACTACCCCACAGGGAAGCAGAGTCAAAAGGAAGGAAGTATGGGCATGCTGGGAAGGGGGGTGTAGGCAATAGCATGATGGGAGTGGTAGTCACAGCTCAACATCCCCCACCCACATGACCCAGCAAGCTAGCACTTAAGCATGCACACCTCACAGGGAGTGAAAAGCCATTTCAAAGATGTCTGACACTGGCCTCAGCTGTGGGGAGCAAAAGGCCCTGCTGGGAACTGGGCACCAACAAACAACAGGACCACACTGTCAGCCATCTTACCATTGCTGTCACACTCACACACAGTGAAGTCCACTCAAAAGGAAGGAAGTATGGGCATGCTGGGAAGGGGGGTACAGGCAATAGCATGATGGGAGTGGTAGTCACAGCTCAACATCCCCCACCCACATGGCCCAGCAAGCTCACACTGAAGCATGCACACCTCACAGGGAGTGAAAAGCCACCTCAAAGATGTCTGACACTGGCCTAAGCTGTGGGGAGCACAAGGCCCTGCTGGGAACTGGGCACCAACAAACAACAGGACCACACTGTCAGCCATCTTACCATTGCTGTCACACTCACACACAGTGAAGTCCACTCAAAAGGAAGGAAGTATTGGCATGCTGGGAAGGTGGGTGTAGGCAATAGCATGATGGGAGTTGTAGTCACAAATATTGGTCACCTTCACAATTGGCCCATCAACACCACTCTGAACCATGCTCACATCGCAGGGAGTGGAAAAGGACTGACAAGATGGCTGACACTGGGTACTGCTGTGGGGAGCACAAGGCCCTGCTGGGAACTGTGCAACAACCAACAGCAGGACACCACTGACTGACATCCTGAAAGCCAACTTGCACTCCCTGCAATGCAAGCACGTTCCATGGTGGGATATCTGGCTGGGTGGGAAGGAGGACTGACAGCACTGACCATAGTTACAAGCAGCTCTCCTCACACACCCCCTCAACACTAACTCCACATAACCCACCTGGGAGAATGCAATGCCCCACACTCTAATTGAAGATCCCACAAAGAACCACAACCCTGGGTTATGCTGTGTGAAGCACAGGGACACTCTTGGGACTTGTAGCCAAACAACCACCAGGACAACACTGTCAGCCATCCTGTCAGCACAGGCACACTACCCCACAGGGAAGCAGAGTCAAAAGGAAGGAAGTATGGGCATGCTGGGAAGGGGGGTGTAGGCAATAGCATGATGGGAGTGGTAGTCACAGCTCAACATCCCCACCCACATGGCCCAGCAAGCTAGCACTTAAGCATGCACACCTCACAGGGAGTAAAAAGCCACTTCAAAGATGTCTGACACTGGCCTCAGCTGTGGGGAGCACAAGGCCCTGCTGGGAACTGGGCACCAACAAACAACAGGACCACACTGTCAGCCATCTTACCATTGCTGTCACACTCACACACAGTGAAGTCCACTCAAAAGGAAGGAAGTATGGGCATGCTGGGAAGGGGGTGCAGGCAATAGCATGATGGGAGTGGTAGTCACAGCTCAACATCGCCCACCCACATGGCCCAGCAAGCTCACACTGAAGCATGCACACCTCACAGGGAGTGAAAAGCCACCTCAAAGATGTCTGACACTGGCCTCAGCTGTGGGGAGCACAAGGCCCTGCTGGGAACTGGGCACCAACAAACCACAGGACCACACTGTCAGCCATCTTACCATTGCTGTCACACTCACACACATTGAAGTCCACTCAAAAGGAAGGAAGTATGGGCATGCTGGGAAAGTGGGTGTAGGCAATAGCATGATGGGAGTTGTAGTCACAGATATTGGTCACCCTCACAATTGGCCCATCAACACCACTCTGAACCATGCTCACATCGCAGGGAGTGGAAAAGGACTGACAAGATGGCTGACACTGGGTACTGCTGTGGGGAGCACAAGGCCCTGCTGGGAACTGTGCAACAACCAACAGCAGGACACCACTGACTGACATCCTGAAAGCCAACTTGCACTCCCTGCAATGCAAGCACGTTCCATGGTGGGATATCTGGCTGGGTGGGAAGGAGGACTGACAGCACTGACCATAGTTACAAGCAGCTCTCCTCACACACACCCTCAACACTAACTCCACATAACCCACCTGGGAGAATGCAATGCCCCACACTCTAATTGAAGATCCCACAAAGAACCACAACCCTGGGTTATGCTGTGTGAAGCACAGGGACACTCTTGGGACTTGTAGCCAAACAACCGCCAGGACAACACTGTCAGCCATCCTGTCAGCACAGGCACACTACCCCACAGGGAAGCAGAGTCAAAAGGAAGGAAGTATGGGCATGCTGGGAAGGGGGGTGTAGGCAATAGCATGATGGGAGTGGTAGTCACAGCTCAACATCCCCACCCACATGGCCCAGCAAGCTAGCACTTAAGCATGCACACCTCACAGGGAGTAAAAAGCCACTTCAAAGATGTCTGCCACTGGCCTCAGCTGTGGGGAGCACAAGGCCCTGCTGGGAACTGGGCACCAACAAACAACAGGACCACACTGTCAGCCATCTTACCATTGCTGTCACACTCACACACAGTGAAGTCCACTCAAAAGGAAGGAAGTATGGGCATGCTGGGAAGGGGGGTGCAGGCAATAGCACGATGGGAGTGGTAGTCACAGCTCAACATCGCCCACCCACATGGCCCAGCAAGCTCACACTGAAGCATGCACACCTCACAGGGAGTGAAAAGCCACCTCAAAGATGTCTGACACTGGCCTCAGCTGTGGGGAGCACAAGGCCCTGCTGGGAACTGGGCACCAACAAACAACAGGACCACACTGTCAGCCATCTTACCATTGCTGTCACACTCACACACATTGAAGTCCACTCAAAAGGAAGGAAGTATGGGCATGCTGGGAAAGTGGGTGTAGGCAATAGCATGATGGGAGTTGTAGTCACAGATATTGGTCACCCTCACAATTGGCCCATCAACACCACTCTGAACCATGCTCACATTGCAGGGAGTGGAAAAGGACTGACAAGATGGCTGACACTGGGTACTGCTGTGGGGAGCACAAGGCCCTGCTGGGAACTGTGCAACAACCAACAGCAGGACACCACTGACTGACATCCTGAAAGCCAACTTGCACTCCCTGCAATGCAAGCACGTTCCATGGTGGGATATCTGGCTGGGTGGGAAGGAGGACTGACAGCACTGACCATAGTTACAAGCAGCTCTCCTCACACACCCCTCAACACTAACTCCACATAACCCACCTGGGAGAATGCAATGCCCCACACTCTAATTGAAGATCCCACAAAGAACCACAACCCTGGGTTATGCTGTGTGAAGCACAGGGACACTCTTGGGACTTGTAGCCAAACAACTGCCAGGACAACACTGTCAGCCATCCTGTCAGCACAGGCACACTACCCCACAGGGAAGCAGAGTCAAAAGGAAGGATGTATGGGCATGCTGGGAAGGGGGTGTAGGCAATAGCATGATGGGAGTGGTAGTCACAGCTCAACATCCCCCACCCACATGGCCCAGCAAGCTAGCACTTAAGCATGCACACCTCACAGGGAGTGAAAAGCCATATCAAAGATGTCTGACAATGGTGCTCTGTTGTGTGGAGTACCAGGCCCTGCTGGGACCTGTGCACCAACCAACAGCAGGACACCACTGAATGACATCCTGAGAGTCAACCTGAACCCACTGCAAGGGTGGCATGCTTCATGGTGGGATAACTGGGCTAGGTGGAGAAGGAAGGCCGGATGTCCACCAAATACAACCAATGCTGGCCATGCACACACCTCAACAGTCACATTGAAATGCCTCAGGTTTGCAGGACAATTTGCTACACCAACCTCTTACTGTGACAACTTAGGACAATGCAATGTACAGGCTCGCATCCAGAGGTACAGTCACAACTGTCAGGTGTGTGAACCATTGATGCCTGTATAAATATAACATACATTGTGTGTCTCTTCCAAAAACAGGTGATGATGGGGACACAGCAGCAGGCGAGGAGGAGTCCCTGTCCCAGGCTCCGGGGGACACTGAGCCCACTGGTGTGGAACAGCCTCTGCCCTCCTTGGATGACGAAGACCTACCTGGCCCCTCCAGCGTGAGTCATCATGCAGCACCAGCAGGACCAACATCTGCACCCCCTGCACCCACTGCTCCAACAACTGCCAACACACAGACCACCCCCGCCGACACGGACAGACCAAGGACCACCAATGACAACAGCACAGGGACCCTGGCCCAACATCGAGCTACGGACAACAAGCCCAGTAACAACCCCCAAGGGGGCCTAGGGTCACCTGGGCGTAACACCGCAGGTCCCGCACGTGTCGCCAGGGGTGGTGGGAGGGGTGTTAGACATAGGTCGCTGTTTGCAGAGGGGTCTGGACTGCATGATGACCCACAACTGGCACGCATTGCTGAGGCGTACCAGAATAGCACCGGAGAGGTCAGCCAGGTAGTGGGGATCCTCAAGGACATTCAACAGCAGCAGGCTGCCCATCATGCCCACTTGGACTCCCACATGTCCCGTGTGGAGACACACATGTCCCGTGTGGTGACACACATGTCTGGCATGGAGTCCAAGTGGGACACATTGGAAGAACTGACAGCGGTGCATAGGGACATATTGACATGCCTCCGCCAGATTAGCACCAACATGGCCACACCTCCCTGTGTGCCCACAACATCTGGTGCTGCAACAACTGCAACTGCCACAGGGAGGGAGGAGGACTCTGGCGGAGAGTCCCCTGCACCGCAGCAGCCTGCACGTGAGGGTCCCCCTCCAAAGAAGAGGGGTCGTCCGAGGAAGGAAAACTGAGAGGTCGATGGCCATGTACATCCCCCAGGAAGCCAACACCTGTTCTGGAAATTCTCCTTTGTGTGCAAACTGTTCACCCTGTCGAATGCAACACAACTCTCCCACATGACATGGGGAGTTCAAGTTGGACTAATGTATCAGATGACTGTGGACTTCACTCAGGACATTTCTGCTACCAAGACTTGCAACTCATCTGGGAACTTTGGATCCCAATCCCAATGTACAGCACCCACCATCCTGTGCACTATACTCACACATGTATGTAAATAAAATCACTAATACACCATACTTGCCTCTGTTGTGATTCCAACGTGGTTACTGTTATGGGGAGGATGATCAGCTAAATTACACTGTGTATGCTAACTGCTACAGCAAGTACAACACCATCATGTGAGTCATGGTGACGTGACACATATGAGGGAGACACACCACTAGGGCTACACAACACAGAGACACCAGGGCCATCGGACTCATCGCCTACACTGATGTTGCCAGGAAATACTGTGGAATGCACAGACACCACACCTATTCAGAGTCTGTGTCAACTAGCCCACAGGTACAGTAAGCAAATGTCAGTCAGATGTGTGACCACAGACAACGCACATCCCAAAGTGAAGCACAGGTTTATTACACATTTGCAACATGTTGTTTCCACTACAAATGCAAGGTAATCCCACGTGGCAGTGGCCACACAGTCAAAAAGTGCAGAAGATAAAAAGTCCAGGGGTGTGTGGCACATCACCTGTAGGGAAACGACTGCTGCCACCCTGAAAGCTGAATCATGGTGTCGGGGGATCCAAGTTGACCAGACAACTCTGTAAGCACCCTGTGAAGGACAGACATGACACACAGTCAAAACCACTGAAGAACAGGACAGAACTGCAATACTCATGCCCAATACATGTCACAAGATAACTACACAAAACCAAGTTAGCATGTCAACACTGTTGGGGAGTACAGACTACCTGTAAGGACACATCGCTGTACGCATCCAGTCAAGTAGCACATGGCCACACTCAAACAGCACCAGAGCACCACCCACACATATCATGCAAACTCACATCATTCACATGACAACTCTCTGGATACTCACATTCAGCTGAAGAAGTTGGTGATGAGCTGTGTGCGGACATCACCATCATCATCATCACTGGCATCGTGGCCCAGGCCAGGATCCTCCACAGGTGGCGGACGTTGGTCATCGTCATCCAGGATGAGAGGCAACCCCTTCCGCACTGCCAGGTTGTGTAGCATGCAGCAGACGATGACAATCTTGCACACCTTTGCTGGGGCATATGGGAGGGCCCCTCCTGTCTTGTCCAGGCAGCGGAAGCGGCTCTTCAGGAGACCAAATGTCCGCTCGATCACTCTCCTGGTCCGACCATGTGCCTCATTGTAGCGCATCTGGGCTGGTGTCACAGGGTTCCTGAGGGGTGTCAGCAACCACGGCATGTTGGGGTATCCGGAGTCACCTACGGACAGACAATTGCACATTAGCTGAGTTGGAAAAGTGGGCGGAATACAACATAGCAGAACACACACAATGGTACAAAGTCAGTACACACCGACAAGCCAGGTACGCTGGTTCTTCATCTGTGACATCATCCTCAGGATGCGACTACTCCTCATCACGTAGGCATCGTGTGCCGAACCAGGGAAACGGGCACACACATGTGTGATGCTCATATCTGCAAGACATACCACCAGAGCATTGATCGAATGGTAATGTTTCCGGTTCCGGTATGCCTGCTCATGTGCCTGTGGTGGTACCAAAGCCACATGTGTCCCATCAATGGAGCCAATGACATGTGGCATCCTCCCCAGGGCATAGAAGTCACTCTTGACGTCAGTGAGTTGTTGACGTGTAGGGAAATAGATGTACTGGTTCAGGCATCTCAACATTGCCTCCAAAACATCGCGTAGCACATGGCTGAACATAGTCTGTGACATCCCACCAGCAGTCGCCACAGTGTGTTGAAAGGTACCGGTGGCAAAGAAGTGTAGGGCTGCCATCACCTTCACCTTGGGGGTCAGCGCTGTAGGGTACGGCCGGCCAGGTTGCAAATGTGGTGCCAAGCGCACTGCCAAATCCTCAATCAGCTGCCTGGTGAAGCGGTACCGTCGGATGCTGTCACGTTCCACCATCGTTGCCAGGTCAGGGAATGGTCTATGGACAGCTGGAGCCCTGCAGTGCATAGGTGAAGAAAGAAAGATTGTCAGTCACCCCACATATGTGCCATTCACCATACTCAATTTCACATGATACATCATTACGAGACACAAGTACTTGATGTGTGTGCCGTTCTGTTCGGACATATCTGGCACCTACATGGCCATCATCTAACATCTCAGTACAACATGTGTTGACAACCGGTTCCAGGTTGTGCTATGGGAAACCATTAGGCTGTGTCACAGTACCCATTTACTGCTGTCACGTTCCACACACACACCACAGTGACATGTCTGGACAGATGCGCCACAGGCATCACAGCTCATTGACAGGTAGATTCCCAGTGACCCTGTCTTGCCACATGGACACTGGCATGACATGGCGTATCATGTACACGTCCGAAAAACAAACATGACTCCCACAGGTAGTGGCCCCTGTTGCCTCCGCAGGACAGACATGGACCTCAGTGACGCACAACATCAAAGTCCATGCACAAACAACGTTGATGTGGAGACTGTCTCCCATTGTGCACATGGAATCAGAGACATCGGAAACACAACATGCACACAGACTGTGGAGGGCCATCACTATTGTGGCAATGGGTCACCCTAGGACGTACATGCCTTCCCCCATGGGACCCTGGGGATATGTGACATGTCATACACATACACAACCTGGAAATGTGACCATGCCACATGCTCCGAAATGAACAGTTGCACATCACAGTAGTCATGTGCACAAAACACAAAGGACCCTGTCCCCATGAACACGTGCACAGCCTGGGTGTGGCTGCCCCCAAGTGCCACCCCAAAAACCACATGTTTACCCCCAAACACAGAAAAGGTAATGCAGCCTTACATGCCTTAGGATACAGTGTGGACTGGGTGTGGTGTTTTAGGTGTGCCCCTGAGTCCCTGGCAAGTATATGTGGCTGGCATACGTTCACCAGTGACAAGCATGGTGACATATGCGAGTGACCTGTACAGGGACGCGTTGTACAGCAATGGACCGATCGGTGTGCCGCACGGCCCATTGCATCGGTAGTGAGCGGGTACGCGTTGTATCCCGGAATACGCGTTGTACAGCAATGGACCGATCGGTGTGCCCGCACGGCCCATTGCATCTGTTGTGAGCGGGTACGCATTGTACAGCAATGGACCGATCGGTGTGCCCGCATAGCCCATTGCATCGGTAGTGTGCGGGTACGCGTTGTACAGCAATGGACCGATCGGTGTGCCCGCACGGCCCATTGCATCTGTTGTGAGCGGGTACGCGTTGTACAGCAATGGACCGATCGGTGTGCCCGCACGGCCCATTGCATCGGTAGTGAGCGGGTATGCGTTGTACAGCAATAGACCGATCGGTGTGCCCGCACGGCCCATTGCATCTGTTGTGAGCGGGTACGCGTTGTACAGCAATGGACCGATCGGTGTGCCCGCACGGCCCATTGCATCGGTTGTGAGCGGGTACGCGTTGTATAGCAATGGACCGATCGGTGTGCCCGCACGGCCCATTGCATCTGTTGTGAGCGGGTACGCGTTGTACAGCAATGGACCGATCGGTGTGCCCGCACGGCCCATTGCATCGGTAGTGAGCGGGTACGCGTTGTACAGCAATGGACCGATCGGTGTGCCCGCACGGCCCATTGCATCTGTTGTGAGCAGGTACGCGTTGTACAGCAATGGACCGATCGGTGTGCCCGTACGGCGCATTGCATCGGTAGTGAGCGGGTACGCGTTGTACAGCAATGGACCGATCGGTGTGCCCGCACGGCCCATTGCATCGGTAGTGAGCGGGTACGCGTTGTACAGCAATGGACTGATCGGTGTGCCCGCACGGCCCATTGCATCTGTTGTGAGCGCGTACGCGTTGTACAGCAATGGACCGATCGGTGTGCCCGCACGGCCCATTGCATCGGTAGTGAGCGGGTACGCGTTGTACAGCAATGGACCGATTGGTGTGCCCGCACGGCCCATTGCATCGGTAGTGAGCGGATACGCGTTGTACAGCAATGGACCGATCGGTGTGCCCGCACGGCCCATTGCATCTGTTGTGAGCGGGTACGCGTTGTACAGCAATGGACCGATCGGTGTGCCCGCACGGCCCATTGCATCTGTTGTGAGCGGGTACGCGTTGTACAGCAGTGGACCGATCGGTGTGCCCGCACGGCCCATTGCATCGGTAGTGAGCGGGTACGCGTTGTATCCCGGAATACGCGTTGTACAGCAATGGACCGATCGGTGCGCACGCATTGGCTGGGGCCTGGCATGGCAACGGACGTGTTTTCGAAGCCTCAACGAGTCTGATGCAGTGAATTCAGTTGGCCAGCCACAACAATGTTGCAAATTCATGGGTGTCATGAAGTTTAACTTTTGAAGGATGCTGTGGGCGTGTATTAGTGGTGCAATTCCATGGATTGGCCAGATTCAGAAGATGCAAACGACTTGGACCTATCACTTTGGACACATGGGACAGTATCTGCCTCTGCAGCACACATATAATGCTGGCTGTTCCCCTGAGGGCTCACTTGCCTGCACTACATGCTCCAGGACGACATCTGCCACCAACACTGCTGCTGTCTCTGCATCCTCTGGCTAATGCAATGGCACGTACTGTGGAGAGAGCCCCAGCCTTCAGCCTTGAGGAGAACCAGGCCCTGCTGGACAGCCTCCTTCCACAGTACAGCAAGCTGTATGGGACACCAGGGGAGCAGGCGAGTGTGCTGTCCACTGCCTTACTAATTGTGCATGTTGTCTGACTAGCAAGACTTACAGTGTGCACACCACTGGCTAGCATGCTCACTGAGTAGTTCTCCCCCCCCAAAGTGTGTAGTCACATGCACTGAACACGTACAGTGCAGTAACAGTGCATTCCAACAAGGTTTACTTCCCATGCAATGATACCATGTAGTAACTGCTGGCAAACTGTTCATAGCCATCGTTGCACTGCCTGTGTACATCATATGCCCCTGTGATTGAGACATGTATATCCAACTGTGTGATGCACAGATATGTTGCATGTGTAGTAATGGCCTTTTCACTTTGTCATCCTCTCAGGTTGATGCCCACCATAAGCAGGAAATCTGGCTGACCATCGCCCGGGCAGTAAGATCTGTGGGGGTCTACAAGCGCCGGATCCGCAACTGCCAGAAGAGGTGGCAGGACCTTCGGGGCTGAACCCGGAGGATCGCAAGAGTCCAGCTGAAGCTGTTGCCTCCTCGCAGGAGGGACGGACACCGGACCCTGACCCCCCACATGCTCCGGATCCTGGCGGTGGTCTTCCCTGACCTGGATGGGCAGCTGAAGGACAGACAGCAGCAAGGAGAGGGTGAGTCCATGACTGCACTGTGAACTTTGTCTGACATGCTATGTGCCCTCCTCTGGCCTGGTTAAACTTCCACAGTACATCAGTCTTGTGGTCCAGGACCCATGTCCCTCAATTGTGACATGCCCACTCCTCATCTGATACGCAGGTGTGGTCCTTACAGTCAGGAATTGTGTCACTTGGGTACTGTGTCCTTGCATTTTGCTTCGCTCAAGGTGGGGGACAGCATTTGTTCCCGTGACTTTGTGGTGTGCTTCATGGGCGGGTCAATTGCTCACACAATGCCTAAGTCCTGACATGTAATCTGGGTGTAACTTTGATATGTGGTCCACTTGCTGATCTGAATCACCACATGTCCCTGGGGTATTTGGCACACCCCCATGCTGCGGGTGGGAACAATGTTTGGGTCTTAGGAGTATGTATATCAAGTGTGTCACACATGCTTAGCCACCTGCCTACTGTCCAGGGCTCATCCCTCCTTCAAGTGGAGCAGGACAGTCATGCCTACTCCAGGGCATACAATACACTCTGTACTCCCACTCCCGTGTATCAGCTGACATGTTGTGATCAGTGAAATGTTCCCTCAGGTGTCTGCCTCTGTGTCATTGTGCTGTGGCTTTGTTGTCAGGACTACTGGGATGTTAATCGGTTAGGGCTCAGCATGCCATCTGAGATGTGACCATGAGAGACGATACTTCTGTGACTTATAGGTGTTTGATCACTTGACTGTGCACACAGGTGTATGCGACTGTGAATTTCAGGCAGCTGTTTTTCATTCACAGCAGACTGTGAGGTGCTCAAGTTCAGAGAGTTGTGTTTCATGTCTCCCATATGTCCAATTGGTATGACGTGGACAAATAAGAGTTCAGATGATGTGGTTTGTGGGGTATGGACATGTGCACTTGTCAGCTACATAACTTGCATTCACCATGTCCTAGGATTGTGACACAGTGCAGACTGTTGTTGGTTGGCTGCCATGCCCATGTGACTGGAGACAGTGATGTATGACTTTGCAGGCATGCCTGTGCCATGGCATTGAACTTCCTAAGAGTGATCCTGCAGGGGAGTGACATGTGCAACATGCACCCCATTGTGGCATTGACTATCCGGACATGGGTGCATCATGGTGTCTGGTGCTGGTATGCATCACATGCATTTCTAATTAGACTCTGGCCATCCCTTTATCCGGACACCTGTACTGACTCAGTGGCAAGAGATGTGATGTGTGCATGTTCACATACTTCACCGTGTTCTCTGCAATGTCCAATAACTGTGTAGGTGGTGCATGTGTCCACACTGGGGTATTACCATCAGACAGGCACCAGACCGATGGGTGCAAGGGCAGGAGGGGTGTGAGTTCCATGGTTGACCATCAGACTGACAATTGGCTTCTCCTAATCTGTGTGAGGACTTTTGGCAATGTTCAACTAAGGATGCCAGGGCTTGCTCTGTAATGTGCTGTACTTACTGTGGTGTGTGCGGTCAGTGCAGGTGACTGATGTTTGTCTGTTTCCCTAATTGTTTGCAGATACATCCACGGCCACAGGAGGGGACAGCTCCACGGACCAGGAGGAGCTGCAGAGCCAGACTGGGTCAACAGCCGACGAGTGGTCGGAGGGACCCAGTGGCACGGAGGGCGAGGGGAGCCACACCGAGGAGTCCTCAGCACCATCCACCTCAGCTGAGGACCACAGCAGCTCGGAGGATGACTCCCTTGTGGAGGTGGGTGTAAGCAGCCACCACACCCCAGCTAGTCTGTCTGGCCCGCCACCACCACCACCACCACCACCGCCCTCCCATTGGCTCCCATTCCAGAGGTCCGTGGAGGCTCCCGTGTTCAGGAGCGTGTCTCCTTTGTGCCAGGCACCGCACCCCCTGCCCCTGTGTCCCCTGCTGCCCTGAGTGAGGTGTCTGTGTACCTACTTCAGCAGCTCCATGTAGGGCAGACAGCAATGCTGAGTGTCCTCCATGCACACACCACTCTGTTGACACAGCTGGTGTCGTTCATGGAGGGCATCTCAACGGGTATGTCTGCCGTACAGAGGAGCAATAAGTCCATGGACTCCTCCCTGATGGCAGCAGTGACCCTCGTCCAACAGTCCCTCAGCCCTCCTACCTCTGCCCCATCCACACTTCCTGGCACCCTACCTGTCCCAAGCACATGCACACCTGCACGATCACCCAAACACACAGACACGAGCAGCAGAGAAACATCCAAAACAAAGGCAAGACGTGCATCCTCAGGGGACTGATACCACACCCACAGGGGATGGGGAACAGACACACACACAGGCATCCACAGTCACTCCGCAGTCCTCCAAATCCTCTCCCTCCAAGACCCCTTCCCTTGCCTCACCTGCAACCCCACCTACACAGAAATTCTTCCTCTGTGACCTCGGCCTCTTCCCCTCCGATCCCGCTGATCCCGCATACAGGGGGGAGAGGAAGTCCACCCACACAGAGGGAGTGCCCCTCACCCCCGGATACCCTCCCCAGGCGCAGACAGACAGGGGCCCCCACCCGCAAGTCCCCCAGTCCCGGAAGAGCAAGACCCCGGCACCGCCCTGCAAGTCAAGCACACAGTCTCCTTCCTCCATCCCTCAGGCCCCCACAACACAGGTTCCCCCACCACACCCTGCCCCAGGTTCCCCCACCCACAGATACACCATCCCCAAAATGATCCGGCCTTCTCCACCTCCCACTTGCTCTTCCAGCAACACACCCCCGCTGCACATGTTAGTGCCACTGGTGTGGAGACCGTGTCCTCCCCCTCTGTCCTGCCCACCTTACCTGAACCCCATTCCACTCCCCTGGAGATGGGCACTGCTGTGGAGTCCACTAACACCCCGTCTGACTTGGGCACTGCAGTGGGGAACCTGTCCTCTCCATCTGGCCAGCCCACTGGAGTTGTGCCGGCACCCACACCATCCGACTCATGCCCCCCAGTTGTGCCGGCACACACATGTCAGACACCTCCACTGCAGTTGTCAGTGACTCTCCAGCACCAGCCACCCCTTCCCTGCCTCCTTCTGGTGAGCCCTGATCCTGTCCCTGCGGTGTCTGGCCTGCCCCCCCGTATACCCCTCCGAGGGGAATGTCCCTGCTCCATATCAGTGCAGGCAAGCAGAGTGTGACATCTGCCACTGTCACCCTGTTTGGACTTGATTCATGGACTGGACATTGGCCTTTGTGTTTTTTCTTGACTTTAACTTTCAATATAACATATGCTGAATAAAGCTACTTTCAGTTCTCTAGTGGTTTTGCTTCAGATGTACATGATGTTGATGATGCTAACCATGCCCTTGCTGCAGTGTAGTTGATTTTTGATGTCAGGTAAATGAAGTGTTACTGTGCAGGACCCCATGTGGTCCAGGGGGAATGTGTCCTATCCTGGTGTGTAGCCATGTCATCCTTTGTATCAATATGAGGGTGTCATGTTTTCCATATTTGCAAATGGGATTCCCTACCTGTTTTTTCAATATCACATCTGTGGCTTACACCCCTGCACATTAAATGTGCTTGCCATTGTTCAATTGGTCTATTTCCCTGACCGTGTGACCATCTCCACTGGACATGCATGTTTGGGCATCAATGGGGAAGGACTCATCTGTGGTGTCAGTGCAACTTGCTATACATGTGTATTTGATCGGTGCAGATGATTTGGGTGACAATGCCATGACCAGGCTGATGTGACGTGAGCTTTCATTTTGTGCTAATTGTTGACTGAGTGACCAAGTGTTCTGCTGACATGATAGCGCCCTGCAGAGACAACGTATGGCACAGCTTTTCTTACACAGGAGTGGAGTCCCCTCATTGCAGTGTGTAATTCCATGACATTGCCTGAGCCCAAGGTGTGTGTTGTGTGAGCATGTCTGTGTGTGTTCACTTCCATTTTGCTATGCAGGCTGGGGGCCCTAGTGATGTTCCTGTTTGTGATGCTTGCTGAGTTGAGCAATGTTCCCCCCAGATCTTCTCCCTGGGTGCTCTGTGATGTGGGTGCATGGCACATTACTGGTGATCAGGGTGTCATCCATAGGTGTGTTTGCTGTCAGGGCTGAGTTTGTGGGCAAACGCAGATGAGACACAGTCAGGATTCCCCTTGGCACTTGTTGGTTACACAAGTCATGTAATTTACAGTTTGCGTTAGCTTTCAGTGATTGTGACACGTTGTGTGTGTGACTGCTGCCACTCCTCAGGCTCAGAGCTTCAATGTTGGAAGTTGTCTATGTGTGTTGTTTGTGGGTGAGCTTGCCATCTTCATTGGTGTGTGACTGTGTCCGGGATCCCATTGGTTGGTGTGGATTTGACGTCATGCCCATGTACAGCATGTACATGTACTGTGCAGTGTGTGAGACATTCACATGTCTTGTTGACTGGCCATGTGCGATGGGTATCTCCGCCTTAGTTCCCCCCACCACCCCTGGGATTGTCATGGGTGCATGTGCAATGTCACCAGTCCATGTGAGCTTCACTGCTGCACATTGGTGGAGATCAAGGTGTGTGGTGTTGAGTGTGTGCAAATGAGAGTTGTTGCACGGCTAGACCCCTACCTCCAAGTTGGCCTTGGCTGACATGCCGTGCTGTTTTATTTGTGCTTGTGTAGGTGTGATGGTAGTTAGTTGCTCAGGACACATGACTGTGGTTCACAGTGTGTACGACATCTACCTTTGTCATCACAGTGGGATTTTCATGCAGGCCAGTGTCACCACAATGTGGGCTCCCTGGGGGTAGTGCTGTGGTGGGTCTGTCTCTTGCTGTGTTAGTTGCTGTTCCTACAAGCTTGTGTGACATTTGTAATTTGGGCTCCCTCATCTAACAATGCCTGATTGCCCACATAGGGGAATCCGATCCATGAGTTACTTTTGTGTGGCACTGTGTTGACATCTGTGTAATGGGTATTCAGGCCTCCTCGTGTGTTGTGTGTTTGCCTGGGGACACTGGCACACCACCCCCTCACCTGTGGTGTTTGATATGCAGTGTGAGTCTCCCTGTTTGTGTTTGTGCATTTGCACCACTGCATTGGCATATCTTTAGTGTGCCATTGGCTGTATGTTGTTTGGTGGCTTACCCCTGCTGTCCCTGGGACTCCTAGGTCATCAGTCAGCACAATGATCATGGTTTGTATGTCCCATTGCTGCCATGGTATGGTATTTGTTCACCTGACATCTACAGTCTCCACAGGATATCTACATTTGTGTGTCCATTGGTGCAGATATGTGGATCTGCATTGTGATGGTCACTTCTGTCATTGTGTTATTTGTGAATGTTGACAATGTGAGCCCCCATGGGTGATGTTTGTCTGCACATGGCCAAAGCGATGTTTCATTTGCACTGCACTGTTTGCCTCACCCAATCTCTGTTGCTATGGGACACAAGCACTACTATGCCACTGATGTGTTTGTTGTTGTGTGACCAGGAATCATCCATGCAGTTTGGCATTTGCAGCTTTTACCATGACTACACTTACATTTTGGTCACTGTGGTGATGGGGCTTTAGACCCCATTGCCACAATGTTCAAAATGTGCTTCAGCTATGGAACCCACACTTACCTCTTGGTCACTGTGATAATGGGGGTTTAGGCCCCATTGCCACAATGTTCAAAATGTGCTTCAGCATGGACCCCACACTTACCTTTTGGTCACTGTGATAATGGGGCTTTAGACCCCATTGCCACAATGTTCAAAATGTGCTTCAGCTATGGAACCCACACTTACCTTTTGGTCACTGTGATGATGGGGGTTTAGGCCCCATTGCCACAATGTTCAAAATGTGCTTCAGCTATGGAACCCACACTTACCTTTTGGTCACTGTGATGATGGGGGTTTAGGCCCCATTGCCTCAATGTTCAAAATGTGCTTCAGCTATGGAACCCACACTTACCTTTTGGTCACTGTGATGATGGGGGTTTAGGCCCCATTGCCACAATGTTCAAAATGTGCTTCAGCTATGGAACCCACACTTACCTTTTGGTCACTGTGATGATGGGGCTTTAGACCGCATTGCCACAATGTTCAAAATGTGCTTCAGCTATGGAACCCGCACTTACCTTTTGGTCACTGTGATGATGGGGGTTTAGGCCCCATTGCCACAATGTTCAAAATGTGCTTCAGCTATGGAACCCACACTTACCTTTTGGTCACTGTGATGATGGGGTGTTCAACCCCATTGCCACAATGTTCAAAATGTGCTTCAGCTATGGAACCCACACTTACCTTTTGGTCACTGTGATGATGGGGTGTTCAACCCCATTGCCACAGTGGTCAGGGTCGGCTTGCATTGTGGAGACCACACACATTTATGTGTGACACATGTGATAGGGGGTCACATTGTATGTTCAATGTCATGTTCAGTGTTGTAGGCATTTGATACAGACTACACACGCTTATCATGGTGTTGGGGGGATGTAATTTTCAGGCATTGCTTATGTTGGAGTATGCTGGTTGTGTCATGCATTACCCATCCTATGAGTGGGGGTTGTGTGGGTGGTAGGCATCCATCCCCCTATGAGTGGGGATGGTAGTAGTGACAGGCATCCAGGCCCCCATGAGTAGGGGTGGTGGTAGTGCTAGGCATCCATCCCCCTATGAGTGGGGATGGTGGTAGTGACAGGCATCCAGGCCCCCATTAGTAGGGGTGGTGGTAGTGGCAGGCATCCAGGCCCCCATGAGTAGGGGTGGTGGTAGTGGCAGGCATCCAGGCCCCCATTAGTAGTGGTGGTGGTACTGACAGGCATCCAGGCCCCCCTGAGTAGGGGTGGTGGTAGTGGCAGGCATCCAGCCCCCCATTAGTAGGGGTGGTGGTAGTGGCAGGCATCCAGCCCCCCATTAGTAGGGGTGGTGGTAGTGACAGGCATCCAGGCCCCCCTGAGTAGGGGTGGTGGTAGTGCTAGGCATCCATCCCCCTATGAGTGGGGATGGTGGTAGTGAC
This sequence comes from Calotriton arnoldi, assembly GCA_963921515.1. Lineage (NCBI taxonomy): Eukaryota > Metazoa > Chordata > Amphibia > Caudata > Salamandridae > Calotriton > Calotriton arnoldi. The sequence continues at coordinate 216,725 of CAWUFW010004433.1, read as the reverse complement.
AGGCATCCAGGCCCACATGAGTAGGGGTGGTGGTAGTGGTAGGCATCCAGGCCCCCCTGAGTAGGGGTGGTGGTAGTGACAGGCATCCAGGCCCCCATTAGTAGGGGTGGTGGTAGTGGCAGGCATCTAGCCCCCCATGAGTAGGGGTGGTGGTAGTGGCAGGCATCTAGCCCCCCATGAGTAGGGGTGGTATTAGTGGTAGGCATCCATCCCCCTATGAGTGGGGATGGTGGTAGTGACAGGCATCCAGTCCCCCATTAGTAGGTGTGGTATTAGTAGTGGTCTATTTCCCTGACTGTGTGACCATCTCCACTGGACATGCATGTTTGGGCATCAATGGGGAAGGACTCATCTGTGGTATCAGTGCAACTTGCTATACGTGTGTATTTGATCGGTGCAGATGATTTGGGTGACAATGCCATGACCAGGCTGATGTGACGTGAGCCTTCATTTTGTGCTAATTGTTGACTGAGTGACTAAGTGTTCTGCTGACATGATAGCGCCCTGCAGAGACAACGTATGGCACAGCTTTTCTTACACAGGAGTGGAGTCCCCTCATGGCAGTGTGTAATTCCGTGACATTGCCTGAGCCCAAGGTGTGTGTTGTGTGAGCATGTCTGTGTGTGTTCACTTCCATTTTGCTACGCAGGCTGGGGGCCCTAGTGATGTTCCTGTTTGTGATGCTTGCTGAGTTGAGCAATATTCCCCCCAGATCTTCTCCCTGGGTGCTCTGTGATGTGGGTGCATGGCACATTACTGGTGCTCAGGGTGTCATCCATAGGTGTGTTTGCTGTCAGGGCTGAGTTTGTGGGCAAACGCAGATGAGACACAGTCAGGATTCCCCTTGGCACTTGTTGGTTACACAAGTCATGTAATTTACAGTTTGCGTTAGCTTTCAGTGATTGTGACACGTTGTGTGTGTGACTGCTGCCACTCCTCAGGCTCAGAGCTGCAATGTTGGAAGTTGTCTATGTGTGTTGTTTGTGGGTGAGCTTGCCATCTTCATTGGTGTGTGACTGTGTCCGGGATCCCATTGGTTGGTGTGGATTTGACGTCATGCCCATGTACAGCGTACTGTGCAGTGTGTGAGACATTCACAAGTCTTGTTGACTGGCCATGTGTGATGGGTATCTCCGCCTTAGTTCCCCCCACCACCCCTGGGATTGTCATGGGTGCATGTGCAATGTCACCAGTCCATGTGAGCTTCACTGCTGCACATTGGTGGAGATCAAGGTGTGTGGTGTTGAGTGTGTGCAAATGAGAGTTGTTGCATGGCTAGACCCCTACCTCCATGTTGGCCTTGGCTGACAGGCCGTGCTGTTTTATTTGTGCTTGTGTAGGTGTGATGGTAGTTAGTTGCTCAGGACACATGACTGTGGTTCACAGTGTGTACGACATCTACCTTTGTCATCACAGTGGGATTTTCATGCAGGCCAGTGTCACCACAATGTGGGCTCCCTGGTGGTAGTGCTGTGGTGGGTCTGTCTCTTGCTGTGTTAGTTGCTGTTCCTACAAGCTTGTGTGACATTTGTAATTTGGGCTCCCTCATCTAACAATGCCTGATTGCCCACATAGGGGAATCCGATCCATGAGTTACTTTTGTGTGGCACTGTGTTGACATCTGTGTAATGGGTATTCAGGCCTCCTCGTGTGTTGTGTGTTTGCCTGGGGACACTGGCACACCACCCCCTCACCTGTGGTGTTTGATATGCAGTGTGAGTCTGCCTGTTTGTGTTTGTGCATTTGCACCACTGCATTGGCATATCTTTAGTGTGCCATTGGCTGTATGTTGTTTGGTGGCTTACCCCTGCTGTCCCTGGGACTCCTAGGTCATCAGTCAGCACAATGATCATGGTTTGTATGTCCCATTGCTGCCATGGTATGGTATTTGTTCACCTGACATCTACAGTCTCCACAGGATATCTACATTTGTGTGTCCATTGGTGCAGATATGTGGATCTGCAATGTGATGGTCACTTCTGTCATTGTGTTATTTGTGAATGTTGACAATGTGAGCCCCCATGGGTGATGTTTGTCTGCACATGGCCAAAGCGATGTTTCATTTGCACTGCACTGTTTGCCTCACCCAATCTCTGTTGCTATGGGACACAAGCACTACTATGCCACTGATGTGTTTGTTGTTGTGTGACCAGGAATCATCCATGCAGTTTGGCATTTGCAGCTTTTACCATGACTACACTTACATTTTGGTCACTGTGGTGATGGGGCTTTAGACCCCATTGCCACAATGTTCAAAATGTGCTTCAGCTATGGAACCCACACTTACCTTTTGGTCACTGTGATGATGGGGGTTTAGGCCCCATTGCCACAATGTTCAAAATGTGCTTCAGCTATGGACCCCACACTTACCTTTTGGTCACTGTGATGATGGGGCTTTAGACCCCATTGTCACAATGTTCAAAATGTGCTTCAGCTATGGAACCCACACTTACCTTTTGGTCAATGTGATGATGGGGGTTTAGGCCCCATTGCCACAATGTTCAAAATGTGCTTCAGCTATGGAACCCACACTTACCTTTTGGTCACTGTGATGATGGGGGTTTAGGCCCCATTGCCACAATGTTCAAAATGTGCTTCAGCTATGGAACCCACACTTACCTTTTGGTCACTGTGATGATGGGGGTTTAGGCCCCATTGCCACAATGTTCAAAATGTGCTTCAGCTATGGAACCCACACTTACCTTTTGGTCACTGTGATGATGGGGGTTTAGGCCCCATTGCCACAATGTTCAAAATGTGCTTCAGCTATGGACCCCACACTTACCTTTTGGTCACTGTGATGATGGGGCTTTAGACCCCATTGTCACAATGTTCAAAATGTGCTTCAGCTATGGAACCCACACTTACCTTTTGGTCAATGTGATGATGGGGGTTTAGGCCCCATTGCCACAATGTTCAAAATGTGCTTCAGCTATGGAACCCACACTTACCTTTTGGTCACTGTGATGATGGGGGTTTAGGCCCCATTGCCACAATGTTCAAAATGTGCTTCAGCTATGGAACCCACACTTACCTTTTGGTCACTGTGATGATGGGGGTTTAGGCCCCATTGCCACAATGTTCAAAATGTGCTTCAGCTATGGAACCCACACTTACCTTTTGGTCACTGTGATGATGGGGCTTTAGACCGCATTGCCACAATGTTCAAAATGTGCTTCAGCTATGGAACCCACACTTACCTTTTGGTCACTGTGATGATGGGGGTTTAGGCCCCATTGCCACAATGTTCAAAATGTGCTTCAGCTATGGAACCCACACTTACCTTTTGGTCACTGTGATGATGGGGGTTAGGCCCCATTGCCACAATGTTCAAAATGTGCTTCAGCTATGGAACCCACACTTACCTTTTGCTCACTGTGATGATGGGGTGTTCGACCCCATTGCCACAATGTTCAAAATGTGCTTCAGCTATGGAACCCACACTTACCTTTTGGTCACTGTGATGATGGGGTGTTCGACCCCATTGCCACAGTGGTCATGGTCGGCTTGCATTGTGGAGGCCACACACATTTATGTGTGACACATGTGATAGGGGGTCACATTGTATGTTCAATGTCATGTTCAGTGTTGTAGGCATTTGACACAGACTACACACGCTGGTCATGGTGTTGGGGTGGATGTAATTTTCAGGCATTCCTTATGTTGGAGTATGCTGGTTGTGTCATGCATTACCTGTCCTATGAGTGGGGGTTGTGTGGGTGGTAGGCATCCATCCCCCTATGAGTGGGGATGGTAGTAGTTACAGGCATCCAGGCCCCCATGAGTAGAGGTGGTGGTAGTGCTAGGCATCCATCCCCCTATGAGTGGGGATGGTGGTAGTGACAGGCATCCAGGCCCCCATTAGTAGGGGTGGTGGTAGTGGCAGGCATCCAGGCCCCCATGAGTAGGGGTGGTGGTAGTGGCAGGCATCCAGGCCCCCATTAGTAGTGGTGGTGGTAGTGACAGGCATCCAGGCCCCCCTGAGTAGGGGTGGTGGTAGTGGCAGGCATCCAGCCCCCCATTAGTAGGGGTGGTGGTAGTGACAGGCATCCAGGCCCCCCTGAGTAGGGTTGGTGGTAGTGCTAGGCATCCATCCCCCTATGAGTGGGGATGGTGGTAGTGACAGGCATCCAGGTCCACATGAGTAGGGGTGGTGGTAGTGGTAGGCATCCAGGCCCCCCTGAGTAGGGATGGTGGTAGTGACAGGCATCCAGGCCCCCCTGAGTAGGGGTGGTGGTAGTGACAGGCATCCAGGCCCCCATTAGTAGGGGTGGTGGTAGTGGCAGGCATCTAGCCCCCCATGAGTAGGGGTGGTGGTAGTGGCAGGCATCTAGCCCCCCATGAGTAGGGGTGGTATTAGTGGTAGGCATCCATCCCCCTATGAGTGGGGCTGGTAGTAGTGACAGGCATCCAGGCCCCCATGAGTAGTGGTGGTGGTAGTGCTAGGCATCCATCCCCCTATGAGTGGGGATGGTGGTAGTGACAGGCATCCAGCCCCCCATTAGTAGGTGTGGTATTAGTGGTAGGCATACATCCCCCTAAGAGTGGGGATGGTAGTAGTGACAGGCATCCAGGCCCCCCTGAGTAGGGGTGGTGGTAGTGGCAGGCATCCAGCCCCCCATTAGTATGGGTGGTGGTAGTGACAGGCATCCAGGCCTCCCTGAGTAGGGGTGGTGGTAGTGACAGGCATCCAGCCCCCCATTAGTAGGGGTGGTGGTAGTGGCAGGCATCTAGCCCACCATGAGTAGGGGTGGTGGTAGTGGCAGGCATCTAGCCCCCCATGAGTAGGGGTGGTATTAGTTGTAGGCATCCATCCCCCTATGAGTGGGGATGGTAGTAGTGACAGGCATCCAGGCCCCCATGAGTAGGGGTGGTGGTAGTGCTAGGCATCCATCCCCCTATGAGTGGGGATGGTGGTAGTGACAGGCATCCAGCTTCCCATTAGTAGGTGTGGTATTTGTGGTAGGCATCCATCCCCCTATGAGTGGGGATGGTAGTAGTGACAGGCATCCAGGCCCCCCTGAGTAGGGGTGGTGGTAGTGGCAGTCATTCAGCCCCCCATTAGTAGGGGTGGTGGAAGTGGCAGGCATCCAGCCCCCCATTAGTAGGGGTGGTGGTAGTGACAGGCATCCAGGCCCCCCTGAGTAGGGGTGGTGGTAGTGGCAGGCATCCAGCCCCCCATTAGTAGGGGTGGTGGTAGTGGTAGGCATCCAGGCCCCCCTGAGTAGGGGTGGTGGTAGTGGTAGGCATCCAGGCCCCTATGAGTAGGGGTGGTGTTAGTGGTAGGCATCCATCCCCCTATGAGTGGGGATGGTAGTAGTGACAGGTATCCAGGCCCCCATAAGTAGGGGTGGTGGTAGTGGCAGGCATCCAGCCCCCCATTAGTAGGGGTGGTGGTAGTGACAGGCATCTAGGCCCCCCTGAGTAGGGGTGGTGGTAGTGCTAGGCATCCATCCCCCTATGAGTGGGGATGGTGGTAGTGACAGGCATCCAGGCCCACATGAGTAGGGGTGGTGGTAGTGGTAGGCATCCAGGCCCCCCTGAGTAGGGGTGGTGGTAGTGGCAGGCATCCAGGCCCCCATTAGTAGGGGTGGTGGTAGTGACAGGCATCCAGCCCCCCATTAGTAGGGGTGGTGGTAGTGGCAGGCATCCAGCCCCCATTAGTAGGGGTGGTGGTGGTGGTAGGCATCCAGGCCCCCTGAGTAGGGGTGGTGGTAGTGGCAGGCATCCAGGCCCCCTGAGTAGGGGTGGTGGTAGTGGTAGGCATCCATCCCCCTATGGGTGTGTATGGCATTGGTGATGGCCATCCCGCCCCTATGGTTCTGCTGTTGCTAGTGTACGTCATTTGTGCATCCCTATGTGTGTGTGACATATTTCGGGTACATGTCGTTTGTTAATGTTGTTGGTGTTTGACCTCCCGTCCTCGCCGTACGCGTCCGTGCCGGTCCCGGTAATAGATGTAGAGTATTGGTAGGACCTGCGCGATGGGATTCATGGTTGGGTCGTCTCGTTCGGGTTTCTCGTGTCTTCGAGTCGTACTCGTCGCAGGCTTGTTCGTCTCGTAGCCGTGGATCGTCTTGTGGCGCGAAACGGAGCTTATGTACGGCTCGCCCGGATGCTCAAACGTGCCGGACGTAGCGACGGGTTCGGCGCGTACGGAAGGCGCATCGTACTCATCCGGCCGGAAGGTGCTGTGTATTTGCTTCCGTGCGACTCGAATCGGCGTTTACGGATCCGGCTCGGGCGGGGAACAGGAGCTGAAATGGGTAAGTACGGCTCGCTCGGAATCTGGGCTGTTATGCGCATCGTACTTGTTCGTTCGGACGAGTGTTCGAATCGGTCGGGAAACACGCATTCGGCTGGTTTTTTTCCGGACGAATACTGTTAGGTGCGCTTCCGGCCGAGATCGGAATCGACCCCTAAGTGTTGAAAATGCTTTGAGTGATGAATTCATCAATAATCCACACCTTTTAGTTGGATCCAACTGAAAGGACAATTCAGGTGCAAGCAAACAAATTGCTGATAAACTGAAACAATATGAATTTACCCTAATGATATTTCTATTGATATCACACTGTGGGGGATATTCTCAAGAACATGTGATAATTATCGCAAAATTAGCTTAACACAACTTTGCACATCGAAGTCTATCGCGGGAAAATAACGCTGTGTTAACGTTGTATTCTCAACACGGCAGTACCATGCGATAGTCTCACGCCAACGCATCAAATGACCACGATAAAATTACAATGACGGCAAAAAAACGCGAAACACGAACGTGAAAAAAGTTGCGATGTGGCCAATCGCGATAAATAAATCAGCGATAACCAGCGACAGGCTTGCAATTCCCACGCGTCATGTGGGAAAATGCACTATAAAAGCACCGAAAAACACAAACAAAATAATTCAAGCTGCGTAGCACCATGGAGGAAGCCGGAGCAAGTACAGAGGACAACCAGAACCCCACAAGCCCCGAGGAGGACCAGCCTGGGACCTCGGCAAGGAGAAGAAGACGAGGAAGATGAGGTTCAGTCTGCAGGAAAACAGGATCATCATCACGGAGGTGATAGAACACCACCAACAACTGTTCGTCACCTCCACCGTGTCATTGGCAAATGAAAATGCAATATGGCAGTCCATCCTGGACAAGGTAAATGCAGTCGGAGTGAGGAGGAGGACAATTCGAGAGGTCAAGAGGTGCTGGAATGATGCGAAGCTCAAAACCAAGTAGAAACTCGCTGACAACCATCAGGCAGCAATGCAGACTGGAGGTGGCAGTCCAGCGGAACACCAGGAGCTGGATGAGATGGAGGAAATGGTGGCCACAGTCATCAGTGGGGAGATGATGGCAGGAGTTGGGGGTCCGGACTAGGGTGAGTACCGAACAGGGACTGGGGGGACGGGGAGATGGGCACAATGGCACACATGCACAATTAAGTAGAGCACACTGCACACCCACAATGACTCTAGATCATGTCCCTGATCCCCTTGGCACACTGCAGCACACATACAAACAGCAAGTAGGCCACCGTCCACTATGGGCACAAAGGGGTCCCTCCCCACACAGCACCAATCTCACAACCAACCCATGCACACGTGTCAAAACCAGCAAAGCTGCGTGTCTGTGAGCCACACTGACTATGCAAGTGACACTGCATGACGAACAGCATGGCTACAGTCCAATTATCATGACATGGTGCACGCCACAACACTGAGGTGGCTGAGTGTGGAACACATCCGTAAAGGAGCAGGTCACACTCTGACACATCCACGTGCACAAACAACCCCTGACGTCAACAACACATCTGCGATAAACCATGCCCAAGAGTCCAAAATCCGAACTAGAGCCAAAATTAGCCAAGTCTGCAAAATCTCAGCACTGTAGAAGCACAGAAGTCAAAGGCACACCGCCTCAAAGGGATAAGGGGCAGCAAAATTACAGCTGCAGGGGCGACTCTCCCACAATGCAGAACACACATATAGCAAAACAGCACATCATCATTGACGACAATGTGGTACAAAGTGCAACACTCTCACTACAGAACAGAGGACACAACTGGTTCCGCTTGTGCGTAGAAACTGGCCAATCACATCTGGCATAGCAGGAAACTGTGAGATGATAATGTACGTGTACAACCTCACATCCATGATGTAGTTCAAATGTCCACTGTCCCACATCAAATAGTCACCTCCTCCCAAACAGTCACAATGTACATTGTCATGCAGTCTGTATGTAAACTTGAACAATGCGTCAACATACATGTCAACACAATGTTAAAATGCATCGCCCCTTCACATTGCAGAGGGACAAACAACACCTCCTGCAGAGCAGACCAGACAACTCATCAGTGATGATGAAGAGGACCTCCACACCTTCGACACCGATGCCCTACAACAGCTCATGGACAGCTACGGCAACCCACCTCTAGGAGCAGGGCAGCCCAGCTGCATCGAGGAGACCCCACCCCATGCACAGACCACACAGCAGGAAGCACCCACCACCACGGCTGGCCCCCAGCACCTCACCAAAGAACACATCGCATTCCAAGGCCATGTGTTAGACTGCCAGAAGGAGGTGGCTGAACAGGTGCGGGTGGGGTTCGACCTCATGGCAGCCAAACTAGATGACATACGTGGGTGTCTAAGTCCCATCAGGGACCACTTACACTCCCTAACGGACACCCACAGTTCGCTCCATGATGTCCAACAAACCATGCCAGACATCGCTGGAGTCATGACTCCGAGAGGAGAACAACTGTCTAGTCAGAGTGGCCTCAGCGATGTCAGCCGAGAGTTGGCACAGATGCTGAGGATAATGGAGAACATGGAGCGGATGCATGCGGAAAGAATGGCTGCCACGGATGCACACCAGCGAAAAGTTGTTGGGATCTTCCATGCCCTGCAGATCCTCATCATCGCATTGCTGCCACTAAGGCAGTCGCTGATGAATGCTGCTTGTACTTCTACACACACATCTCCGGCCCCTGATGTGTCAGTGGCACACAGTGCTGCAGACCAAACATCAGCACCCACATGTCAGACAAATGACATAGAGGACGAAGATGCGGGTGATTCGACCTTTGTAGTAAGAAGGAGTCAGTAGCATTCTTCTCCGCCATATGCCCTGTTTCAGCTTGGTTCTGCCCTCTGCATCATGCCCTGTAACAACACCTCCCACTGTTCCTCGAAACTCTCGGCGACACTCACCTTGGACCTCGGCATGGACTGCCATATTTTGTTTGCTTACCAATGACACAGCAATCAGACTGCCAACTGTACTCTTCCTCTTCCGATGTACTTGTCAATCCCTTAATGACTCTGGCTGGCCCTCCACTGGGCTACAATGTAATGTGGGCTTTGCATGGCCATGTACTTCTCCAGCTCCGACACTCCACCGAATGTGAATAATTGATTCAAATTCACACAGATGTGTCATGTCCATAATCGATCAAGTATGAAAGTATGGATGAATGTAAGGACATTGATTGCCCAAAAAGGTACACCGTGGGAAATGAAAGCAATGCGCATGTTTGACCGTGACACACATAGGAAGTGAGATGACTGGGAATGTGTGCACTAGCTGTGGCCTCATTGCTCTGAAACAACAATCGCGTAATTCCTCAACTTTGCCCCACGCAATGTTAGAAATAGGGATGGGTATGAAATGTCAAAGTCGTTGGCAGGCCTAAAGTAGTGTACACCATCACATTTGACAACAGAACATCTCTTCGCATACCTACTCACACTCAACTGGGTGGACACAGCCTGTAGTGATGGATCACATTGATCCACATGGCAAGAATATGGACACCATACTCACGTTGCTGAAGACACGTAAGAGCACAGGTCTATCAGCAACTATCCCAACCCCTATGTCTGGCTCACAGAGGTGGAGTTGGCAATAGGGACTCACCCCTAAGTGAAATGCGTCAGTCAGTCCCTCCCTGTGTACGGACAATGCTCATTGAGGCACACGATTTGTCATTCTAATCAACACTCATCACAGTTGAACACTAGTGAAGTTGCGTAGACTTTATTGCCATGTGCGTGTCAGTACGGGCAAGACAAGGGCCACAACATGCAGACCAATGCATCAGACACTAGCAGGCAGCATTCGGTCACGGTACAGTTCCACGTGACAGGCATTGTGCATGCGCCCGGGATGTTCTGCCATTGCGTTGGTGGCTCTCGTAGAACCGGCACTCTTCTGACCTGCGGCAGTTATGTGGATGATATGCCACAGCTCGGAGCAATGAGCCGTATGTGTGTGCTACGTTTGGACGTATGGTTTGCTGTGTACGTAAGTGTCAAGGGCATTCCATGCAAGAGTACCTCGAGCAAGAACTTCTGTGTGTGGGGTGTGGATACGTTGGTCTTTCATTAGCGCTGTGCGTAGTGTGGGAGTCGTCATCATCTGCTATGGTATCTCTCTCAGGGGGTGCCTGCCGCATGCAAGACCAAGGTCGGAGGTGCAGATGTCCTTCCGCCTTATGTATTGAGACAAAGGAGCTTTCATCCCTAATGTTAGTCTGACTACTGCTTGCATTCTGGAAATGTGAGGTGGCTTTCGCGCTGCAATTGAGGCTAGGCCTTAGGCTTATGGTGCACCAATAGCGATACACACACAACAGTTGGCATGCATGAGCCAAGTGCCCGAGTGGCCTTGCGCTCCTTGTACAATCCCTTCGTGCGCGGCCGCACTCCGGGTGCGTGCAACATTGCAACATTGTCGATTGCGGGCCGTGTGGCGTAGACACTGCAACAGAGACACGCGCATCAGTTGGTTTCCTGTCCAGCCCAGAAATGAACCACGCCCAGAGCCCAGGGATGATTATTCACACCCCTACGCTGGCCTGGCATACGCCGACCCAGCCCACTTGGCTTACGTATAAAGGGGGGGATGACGACGCTACGTGTCCCAGTTCTTCCCCACTGCCAGAGGTGACATGGCTGCGTCCGTCTGGCATATCACGAGACTCAATCAGAAAGGGTCCATGACTTGCGTTGCACAGAGTTGGTGGCACCAGAAACACTGCGGCCGGCACGGGCCTACCGCCACGGGACGGTGACTTTCGGGGGAGACACCCATCGCAACGAAGTGAATACTTCGCGAGGACATTGCAACGCAAACACAACATCGCATTAACTTTTACACCGTAAAGCACTGCAACGCTTAAACGTTTACATCGTAAGGCATAACAACGTGAGCCAGCAAAACGCAACTTTACGATGTAAACGTTACTGCGATGGCAACTATAAGATGTAAACGTTACTGCGATGTTCGGTAAATACTCTGCATTTCTAAATAATTTAGCAGCGCTCTGCGATGTTCGGTAAACATACATGCAATGTGAGAAATTTTCTTTAAAAATGCAGCCACAGTCCAAATATGAAAGTAAACGTTACTGCAATGGCAACTTTAAGATGTAAACGTTACTGCGATGTTCGGTAAATACTCTGCATTTCTAAATAATTTAGCAGCGCTCTGCGATGTTCGGTAAACATACATGCAATGTGAAAAATGATCTTTAAAAATGCAGCCACAGTCCAAATATGAAAGTATACTCTGCATTTCAAAATAATTTAGCAGCGCTCTTTACAGCTAACAAAAAATAAAATAAATGACAGTGTCAGATTGTGTCACCAATGGGCGCACAAAAGTGACGGCAACAGACATGTAATGTGAATTAGCGACGTTTGGCATAACTGAAATTCACACAAAAGTGACGGCTATGTAATGCTATGAAAGCGTGGGTGGATGCATGAGGGGTGGATGGATGAATGAAAGCGTGGGTGGATGCATGAGGGGTGGATGGATGAATGAAAGCGTGGGTGGATGAATGATGGATGGATGAAACGGTGGATGGATGCATGAGGGGTGGATGGATGGGTGGAAGGGTGTGTGGATGAATGATGGATGAATGATGGGTGGATGGATGAATGAAAGCGTGGGTGGATGAATGATGGATGAATGGTGGGTGGATGGATGAAAGGGTGTGTGGATGAATGATGGATGAATGATGGGTGGATGTAGCAGCGCTCTTTACAGTTAACAAAAAATAAAATAAATGACAGTGTCAGATTGTGTCACCAATGGGCGCACAAAAGTGACGGCAACAGACATGTAATGTGAATTAGCGATGTTTGGCATAACGGAAATTCACACAAAAGTGACGGCTATGTAATGCTATGAAAGCGTGGGTGGATGCATGAGGGGTGGATGGATGAATGAAAGCGTGGGTGGATGAATGGTGGATGGATGAAACGGTGGATGGATGCATGAGGGGTGGATGGATGGGTGGAAGGGTGTGTGGATGAATGATGGATGAATGATGGGTGGATGGATGAATGAAAGCGTGGGTGGATGAATGGTGGGTGGATGGATGGATGAAAGGGTGTGTGGAAGAATGATGGATGAATGATGGGTGGATGGATGAATGAAAGCGTGGGTGGATGCTTGAGGGGAAGATGGATGAATGGAAGCGTGGGTGGATGAATGATGGGTGGATGGATGAAACGGTGGATGGATGCATGAGGGGTGGATGGATGGATGGAAGGGCGGTATGTTATGGCGATGTGAATTAGCGATGTTGGGCACACAAAAGTGACGGCACTTCGGTAAACAGATGGATGAAACAGTGGATGGATGCATGAGGGGTGGATGGCTGAATGAAAGCATGGGTGGATGCATGAGGGGTGGATGGATGAATGAAAGCGTGGGTGGATGAATGATGGATGGATGAAACGGTGGGTGGATGCATGAGGGGTGGATGGATGGGTGGAAGTGTGTGTGGATGAATGATAGATGAATGATGGGTGGATGGATGAATGAAAGCGTGGGTGGATGAATGATGGCTGGATGGATGGATGAAAGCGTGTGTGGATGAATGATGGGTGGATGGATGAAACGGTGGATGGATGCAGGAGGGGTGGATGGATGGGTGGAAGGGTGTGTGGATGAATGATGGATGAGGGGTGGATGGATGAATGAAAGCGTGGGTGGATAAATGATGGATGAATGGTGGGTGGATGGATGAAAGGGTGGGTGGATGCATGATGGTTAACAAACACACTTATTAATAATTGTTGCATGTGCGTCTTCCCAGGAAATGCAAGTGCAATGTTTGGATTATTTGAAATTTCCATTTTACCATGGAATGTTGCGAACTTGGCCCTAAATCCTTTGATCATGTTTTCTATAGCTCATTTAAGCTGTAAAATTAATTAAAGAGAAAACGGAACGGCCTCCTTTTCACAAAGAGGTATGTATTTTACTATCAAACTAAACATATGCAAAGAATTTGCATAATGCTTAAACTATTTTTAAAATATTTGGCAGGGATGGGATCCGGACCCATGCCTCCAGAGAAACTGGAGCCTAAATCCAGTGCCTTAGCCCGCTCGGCCACGTTACCTCCTTGTTAACAAAGTACTGTTATGTAAGAGAAATCTTTAATCTGTGTGGCAGCCACACTATCAAATATTCCATGCTGTGCCAATCGAAAAACTAAGGCTGTAGCTGCGATTTCTACACTGTTCCATTCATAAATTCGGCACCCCTGAGCCCATCCCGGAGGAAGAGGTTTCTCAATCCACATAGGGGAGTACGGTTCATGTTTTCTTTGCTGCTTGCAAGACTGTGATAGACCTCATCCCCAAGAATGCGAGCACACATGACTGTAGAGCTCTGCAAGTTTTGCCTAACACCGTCACAGGACATGACATGAAACTGAATGTGCAATAAATTATTGAAAAAACATTAACTATGCTTGAGGTGATATTGATGCAGCATTCTCTTTTGAATTTAAATGTATACACTAAAGCAATCTATGCCATGCTCAAGCACATAAAAAGAGGTCAAACCCATTCTATAGGTATTGGGAAACTTTGAATGACATGTCTTCTGATTCAACACTGTGTGTGGGTTCATTGACAAGTGAATAGGAAGCTGACGTCAGACCCAGTGATATCTAATGACAGCCGAGATTACGTTCCTTTCTTTTTATCTTATTCTATGATCCAGAGTCTTGAGAGCCTGGTGCGCTACTAGTGAAGCCGAGGTTCTGTTGAGCACCAAACAGTGCTCTGAATAGCATCCAAAAACATATTAAATGAACAGCAAGACTCGCATACCGAGAAGCCCAGGATGACTTAGAGCCTTGAAGGGCAACATTACTCACTGCCAGGTCAACATCCGGTTCTCTGCGTGCCCTCGCGCCCATTCTTTTCAAATGTTACTAGCACTATTTAGTAACACAAATTACATTTAAAAAAAATTACAATTAGGAACAATAAAAAAGGAAGAATTAGCGTTGTGGGGACGGCGGGGGGGGCGTGGGGGACAAGGGGTAGAGGCGGTGTATTTGCGCGCAATTTTGTAGTCTGCGATTTCATGGTCTGCCAATAGGAATAAACGCATTGGCGTTGAGACGCCATGCGATGTTAAAGTTGGCGAGGCTGGTGACTGTGCGATGTAATAGACGCGTGGTAAAAGCACGCGTTGGGATGGTGCGCTATGTAGCGTCATACATCCGACTTTCGGTGCACTGAGGTAGGGGTACCTTAGGTGCTGAGCGGGTGTGCAGCCTGCGATGATGCGCCGTCCTGGCGGTCTGGACTGGTAAGGATTTGTGTGAGCCCTGCTGGACCGCAGTGTAGGCCTGATCCAGCGGGCAGTGCGGGCCTACCGCCACGTGGCGTTGCCTCGCGGTTCACAGAGTTAGTGGCACCTATAGAGCTGAGCGGGTGTGCAGCCTGCGATGATGCCGTGTGCACTGATATGATCTCTGCCATTGCGAAATCAAGACCCAGAATCACGTGTGTGACCTGGTGGCCCGCGGGGCTGCATGATGTGGAGGCTGCCAAGGTAGCGGGCCCCGGGCTTGGAGCTTGCACCGGCACGTGGTGGGCCCTCTTGGAGACACGCTGGTGTCGGAAGGTGAGCAGAGAGGCCTGGGTGTGCAGGGGCGGGCAAACACCGCTGGGCGGCGGGAGGGGCTGGGGTGCAGCAGCCTGTGTGCGCAGGGGCGGCCAAGCAATGATGATGAGCGCCAGGACACCTCCGGGTAATCGTGCGCTCTAAAAGTTTCCATAACATAACATGGCGTGTGCAATGATATGAACTCTGCCATTCATAAATCTGGACTCTGTTTCAGATAAGGGGCCTGGTGGACTGCAGTGTATACCAGCAAGTGGTTGGAGACACACCGGTGGCAGCAGGTGAGCAGTGAGGCCTGGGTCCGCAGTGTCGGCACTCTCTCTCCCTCTCCCTCTCTTCCTTTCACTGTCTCTCTCTCTTCCTCTGTTACTCTCTCTCTCCTTCTCCCGCTCTTCCTTTCACTATCTCTCTCTCTTCCTCTGTTTCTCTCTCTCTCTCCTTCTCCCTCTCTCCCCTTTCTCTCTCTTTCTCTCTCTCCCTCTCTTTCACTCTCTCTCTCTATCCCTTTCTTTCTCTCTCTCTGTCCTTTGATGAGCGCATGACACACCTTCTTATCTTGAATTTTGTCTTGCCGGCTGTGTTTTACAGATTGTCCAGAGAAGACCCGCCATGACTCTTCTGAATAGTTGTTTTGAGTTAAATTTGATTAAAATAATTTGTTTGCGAATTCAAAGATGAATGAATGATTCTCCTTTTTCTGACCACACATGAATGTTAATTGTTGTACTTATGCCACATCAGGCGAATTGTTTTGTTCATGATTTCGTAAAGTTGATGTAAAATATCTTTGTCTGTGGTAGGACCCCGGGGGAAGGGTCCTGGGGGGTGGCGGTGGGTGTTGTTGCCCTCTTGGGTGTCCGGCTGCATGATCAGTAGCTCCATGGCATCTCTTGTTCTTCTGGTTTGGCTGTGGGCTGGGCTCCCATTTCTGGTGCAGGTTATCGTCCAACTTAATACCAGGAAAGAGCAGGTGTTAATTCCCTGCTGCTAACGCACCTTATCGCATGTTTTGTGATCTTATCGCCGATCTGGCTGGTCATTGAGAATGTTGCGAAGTGGTGTTGTCGCGGGTTTTTGCACGGGAACGCCTACTCTGCATCTCATTAGCGTTAGTTGCCGGTGTCATCCGTGGTGATGTTTTTTGCGGCTGCTATCGCAGGAAAACTGGCGATATCGGCTGTTAGCACCAGCTTGTGAATAGGGCGATAAATCTATCGCCACTTTGGCTGCGATAAAGTGCCGCTAACTCGGCGATAAGTCCTTGAGAATATGCCCCTAAATATATATATTTTTTTATCAAGATCCCTTCCACACTGAAAATACGTGTCTTCTGCTATACAGCTTTTCTTACAGTAATTTCAGCAGTTAAGCATTCACAATCTAGTGCGAAAGCACCTGCTAACACAAAGCCAACAGGTGCAACCATGCCGTACTTAGCATCAATGTGTTTGTCATCTAGACCAAACAGAAGAAAGCAATCAAACTCTAAATCATTGTTATGAAACATTCATAATCTGAACGCAACTTACTATTTATGATTTTGTTTTCCACTTTTGTAATTCATTTACAACCTAAATACCCTAAGCAAAGCTGTCTCGTCTACTTAATCATCTCCAAATTGGAACTGACCTTTCAATTTTAACGCTGCTCAGTTGTTCATAAGAGAAAGGGGCAGAGGTTTTACTCGGCCTGTACCGCCAACAGGCCAATCTGCTATGATAATGCCTGTTCTCAATAGCAGGATGTTTGCCCTGTGTATGGCAGCCCATTACGCATTACCATATGATATTACACTGCAAGTATTAGGCAAACCTCAGAATGATCTGTCACAAAGGAGTTATTTACTGTAGTTTTTCTTCATTGTTTTCTATTCAGCATATTCGATGAATTGCAATATAGGAATACGAATGTGAGGATGTGGCTTGCATAGAGAATGGCACAATATGCTGAATTTTCTGGGACTTGATACTTTTTCACCACCTTCAAAATGGCCTAATGGGCTACTTCCTAGGAGGCACTGAAATACATTACGGCAAGCGAAATTTCCATTACATGTAAACTCACATAATTTCGCTATTTTCGTGTTATGCTTCTTACACAAAAATACCCTATTATGGCACATCGTGTAACTACATGATGGGCAGGGAAAACATTTAGAGCAAGGGGATAATGCAAGGGATCAGAACGAAAGCGGCTACTGTTTGTGTTGTTTGTGTTTTTGGCATTTATTTTGAGGATGGATGAGAAGACGCAAATTGGACACCAGAACCCATTACACACTAACGTGTATCAATAAACGCATTTCATGTAAACTTGCGTAATCTTGCGTAATTTTCTCGAAATTTCACATCACTATGCAAATGTAAATTATGCAGATGCTGCACACTCTTTGCCAGCATCACTGCAGTTAGTTGACATTCACATTGAGTAAATATGGATTACACCATTTAAAATACTTCTAGATGTTCACGCCCAATCTGTGACGACTGTTCCTTTAATTTGATTTACAGTTATCCAATGAGGATCACAGTACTTGTTTTGGTGTATGTGATGGCAGAGAACACTCAGGGGTATATTCACAAGAACGTGCAATAAACATTGGCAAAATAGCTTACCGCAACTTCTCACATCGCAGTCCATCACGGGAAAATAACGCTGTGTCAACGTGGCATTCACAACACGGAGATACCGTGCGATAATCGCACAAGAACGTGGCAAATGTCCGCGAAACAACTACCTCGACGGCGATGAAAATGCAAACACAAACGCGAAAAAAGTTGCGATGGGCCCAACCGCGATAAAATCTGTGTGATAACTAGCGAGAGGTCAGCAAGTCCCACGCGTCATGCGGGGAAAAGCACAAGAAAAACACCCAAAAAGATCACACGAAAAACAAGGTGAACTGCGGAGCACCAAGGATGCACCCGGACCGAGTGCAGAGGACAACGTGAAACCCAAAAGTCCCACGGAGGCCCAGCCAGGAAGCCAGGTGTCGTGGAAGGGCGATGAGAAGAGGGAGAGGACACAGGGTACAGTCTGCAGGAAACCCGGATCCAAGTCACGGATGAGATAGAACACCACCACCAACTGTACGTCACCTCCAACGTGTCATTGGCAAAAAAGACGCTGAGATGGCAGACCATCTTGGACAATGAGAATGGCGTTGCCGCGCCGAGGAGGACAATGGAAGAGGACAAAAGGCGCTGGAATGATGCGAAGGGCAAACCCAAGAAGGAACTCGCTGCCAACATGAAAGCAGCAACGCACATTGGAGGTGGGGGGCCAGCAGAACACCAGGAGCAGGATGAAATGGAGAAAATGGTGGCCACAGTCATCAGTCAGGAGACGGTGACAGGATCAGAGGACCCGGACACTGCTCAACATGACCTGACACAACATCAATAGGGTGAGTACCTACCAGGGAGTGGGGGTCGGGGGGAGATGGGCACAATGGCACACATGCACAATTAAGCAGAGCACACTGTACATCCACAATGACTCCGGATCATGTCCCTGATCCCCCTGGAACACTGCAGCACACACACAAACACCAAGTAAACCCACCTCCACCATGTGCCCAAAGGGTTCGCCACCCAACACATCACCAATCACACAACCAACACATGCACACGTGCGAAACCCAGCGAAGATGCGTATCTGTCAGCCACACTGACAATGCAAGAGACACTACATGACGAGTAGCATTGCTGCAGTCCAACTATCATGTCAATGTGCAGGCCACGACACTGATGCGGCTGAGTGTGGGCCAGATCCGCAAAGGTGCAGGTCACACTCGGACACATCCACGTGCACAAAAAACCCCTGATGTCAACTACACAGCCGCCTACCGACCATGACCACGAGTCACAACAAGACGAAGGGCACCATTCACTCAAGTCAGCAACATCTCAGCACTGTAGACGCACAGAAGTGAAAGGCACACCGCCTGAAAGGAATGAGTGGCAGCCAATTCAGAGCTGTAGGGGCGACTCAGCCACAGTTCAACATACACACATAAGAATTTGAGCACCCCAACATCGTCAACAATGTGGTACATACTGAAACACTTCCATAACAGAACACAGGACACAACTGGTGCCGCATGCGTGCACAAAATGGCGAATCACATCTGGTATCGCAGGAATCTGTGACATGACAATGGACGAGTACAACTTGTAACCTGTATCAGTTTTATTTACACATGTAGTGCCAGTGGACAATATGTACTGTCCCATCATTGTACAGGACGGACACAAAGTGATGTGCTCAGGTGAAGAAATTGGCAATGAGGGTGTTCCTACGGGCTATCCCTGCTGCAGCTGCAGTGGGGTGTGGGCCACCTTCCCCATCGTCCTCATCATCGTCTGGTGCATCTGGCACTGGGATCCATGGGGCATTGGAACGTACACAGATGTTGTGCAAAACACAACATGCAATGATCATCTTGCACACAATGTCTGGCCTGTACAGGAGCCTTCCGCCTGTGATGTCCAGGCACCTGAAACGTGACTTCAACACGCCAAATGTGCGTTCCACGATGCCCCTGGTGCGTATGTGGGACGCATTGTACTGCCTCTGGGCATGTGTGTTCGGGTCTCGGAGGGGTGTCATCATCCAAGGGCAGAGTGCATATCCCTGATCACCTGTGACAGTGCAGAGAGAGATGAGTCAATAGGTGGTTCGGCATGATGTGTCGGCAGGCACACTAGTCCAGTGACGGCTGTGCTGGCTGTGCATGGGGTGAGTGTAAGACAGCCCCCAGGAATTGTCTGGTGCTTGCAACAACTACAACAGTCATCACTCAATCAGACGTTCAAAGTACAAACAGCAAGGGACCATGACTTGAGGTGCACAGAGTTAGTGGCCCCGGATGCACAGCGGCCGGCACGGGCACACCGCCACGGGACTGTGACTTGCGATGCACTGGGTTAGGCCCATGAGAGCTGAGCGGGTCCTCATAGATGTCCAAGGCGACTGTCGCTGAGTGTATCGTGGGACAGTGGAAGGTGTTCCCCCGGGGCATGATGCAGAGGGCACAACCAAGCATCAACAGGCAACATGGGTGATATGAATGCCACAGACTCATGCCAAACACCAAGTCCGTACCTGCCAGGTGATGATGATGACAACCCCCAGGCCACAGACTCAGACGCCACCAAAGTTCAACCAGAGAGTGAGCATGACTCACGGCGCACGGAGTCAGTGGCACCAGGGCTAGGGCTGCTAGGGGATGCAGTCTGCGATGAGGCGTGTATATTGGTGTGTACTCAGCCATTCAGAAATCAAGACCCAGTCACAAATGTGGGACCTACTTGACCGCAGTGTCGGCCAATGGCAGCGGTGTGCGTGGGCCAACCGCTGTTCAGCCAGCTCCTCCTGGTACTCCCACACACAGCGTTGGAATGTCATGTGGCGATGACGTGTGGCTCACAGAGGCTGAGGCACCTGAGCCGAGCATGTGTGCAGCCTGCGACGATGCCGTGCCCTGGCTGGTCCTGCCTTGATGTGATTGGTGTGAGACCGGCTGGCCCGCAGTGCATGCCGGAGCCAGTAGTCTGCAGGGGCCCACAAACACGTGCCGCTGGCTTGCGTTGAACAGGGTTAGTGGCACCACGTGTCGCCGGCTTGCGTTGAACAGGGTTAGTGGCACCACGTGTCGCCGGGTTCCGTTGAACATGGCTAGTGACACCACGTGTCGTCGGCTTGCGTTGAACAGGGTTAGTGTCACCACATGTCACCGGCTTGCGTTGAACAGGGTTAGTGGCCCCAGGTCAGTTGTTGCTAGTGTCCGGTCACCTCCGTAACGAGGATCCGGCTTACATCCGGACTGAACCGCATCTTCCTCTTACTCCTTTCCGTGCGTTCACTGGTATGGACTCTGCCATTCATGAATCACGACAAAGTGCTGGATGTGGGACCTACTGGACCGCAGTGTGGTCCGTGGGCAGCGGTCGGCATGGGCCCACATACATGTGTCATGTGCTTGCGATGCAGACTTTGGCTTCACCGATCGAAGGGAGTATAGTGATATGGACGCTGCCATAGACATTTGGTCACTGCCATTCAAAACTCACGACTCAGTACAATATGTGCCACCAAATGGGCCGAAGTGTAAGCCGGTGGGGTATGTAAACGAGAGAGGATTGCTGCCTGCGTCGTGGAGGCCAACGATGGTCTGAGGTGGCTGCCAAGGTCGCGGGCCTGGGGCTTGGAGCTTGCACCGGCACGTGGTGGGCCCTCTTTGACACACGCCGGTGTCGGCAGGTGAGCAGAGCGGCCTTGGTGCGCTGGGGCAGGCAAGATGGGTCTGGGGACCAGCGGCCTGGGGTGCAGCAGGCGCACAGGTTTGCAGGCCCGCTGCTCATGGCGTTGGCCTTGTGGCGGTCTGAGAGGCGCCGCCCTGGCATACACGTTGGCCATTCTGGAAGAGAACCACGCCCAGAGCAACAGGGGGGGACGTAACGAGCGTCATCACCGCGTTCTACCCCACAGCCTGTGGTGGCATGGTAGCGTCTACTGGCCACTACGCTCCATGCACCAGCGGTTTATGTCCACATGGACATTTCCGTGGTTTGCATACTCAAGTCTGTCCAGCACATCCACGCCACACTTGTCATTGGGTAGGTACTCATTCATTAGTCACTTGCCACCCGCGCACATGCCTGCTTCCAACATCTCCACACATTCTGCTATTGTGTGGCTGTGGTGCCATGCCATAGCTGGGTTGTGTAAATGGCAAGCCCAGGTTCCCCTCGTGTTGTCGTGTCTGGTCGGTGGGCATGTTGTGTGGCATGTTGCATGTAGTTTTCCTGCATGCCCATTCCCAGAGTCGTGAGTTGCATGGCTGTGGAGTTGAGGTGTGTGGTGTGTTCATTTGGTACTTACCAACGAGCAATGCATTTCCTTAGGTGCCATCCTGGAAGCGCTGGTTGATGATGGACTGTCGGAAGATGAATGAATCATGCACACTGCCTGGGTAGTTGGCCACAACATTGGTGAAGAGTCCCCGGTGGTCCACTATTGCCTGCACATTGATGGAATGCGTGTGCTTTCTGTTGCGGTAGTTGTGTGCAGTGTCGGCAGGGGGCACATGTAGGACATGTGTGCAGTCAATAGCCCCCAACACGTGAGGGAATCCAGCTATGGCGCAGAAGCCTTGCTTGGTCTCCAGCTGCTCCTGCGCAGTGTGGGGGAAGTGAAGGTACCAGGCTGATGATGGCATCCAGGACAGGTGTGATGAACTTGGATAGGGCTGGCTGTGAGACTCCTCCGACTCTGGCAGTTGTGGGTTGGAAGGTACCAGAGGCCAACATGTGCAGCACAGCCAGCAGCTTTGTCTGCGGAGGGATGTTGGTTCTCCGCTGTGTTGGTACCGTCAGCCTGTGGGCGATGTGGGTCAGAATGAGGAGGATAGTTGTCCTTTTGAGCCTGTATTGGGCAATGACCTCCTCTGGCGTTAGGTCTGTGAGGCTGGTGCGTTTACGGTAGGTCCGCTGTCTTTGTCTACGCTGCCTCTGTGGTAGTCCGGGGGGGGGGCAGGGTGGGGCCTGGAGGTGGTGGTGGGCCTGGGGGTGGTGGTGTTGGGTGTTGTGGCCCTCTTGGGTCTCCGAGCTGCATGATCAGTAGCTCCATGGCGTCTGTTGGTCTTCAGGTGTGGCTCCAGTCTGAGCTCCCTTTCATACTGCAGGTGGTCGTCCTGCTTAGCACCAGCAAAAGGCAGGTGTTAAATACCTGCTGCTAACGCGGCTTATCGCCGGTTTTTGACTCGCATCAGAGATCTGGCTGTCCGTTGAGAATCGCACAGTGTTGTCTTTTCGTGTGTTTTTTGCACGGACACGCCTATTCTGCATCTCATTAGCTTTAGTTGGCGGTGTCAACCGTGGCGATGTTTTTTGCGGCAGCTATTGCGGGTTATGTGGCGATATAGGCAGTTAGCACCAGCTTGCGAATGGGGCGGTAATTCTATCGCCACTTTTGCTGCGCTAAAGTGGCAATAACTCAGCGATAAGTCCTTGTGAATATGCCCCTCAATGCGAGGTCGAGCGATTGTTTGCGCAAATATTAATCTTTGCAGGTTTTTGATTCCATGAATAGAGAATCAGAGATATATCTCACAGAAGATGGTGAATTTGCTTATTTCACTTCTCTCACCACCAGAGGTTGTTAGAAATAAGTCTCGATTGGCGCCATTTTTCATTTAATTAAACATTTTGTAATTAAAAATGTATCATTATTACTTAGTAGGCGGACATAACATCTGTGTTGTGCATAATTCATTTAATCACAGCTGGACATAACTGCCGCATTCATAATGCATTTCAAAGGCAATTATAGGCAGAAAATAGAAATAAATTCTGTATACTGACTTGTGTGCGAGTGTGTGTGTGAGTATGAGTGTGTGTCTGTGTGTGTGTGTTTAACTTTAAACAGTATGAATACACTTTACTTTCACTTTCACCTGGAACCGATGCTTGGGATCTTGACGACAGGACGAGGAAGTGGAGCAGAAAGGGGTTTGGAGCAGAAAAATAGGACAGTACTGAACAGCATACTGTGAGGTTTGCTTTTTCCTTAATTAACATTACACTATTGCACATATTTATATTACACCCATTTGCAATATTATCCTGTGTAGACTCTAGCACAGTTGCTACCTGGTATAATCAATTGATAGACCCTTTAAACAAGAGCAGTGCAGACGACAAATATGACTGTTTATCAATATTTGAAAAATGTAAACCTTTTGGAAGTTGCTTAAACTATATGTTCACATGTCCATTTAGGAAAGAACATACTTGAACTGGACACATTCTAGCTCATTATGGATGGAAATTATCATTGAACGTAGCAGTGTTAATCATATTTCACATGAAATCTCAGCTCGTGCTTTTTTTATGCTGCAGATTTGTGCTCTGAATAAATCGAAAGCTCTAAGGAAATGTACACAACATTGATAACAGAGAGTACTTGCACCACCATCCAAACGTGGCAGGAATAGACATCGGCTTTGAAAATCAACTAGATGTTAGTTGACACATTGTTTTAATAATAAAAGTAACGTGTTTCTTATATCACGCTTCATAAAGCAGATCTCCCACCGAGAGGTTTTGTAAATAACTAATGTTGCTATTACTCAGTTTAATGGTACCCAATTTATTGTTATCAGAAGGAATGAAAGACTCAGGTGGCTTTAAGATGATTCAACTTTATGACCTGCAGTTAATAGCACATAAATGCATGAGGCATTTAACTCACTAAGCCCTCATGTGTTCTGAAGTGAGCTATTTGATTGTCTTATGACGAAAGAAGGCATCTCTGCTAACCTTATATAACATTTTCAATTGTGATATCAAGATGCCGATAACTGAAATATATTTGGAGTGTGGCTTCCAATTTGCTGGCAAGAGCTTTCAAAACGATTACAAGATATATTTAAAATTTGAATGATTGCTCACTTTAAAAGGCTAATGGAAAGCAAGTATGTACCTTCTTTAAATTATTATTCCAATGTATCAGTAACCTCACAGTACAAATGAAACATCCAACGAGGACCAATGAGGAGCCTTGCCTTTCACAGCAATAGAACAGTGAGCAATACAACATATACAAAGAGAAACCATTAAGACCATTGTAAGAAAATGGTAACTGGTTGGAGAAAAGGTGAGATGGTGAGTGCTTCCCAAGTAATTACTCCACAATCCTGCAAAATCCAACACACAAATTCCATTAACAAACCTTTGCTCACCCTGTGGAAACTATGGCACAAAGCAGGCAGAGTTCAACTTAGGAAAAAGTGTGTAAAGTATTTAGCAGTAAAAAAAAAATCGAACAACACAATAAAAATCCCACAATCTCTTTTTAACAATTGAGAAGCACTCACTAAGAATTTGACACCAAAATGACTAAAATACAATAAGAGGAACTGTAGATATGAATTATTAAAGTTTTAGGATAAAAAGTGCCAAGAAAAAGTAAAGCGCCAATCAGAAGTCAATGTTCGTATTTGACTGGGATCTAGGCACAATTTCAAGCTGGCCAGGAGTGGGGGTCAGATACACCAAGCAGGTTATCTTGGTCAAGGTTTTGACCTTCTGACTTAGGGGCCGATTCCGATCTCGGCCGGTAGGGCTCCGAATCGGATTCCGCTTTACCGGATCCGATTCGGAGCCCTGTTTCCCGACCGATTCGTACGTGCGTCCGGGTGAGCGAGTACGATGTGAAATCTCCGACCGACTCGTTCGCGAGACCCAACCGCACCGACCGAGTCGTTCGCGAAAGCCGACCGCTCCGACCGACTCGCACGGACACGACTCGCACCGCGCAATGGAGACGTTCCCCGGCTGGGTAAGTACGATGCGCGCCTCGAGCAGTCTGACCGACTCGCGCCGTCCGGCTCAAAAGAGCAGTCGGAGCAGCACTTTGGATCATGTATATAAGTTTATGATTGCAAAACAAGGTACAGAAGTGGATGAGATGTTTTCTTTGATAAGAAAAGATGAATTGCCAGAAGAATTAAAAACTACAGTAAACCCCACAGTATGGGATTTCACAGGAAAAGAAGTAGGACTTATGGCCAAAATAGACCCAGTTAAAATTACTGTAAAAGAAGGTGCGATTTACCCAAATACCAGACAGTACAAAATGAGTGCAGAAGTAAAGACAGGAGTCACTGAAAAAATAAATCGAATGGTAGAACAAAACATACTAAGAGAAGTGATGAGTAGCCCATGTAATTCACCAATAATGGGTTTAAAGAAACCTAGCGGAAAATATAGGATTGTTCAGGACCTGCGGAAAATAAATAAGATTGTGGAACCTTGTTGTCCTATAGTACCCAATACTGCAGTAATTCTATACCAGATTCCTTGGAGTGCAGGATGGTTCACAGTGATTGATTTATGCCAAGCGTTCTTTTCAATACCATTGCACCCAGACAGCCAATATCTTTTTTCATTTAAATTTGAGAACAAAGTCTATGTATGGAATTGTGTTCCTCAGGGGTACACGGAAAGTCCTTCTATTTTCAATCAGTTATTGAAAAAGTGCCTTGAGAAACTAGTGATGCCAGGAAGCTCAGTCCTAGTGCAATATATCGACGACTTACTGGTGGCATCGAACACCAGAGAGGACTGTGTTGTTGATTCCATAGCACTATTAAATCATTTGGCTGAAGAAGGGCATAAAGTCTCACCAGAAAAATTGCAGTTCTGTACAACAGCTGTTAAATATCTGGGACACCAAATTGAGAGGGGAAAAAGAAGAATAACCTCGGAAAGAGTACAATTGATTAAGAAAATGCAAATGCCTGTAACCCAAAGAGAAGTGAGAATGTTCCTAGGAATAGTAGGTTACTGTCGACAATGGATACTAGGATTTTCCTTGTTAGCAAAGCCCCTAATTCAAATGACAAGAAAGAAAGCAAAGGACCCAGTTGATTGGGATGATGAGAGTGTAGGAGCTTTTGTAAAATTGAGAAATGCTCTGTGCTCAGCACCAGCCCTAGGCATGCCCGACTATAAGAGAAGCTTCGCATTGTTCTGTCATGAGAGAGAAAATTGTGCACTTTCAGTCTTAACACAAAGACATGGTCTAGACCAGAGGTCTTCAAACTTTTTGATGCCGAGACCCCCTTGTCAAAATCTTTCAGGCATAAGGACCCCCTTCTGACAATTTCTAGAACCCCGTACTCCTCATCATTGACAACTATCAACAACCATAAACGCCCCAAATTCCCACAGCAAATAATTTTTACGGTGGGGAAATAATATTAAACAGTGTGTAGCAAACCAAAGGTCAGTGAGCGTGGGGTGTAGTCAAAGGTGTAGCTAAAAACAAAGGGCCTCATTTATGAGGAATTGGTGTAGGGCAGCACCTCAAGTCTTCTTGCTGCGCTGCCGTACGCCAATGTTAAAGGGCAGGAATGCACCGTATTTATAAATTACGATGCATTCCTGTCCTTTTCCTTGTGTTGGTGCACAACTTGCTGCCTAGCACCAACATAGGCAGGATTGTTTTTGTACAGAAAGGGGCACCGTCCTTCACAAAAACAATCCTGAGAGGCTTTTTCCTCTTTCTATGTGAGCTGCAGAATGTAGCACGCATGGAAAGAGGAAAAAATGAGGAGAAATGAAAACATTTCTTCTTGTTATGCCTCCGCTGGGGAGGCGTCGGTTTTTGGAGCTGCCCCAGGTTTACACGATTTTGTAGCTATGGGGCAGCATGAAAATCCATGGTTGTTGCGTGGGAACCCTACGCAAAGTCCATGGAACCCCACCTTGATGCAGAGACTTGTGCTGCTATGTCTTATATTTATGAGGCCATGCAAAGCCATGCAGGTGGCTTTGCACCACCTCGTAGGTATGGTTTAGTCGCTTGTGCCGCCGGAGCCTCAAAAAAAGAGATGCTCTGGCGATGCAATCCTCCCATAATTAAGCCCCAAAATAATCTGCACGTTTTTATAGGTCTTTCACCATCAGATAACTACATATAAAATAATGGGCAGCGTAAATGAAAAATACATTTTAAGAAGTTGTTACTCAGTGGGAAATGCACTGTAGTACATTATGAAACCTCTATTAGGTAAGGCACTGCAGAGGTCTGTGTGTAACCAGAGAGCCACAGAATTAAATCTTGATTTGTGCAGTGGAGAATAGTGACGTGTATTTTTAGTGCTACGAGATCACAGCATGTGACAGAAAGCACTGTGAATATGTAAGTCATTCTTTTATACTTGCATTACACACAGTGTAAGATAGACTGCTACAAAATGTGCAAAAAGTTTTACGATAAAATGGTGCTTCCAAAATGTAGATTTTAGTAATACCAGTGCGTATGTAATGCAATTTTTATTTTTTTATTTTTACATAACTGTCCCTTCAACACTTCCTTAGGGTTACTAAGGGCTATGTAAATGCAGTTACAATTAAAAGCAAGCACTTCCCAGCCCAGTTGTTAACTCTTTGCACTACCATTCAAAAAACCCAAATCTTTGTCATCCCAAAGCTTGGAGTGATTGCATCAATTAAAGTCAGAACCAGCTCCCCAGCACCCTTTGCACTTGCAGATTAACTAATAGCGCACATTTGCATTTCATTCAGGCAAGCAGGCATCCTGGTATGAAGGCTTTTCACACACAAGACACTCAATTGATGAAATTTCATCTGATAACGATCCAAATTAGCCATCCCAGGACTGCTGTCTTTTTCCAAAAGGAAAGCAAACATTTTTAATTGCAGGCACAAGTGAAGCTGGGGAATGCGGGACCCCCTTCCCAGGACTCCACGACCCCCCTGGGGGTCGCGCCCCACAGATTGAAGACCTCTGGTCTAGACAGACATCCTATAGCATATTTTTCTGCTACATTGGATCCAGTGGCAGCCGCGTTGCCAGGCTGCTTAAAAGCAGTAGCGGCTACCTGTTTAAGCATTGAACAAAGTGAGTCAATTGTGATGGGACACCCAGTAAAGGTGTTTGTTCCACATGCGGTTGTGATTCTGTTGACAAGAACACGAACTCAGCATCTTACTCCTAGTCGGCTGACTAAATATGAAAGAATAATAATGGGTGCTGAAAATGTGAACATAGTGAGGTGTACAATAGTAAATCCTGCAACCTTACTACCAGACCCGTATCATGAGGAAATTAAAAATGATGAAGAAGAAGAACATGATTGTTTACAAGTCACAGAGTTATGCACGAAACCACGTCCTGATATTGAAGAACAGCCCCTTAGAAAGCCAGACAGGGAGCTGTTTGTTGATGGTTCATGCCAGAGGCATGAAGATGGTAAACTGACTGCAGCCTATGCAGTATGTGAATTAACTGGAATAATCGAAGCATCCTATTTACCAGGAGTAAAATCTGCACAAGTAGCTGAATTGATTGCTTTAATAAAAGCGTGCAAAATTGGGAGGAATCAGAAAGTAACTATATTTACAGATAGCCAATATGGTTACGGGGTTGTGCATGATTTTGGCCAACTATGGATGCAGAGGGATTTCATGACTTCTTCAGGATCCCCCATTAAAAATGGAAAATTTGTAAGGGAATTGTTGGAGGCAATACAATCACCAAAAGAATTGGCTGTGGTGAAATGTGCCGCACACCAGTCAGGAGATGATTGGGTGGTAGTCGGCAACAGATATGCAGATCTTGTGGCTCAACATTGTGCCAGAAATCGATTGTCAGTCAATAAAAGGGTGGAAAGAATGGGAATCAGCTGCCAACTTATGCTGTATATGCCACCTGAAACATGGAATGAGGTTCGAAGATTGCAAGATGGTGCTGAGGAAAGTGAGAAGAAAACATTGGTCAAAGTGGGTTGTTCCCAAAGGGAGATGATGAAGTGTGGATTTGTGCTGATGGCAGACCAGTCATTCCTGACTGTCTGCTCTCTCAAATGGCCAGGATGTATCATGGAGACACACACAGGGAGAGATGCAATGATTAGGCTTTTCAGACAGAACTGGTACAATCCCAAGTTCAGGGCTGTAGCAGAGAGCCTTTGCCAAAGATGTTTGACTTGCCAGATGCATAATCCAGGAAGAAAGACAATAATCGGGTTTGGGAAGATTGGAAAGGCAGAAGGTCCATTTATAAGATTACAGTTCGACTTTATACAGTTACCACCATGCAGAGGGTTGAAATATGTACTAGTCATAGTATGTCTGTTTTCAAAGTGGGTGGAGGCTTACCCTACCAGGAGGAGTGACAGCATTACAGTCGCAAAGCTGTTACTACGAGAACTCATTCCTAGGTTTGGTTTCCCAATAACTTTGGAATCAGATAGAGGAAAACATTTTAACAGTGAAGTGATTCAAATAATTTGCGGAGCATTCCAAATTGAACAAAAATTGCACTGTGCATATCGCCCAGAGGCTTCTGGAGTGGTTGAACAATTGAATGGCACTATAAAATCAAGACTGGGAAAAATGTGTGCATCAACATCATTGGAGTGGCCAGATGCATTGCCACTTGTCTTAATGGGACTAAGAAGCATTCCTGATAGAAATACAGGATTGAGCCCACACGAGATAATGATGGGAAGAGCAATGAGACAAGCACATGTTCCCATAAACAAACTGCTGAATATATCTGATGATATGGTACTGGATTATTGCAAAGGATTGGCTGACCTAGTGCGTTCTGTCTCTCATCAGGTCGGAGAAGACGCAGTTTCGAGGCAGCCTGAACAAGAACATGATCTGAATCCTGGTGACTGGGTGGTAGTGAAGAATCACACCAGAGAGACGTGTCTATCACCCAGATGGGGAAAACCTTGTCAAGTCATACTGATTACCAACACAGCAGTGAAGTGTGCAGGATTTCCTAATTGGATTCATGTAAGCCACACCAAAAGAGTACCAGACCCTAAAGAAGAAAATCCTCAGTCAGCATCAATCACTGAGGAAGCTGAAGGTTGCCCAGCTGAAGAATCTCAGGCTCGAGATTCCAGAGAAGCTGCAGAAGAACAACTGAGCACAAGTCAGGACTGGATACCGGTGGTAGAAGTTCCTGAAGTCTACTACAGAACAAGAAGTCAAGCAAAATTGCAAGAAATTGAAGAAGATCAGATAGGTGAAGAAGAAGCAGCTCAGGGAAAAGAAGAACATACAATAAAAGAACCTGAGCAGGACCAGATAGGGAAAGGAAACTGGGCTCAAAATAACGAAGAACCAACAAGTTTTGAGCAGGAACAGACAGGTTTAGAAGAATCCGGTCAGGCTGCAGAAGTACAAAGTGCAATAAGCCCTGATCAGAACCAGTTAGATCAAGAAAATCACACAGAAGAAAAAGATCTCGAGAAAAATTAACATGAAGAAATAAATCAAGCACAAGGTCAATTATTGGAAACTCACAGTGAAGCTGCTGAAGAAAAACAAATCAGACCTGAAAAAGAGCAAGAAAGAAAAACAGTAATTGCAGAAAACGAAAAAGTGTCAGAAAGTAAAAATAAAGAGATTGCTGAAGACAAAAATAAAGAAACAGTGCAAACAAAGAAAACAAGAAAAGGTGATCATTGGCCTAGTGTCATTAAAAGAGTAAAATACCATATAACAACCAGAAGTGAAGATCCAGATCAAGTAAATGAAGTAACAAGTCAAACCGAACAAGAAAACAGAACTAAGAAAAGAAGAAGCAAGAGACTGAAACTTGTGAATAACAAATTCAAGGGTCCTGATTGGACTTACATTATTCTTGAAGATTACGAGAGCTCAGAGTCAAGTGAAAGTGGTGACGAAGGAACAAGTGCAGAACTGACGTACAAGAAAGAAACAAGACCACCTTGACTAAGCGAAAGAGTCATATAAAGAAAAAGCGAAAAATAGATAAGAAGAGCAATCTTCCTTGTCGAAATGCCTGATGATAGCGTTGCTGGGAGACCAAAACAGAGATGTTGTAGAAGATGCTGTGCAATATGCATATGTAGTCTAGTAATGGTAGTTATAGTTTGGTTAGTCCTGATCGTAGCAGTTCCTTACCTTATGATAATGGATAAAAAGATTAATAACGAAACTAAAGGAAGGACAGCACACATGAAGGGAAATAGAGTAGAACTAATGGCAGAAAATGAACCAGAATTTCATCATGAAATAACTGATAACGACACTAGTTTAAATGTTTTCAAAAAGTTATTATTTCAATATGTAGATACCATGGAAGTTAGTAATTGTTATGTCTGTATGAAGTTACCCGAATCAGTAGCAGAAGGATTAACATATCATCACTTACCATTGACATACGGCATATCATGATGTGTATTAGCTAGTTTATTTTATAGAACAGGGAGACTTCAATATTATTATTCAAACATAGATGTGATATTTTCAGAGGTTCCGATTCGAAAGAGTATGAACCCAGTGCTTAGGAGTCAATCCGCACAGTTTATGAGGGAATTTTTCTTAACAATGAAATCGATAGACATAACACATGCACATAGACACAATCTAACATGTTCTTTACACGAAGAAGAAAAGATATTTTTGAATTTAGTAGAAGATAGAAGACAAGATTTTCAAAAGAAAGCTTCTGAGCATAAGGCTCATTTACCACCTTGGGCTGAGAAAGAAGGGAGTTACACACCTGGCAAGGCTCAAGCTGCTAGGCTCTGGATTTTGTAAAGACGGGGAAAATTTGTCTACATAGATTAAGGACTGATTATAACAATGTTTTCATCGGTACCAGTGAATGTGAACACAATTTCTTAATTCTTGGAGGTTGGGGAATAAAAGGAGGAACAGATTCAGTTTTTCCTGGAATCTATTATGTATGCGGGAATAAGGCTTACTTTAGGCTTCCTGCACGGTGGTATGGAAGTTGTTATTTTGGAATAGTATTTCCAAAAATATACCACGTAAAAAGAAACACTGGGAGCAATGAAAATAATGGCGAATTAACACGTAGTAAAAGAGCTAGTTTTTCTGAAATTGTAGGTGATATATTTGGTGCATTAATACCTTCAGTGGGAATAATTCTGAACTCAAGGAAAATATGTAAATTGTCTACAGTGGTTGATCATTTATCAACGGATACTGCTGGAGGATTTCTAATGATTAATGCGGAAATGGTTGCGATTAGATCTATGGTTATGCAAAATCGACTTGCTCTTGATATTATATTGGCAAAAGAGGGCGGAGTCTGTAAATTACTGAAGACGAAACATTGTTGCACTTACATTCCTGATAAAAGTGCAGAAATTGGAACGTATATACAGAATATAATTAAACTTGAGAAGGAACTTAAACCACTGGAAGTTGATAGTGCATGGGAAAGATTGACAAGTAGTATTGCGTCAATTGGTACCTGGTTTTCTAATATAGGAAAAGGACTTATAGGTCAAATATTAGTACCCCTAGCAGGGTTAGCAATAATAGTACTGACGATGATAATATGGTGCAAATGTTGTAGAAGGAATGGAACATATACTGTGACAGGAAGAGGAAAGAAGAGAAAGGTTGACGAAATTGAACTTGAAGATTTGAGAAGTGAATTGTACAAGAAATTGAAAGGGGATGTTAAAAATAGAAAATGTAAAAATGAGAATGAAACTATTTGCTAGAAGTTGGTATCTGATTGATATGGAGAAGTGTGGCTCAATGGTTAGAGTGGCAGACCCTGATGCAGAGATCTGGCCCGGGACCAGGGTTCAATTCCCGCCTCGGCGGGTCTTGGGCTCAATTTCCTCAGACCTGATAATTCTCGCCTCGGTGCCTATTCTAATCATGGGTCCCACTCTGCAACTCTGGGCAATAGCTTGCTTAATCTCCACAACAGCCCCAACAGCGCTGGGATGCCTGGCTTCACCCTGGGGGTGCCCAGGAGTGGACATTTCACAGGGAAAGGCCAGGAAGGGTTCCACAGCGGTATGCGTACAGCGCCTGGACACCCCTTTGGGGGTATGGGTGCGCTTTACAAGTACAAATTTCATTTCATTTCATTGAGGGTAGTATTTTGATGGCTCTTAAACGCCATCAGAGAGGGGATTGATGGAGCAAGGACTCAAAATTGAGACTTGCTCGAATACAATCACCTCACAGAGTTGATTTATTAATTATGTATTGTGTATACTAACTTTGCATACACTACACGAATAGCAAGGAAGCTTGCCTATGTGTTCTGACTAACAAGTAACGCTTGTCTTTTTCTAAAATGGCCGCTAAAGCGCGGGAACCTTTCTGCGCATGTCTCATCCATATCACATGGTGTGACGTCTTTCTTTGCTTGGTGGGAAATTTCTGCTTCTGCGCAGTGTGCTTTAAAATGGCTGCTTGATGTTTTCACATGCTTCAGCTTGCTCTTGTGTTATTATTAAATTGTCGTTTTCCTAACGCTACTAATGCGGGATAGATTTATAAGTAAATGGGGATAGAGTAGAAAGAGTGGGTATACAGTGAAACATATTATTTTGTGATTTTAATATTTTCTTCTTTGACTTTTATTAGTTCGTAAACTTGGGCCTGGGGTTGGTGATCTGAAACTCGAGAGACAATGATTCTGCGCATGTGTCCTGTTTGGCTGCCAAAGAATAAAAATGAAGTCAACCTGGACGTCATCCAAGGCCATGACCTGATGGCCGAAGCTGCTGTGCTCTTGCCTTTCCTGTTGAAAATTGAAACTTTGTATATGAAGAATATATAACATTTGTCGTGAGACGGGTGGGAAATAAAGCAAATGTATAAAATTGGATGGGCGGTAGTTTAAAGACAATGGCCTACAGAAAATGAACTAAAATCATATGGTGTGAGAATCCACCCCCTGTCCCTGTCCAATCAGAAGTAGTGGTCCCATATTTTAGCAACATTAAGGGGACGTACATGGGCGTAGAAGGCTATAATAGATATAGTTTAGCTAATTAGTTTAGCTTCTAGCTCCAGACTGCCAAGCTGATCAATTGCAGACTGAATCGCTGTCCAGAGAGGTCCTGAGGAGGGGGCGGCGGAGTCCATTAGAAGGAAGGCACGGGAGAATCGAGGAGAAGTCGAGTATCAGAGAGGGAAACGACGCAGGCGTCATTGTAGAGAGGTCACCGGTCCTGTCCTGATCCTGGAGGAGGTCTTTGCTCTTCATCCTTCCTGGGTCCTATTCTTTCCAACTCCTTGGCCAAGGGGTTTGGTTCTCGCACTTAGGTAAATATAAATGCAACTTTTAGTAGAGCTGCTGTCTCTATCTTCTCCTTTCTGAGGGACCGTCATTAATCAATAATTATTATTCTATGCTTCCCTATGATATGCGACTAAGTACCATGTGGTTATGTAAATTACTCTGCTAAATCTTTAGATAAACATTTTAAAACTTCCTGACTCAGTGGTTATTTCAGGATTATGTACTATAATGAATGTCACTCATTTTAAACTTCCCAATTAGCAAAGGATTCATTGGTAAGTCATTACTCTTCAATCGGAAGGTAATTGGTAGCAGGGATTTTGATAAAGAGTAACAACTGATAAAACCCAGCGTAAGTATTAGCGTAGTATGAATGTATGAGCCCAAGTGAGTATCTGGTGTATGAATGCTGTTTGCTAATATCGCGCTGGATCAGGTAGACAGTCTAACATTTTAAAAGTCACTTTTTCTACATATATGTCAAGAATATGACTTCTACAGTGAATTGGATTTTTAATACATTTTACATACAGTGGTTGAATTATTTCTGCAACTTACCCCAGACCCAAGTTAGTGGAAAAAATTATTTATTCTGAACTTTAGTTTTCTCATAAAAAACAGCTATAACCCATTAAAGTGAAAATAGCTTTTGGGGGCTAGTCACCTTAGGTAAAGGCCAATACTAAATTCTTGCATGTACTAATTTTGAATACTAGGCACCCTAACTTGTGGGCTACAAGGCCCACTTATGGGGTAGCATATGATATTTAAAAGTAGGGTCATTTCCTGTCAAAAGGTGTATTTACACAGATTTTCCTCCAACTTTAAATGTTGCAGCAGTCAGGCTACTCAAGTAGGCCTAAAGGCATGCTTTCTTTGTCAGCCTAGTGGATGGCACCACACTTGCTGCAGTCCACATGTAGTATTTAACTTCCAATGCATGGGTGCGTTTTCTTTCTTGCATGATATACAATAGCCTTACTTGAAAGTTAAATATTCTAGTTGGGGGATAGCCATTTTACCATGTTTTAGGAGTCAGAGGACATACACTGGGAACTGGACAGTAGCGTCCCAGGGTGAAACGTTCAAGAACCAGCAATACCAGTCAGCATAAATTTGGGGTGATCACTCAAAATGAGGGATTTTCTCACAACCATTAAAACAATATCATTTTAAGTTGAGAAAAAAGAGCACCATGTTGCTTATTTTTGACTGAAATGTGACATAGCAGGGTGTTGCCCTACATGAGACCCCTACAGCATACCTGTTTAGTACC
This sequence comes from Calotriton arnoldi, assembly GCA_963921515.1. Lineage (NCBI taxonomy): Eukaryota > Metazoa > Chordata > Amphibia > Caudata > Salamandridae > Calotriton > Calotriton arnoldi. The sequence goes on along the minus strand of CAWUFW010004433.1, from coordinate 180,909 downwards.
ACCAATGCAGCATATGCAGTAATTCCTCCTTAATGAAGATCACTTGGCCATATTCATAAATTAAATCTGTAATTAAACTATGTAGAATGTTTCCATTTATTTCCCTTCTGAAGTCACACACAACATGGATAAACCATTTCTGTGCTGGAAACACACAATCCTCCACTCAACAACTGGTGCCACGTTGCCAGTAATGGACTTCCCTTATTTAATGGCTCTCTGTCAGATTGTGTGTCATCTGTCTAGTTTTACATCACATGTGTCACAAAATAAATTTAAGAAAACCTCCCACTTGCTTCAAGTGCCTCCCTAGCAACAACCCACACAATAGTCTCTGCTCTTTTTGAGAAGTACAGCGGGCAGGGAAAAACAAATTGGGACATCTCTTTCTGGCCATAGATGCAAATTTCAGACCTGGATATATTTTTCTTTCGAACAATGTACTAACTGGGAGTTCACCCTTTCTGGCCAATGCAAACAGTCTTCTTTATTGAAAATATGTGAGATTCAGCCAGTAAGACTCAGGGTATTGCGAGGCGTCATCCATGCCCATATAGTCCTGGTCATAATATTGTCCTATGGTCTTACATCTCCACCCTGTTTGTCTGGCCATAAATGTTTTTTTAGCCTCAACATGCACACTTCTGAAAGATACTGACTTGAGTTGGTCCCAAAACACCAGAACCTAGAGCTACCTCAGTAGCTTCCTCTTTTCACAAATACATGTACTTTGATTTGGTCCTCGCTGTGAAAAGAACCCATTGTCAAGCATACTGGCAAACAAGAGATTAGCACATAATGAAGCTTTATATTTCGGTGTCGATTTATTGATATGCTCTTCCTTGCTCATGCTACTGGACAATATTATACCCAGTTCCTGTAAAGAGAGCACTTTCTCCAAATTAGTGACCCCAAAATAAAAATCTTGGTAGGCTTCCTTTGTTTCCTAAAGACAGTAATCTTTGATATCCTATTGTTGCTATTCAATTCATCTGTAGAGCAGAAGTGCTTCTTAACAGATAGCTGAGCTTGTCAAGTAATCAAAATGGATCCATCTTCATATAATAAAGCTGGCATTTGAAAACCCTCTAAGGCTGGAATGTCTTGTGTTGCAGCTATGGCTTCTCAATACACCTCATTTGTGTATAGTGAGAACAAGAGTAGCTTTAATAAACACCTCGGTTTGACTCTACCCAGAATTTAAATGGCTTGCTCAACCTCCCATTTTGGCTCACTCTCTCTTGAACAGTAGTTACTGATGAAAGCAATATGACAATAGACAAAAACGATATGTTAGTTCCCAGGTTTTCCAGTTCAGGGTGGGGGGATCGGTAAGGGCCTGGACCCAACCCTTTGTATTCTGTGAAAATGTCTGCATAATTGGTTCTTTCTTCGAGTTCTCTCCATCTGGTTATAGCCCTGGCATCAGGCACAATGGTTCCAATCTTGCTGCTTACGGATCTTGCTGTGCTTAAACCTCCAATGAAAAAGGATACCTAAGATTATTTTGTTACATTTTACCCCCAGATTGTTCTTAAGACTCTCCAGAACCTCAGCAATTTTTCTGCAGAATATTAGCATAGTCATCTCAGCTGCCGTCTCTATCAAGCTCCTCCTTTTTTCTCATTATCAAGGATTAATAGTCATGCTATATCATATCGCTTATATCATATCTCTTGATTCACCCTTTTTGAGGTCCAGGTCCTTATGGTCTTCCTTTTTTATTGCTTTCATCATAAGGTTTTTTCCTTTTAACGTTTGGTTCTATGTCACCAGTGTCGGGATTGAATATAATATATTCTCAAAATGAGCGAGCGATTCTTCTAGGTAAATACAATTTCATTCCCTTATAGCAGGATTGGATTGAACTTTCTTTCGTCACAAGATGCGATGTTCTCCTTACAGTGTTAATGTCAGCTGACTGCAGCGAAACCCACACAGAGAAATTCAGCACCTAGAACATGGGCATTTAATACATCACAGTCATAAACATTAATGAGGCCAAAGACTCAGGAAGAACACTCCCAGATACCTGCAATGCAGCACAATTCAAGATAAACACTTTGGGCCGAATTCACATAGGTAAAATTAGATGAACGTTTAACTTTACAACGTTTGGTATTCACAAAGGGCATTTACTACTCGTAAATGACCTTTGTGAATACAAAAAGTTGAACTTTATGACATTCAGTTTTCAAAAAGGACATTTACGAGTAGCAAATGCCCTTTGTGAAGTAGACTGAACAAATGTTCCCGATTAATATTTCTGTTTCAGTAACTATTTATTTAAAAAAATAAAATGGTGTAAAAGACTTTAAAGCAGAGAATCACATACTTTACAAAAAGCATACAACGAACCAGTACAGTGTTTCCCAATAATGTACAAAATATAAGCAGAATACATACACAGACAGCTTCTGCTGATAAAGTGCAGGGGCTTTCAAATTACGAAACCTCCATAGGAATAATATGATGTATGTTCACTTACTACACATAAATAAACACACACGCAGTCAAACTAAATAGTCCTTCACAAGCAAGTTAATAAAACCAAACAGAGATTGACTTTTCCCCCATGTCATTCCTATCAATAAATATAAAATAATTATTAAACTGCATCTCTTCTTTGCTTGTCATTAAGTTCGGTGCACAGACAGAATATTGAGTTTTTAATTTCGACCTACCATAATATCGAGTTTTAAATATCGTAGGTCAAGAATATCGACTGCAAGAATATCGTGGTACGGAATATCGACAGTAAGGTAAGAAATATCGTTTTTTTTTAATATCGAAGACAGTAATATCGTTTGTAAAAATATCGTTGTTAATAATATCGATGTTTATATTAGTGTTCTGTATTTTAGTATGTGTGTTAAAAGTATGTGATGTAATTTTTTGGTATAAGTGTAGTTTTGTTTTAATGTATGTGTTACATTTTTAGCAGTAAATACTTTTATGTAAATTAATTTTTGCGTAGTTTAGTTCTGTAGCGGGTTGTGGGTTTATAGGGGAATAGGGTGGGAAGTAATTTAATTATAAAAAAGTAATTATTAATGTTTCATTCATTATTATTTATAATTAATTTATTATTAATTAATTATTAATTGGTTATTAATTAATATTAATTAATTATTAGATACTTATATAAATTGTGTTATTTTTCTAGGAGTGGGTTGTGGGTTTATAGGGGAATAGGGTGGGAAGTAATTTAATTATAAAAAAGTAATTATGAATATTTATTTATTAGTATTTATAATTAATTAATTATTAATTGGTTATTCATTAATATTAATTAATTAATAGTTAATTATATAAATTGTGTTAATTATTTAGGAGTGGGTTGTGGGTTTATAGGGGAATAGGGTGGGAAGTAATTTAATTATAATAAAGTAATTATTAATATTTATTTATTAGTATTTATAATGCATTTATTATTAATTAATTATTGATTGGTTATTATTAATATTAATTTATGAATAGATAATTGTATTAATTGTTGTATTTTTTAGGAGCGGGTTGTGGGTTTATAGGGGAATAGGGTGGGAAGTAATTTAATTAAAATAAAGTAATTATTAATATTTATTTATTAGTATTTATAATTAATTTATTATTATTTAATTAAAAATTGGTTATTCATTTTTATTAATTGATAATTATATTAATTCTGTTTTTTTAGGAGCGGATTGTGGGTTTATAGGGGAGTAGGGTGGGAAGTAATTTAATTATAATAAAGTACTTATTAATATTTATTTATTAGTATTTATAATTAATTTATTATTAATTAATTATTAATTGGTTATTTAATTTTAATAATTATTTAATTGATAAGTATGTTAATTTTAACCCTCTGCTATCCAACACTTTCCCTTCTGTTGCACTCTCTGGAGTGGGAATAGTCATTTTTACCCCTATACTATCCAACACTTTCCCTACTGTTGCACTCTTTGGAGTGGGAATAGTAATATTTACCCCTACGCTATCCAACACTTTCCCTACTGTTGCACTCACTGGAGAGGGAATAGTAATTTTTACCCCTTCGCTATCCAACACTTTCCCTACTGTTGCACTCACTGGAGTGGGAATAGTAATTTTTACCCCTACGCTATCCAATACTTTCCCTACTGTTGCACTCTGTGGAGTGGGAATAGTAATTTTTACCCCTACACTAACCAACTCTTTCCCTACTCTTGCACTCTCTGGAGTGGGAATAGTAATTTGTACATCTCAGCTATCCAATACTTTCCCTACTGTTGCATTCACTGGTGTGGGAATAGTAATTTTTACCCCTCCGCTATCCAAAACTTTCCCTACTGTTGCACTCTCTGGAGTGGGAATAGTAATTTGTACATCTCTGCTATCCAATACTTTCCCTACTGTTGCATTCACTGGTGTGGGAATAGTAATTTTTACCCCTCCACTATCCAAAACTTTCCCTACTGTTGCACTCACTGGAGTGGAAATAGTCATTTTTAGCACTACGCTATCCAACACTTTCCCTACTGTTGCACTGTCTGGAGTGGGAATAGTAATTTTTACCCCTACGATATCCAACACTTTCCCTACTGTTGCACTGTCTGGAGTGGTAATAGTAATCTTTACCCCTACGCTATCCAACACTTTCCCTACTGTTGCACTCACTGGAGTGGGAATAGTAATTTTTACCCCTTTGCTATCCAACACTTTCCTAACTGTTGCACTCTCTGGAGTGGGAATAGTAATTTTTACCCCTACGCTATCCAACACTTTCCCTTCTGTTGCACTCTCTGGAGTGGGAATAGTAATTTTTACCCTTACGCTATCCAACACTTTCCCTACTGTTGCACTGTCTGGAGTGGGAATAGTAATTTTATCACCTCCGCTATCCAATATTTTCTCTACTATTTTAGTTAATGTAGAGTAAAATGTATTTTAAAAAGATTACAAATATTGTAATATTTTAATTTGTTATATATATTTTTTATTTTTTATTTATATTATTGGTGTATGTGTATATATATGTATTTCTAATTTTTAATATGTTTTTAACAATTTATAAGTTATTAAAATAATTATTTATAAATATTATTAAGTAATTATATATATTATATTTTATACATATATATGTCTAATTGATTTTTACATTATATATATTACTTATAATTTTTTTTTTTTAAATAATTTTAACTATTTTTTTAAATTATATGTATTATTTACTTTATTTTACATTCTTTTTTATACATTAAAAAAAACGATATTTTTAACAACGATATTTTTTTATCGATATTTTTGTACTTACCATTATGTAGATAGGACTTCGATATTCTGGACATCGATATTCTTGTGTCGATATTGTTGTAGCTCGATATTCTGACTGTCGATATTCTGTCAGTGATCCATTAAGTTTAACAGAAGACGGTTTCAGCCGATTTCCTTTCAAAATTTTGAATAAAGGGAACATAACAAAATAAAGAGCATTTCAACTTTACGTACTCTGCGAACAAAAAGAGTTACTAAGGGGTCATTAGGATGGCGGGCGGATCGCCATCGCCAGCCAGGCGGTGGTGATCCGCCCGCCATCTCCACCCGAATCACCCCCCGCCATATTATAATGGCAGGGGGTACCGCCGGTCGGCAATTGTTCCGATTGCCGGCCAGGCGGACTGGGGCCTTAATATGGTGGCGATACCTAGAAGGCACCGCCATCCATATTAGGATGCTGGGTTTCACAGTCCTTTCCATGGCGGCTTCGCCGCCATGGAAAGGCTGGCGGTGTATTGCTTTGGGGGCCCCTTGCGGGCCCCCAGGGGTTTGGGGGGGTGGGGGACTGCACTTGGGGGGTACCTACGGTACCCCTCTTCATTGCCATGCACAAGGTGGCAGGCACCGTGCAGTGCCTGCCACGTCGTGCATGGCAATGCACAACATGCCTCTTTGGCATTGCGGTGGGTGCTGCTTACAGCAGCACCCGCTGCAATGTCAACAATGGGGAATGCGACCGCCACGGTGGCGGTCGCATCCTAATCGGCGGTGCGGAACCGCCGTACGTCTGGCGGCCAGTCCCAGCACCGCAACGATGGCGGGTGGACTGATGTCTGCCCGCCATCGTAATGAGCCCCTAAATGTTTCAAATGCCCTTCTGGTTTCATAACTCTCTAAGGGTAATACACTCTGATAGAATCTTAAGTAAAAATTGCAGATAGGGAACAAGGTCATGTTGAATTGCAATTTGTGGCCTAGTACCTGCTTATGACATAGATAACGGGCCAAATGTTGTCTAATATAAAGCAGTATATGTCAAATTCCTAACACCCAACTCAAGCCGCAGTTGCTTTAGTGGAGTGAACAAACACTTCTTAAGACATCACTATGAAGTGGTAACAAACTATTTAATTTAAAACAGCACCTACGTTCAGCTCCATGTTATGCACTTATTATACTTTAACTCCATAAGTTTCCAGTGGGGCAGTTAAAGGGCCATTGCCCAACTAAGCCACAATAAAGATATAACTATGGTGGAATTTGTATAAGGTATAAAGTAATCCCTGCCGTACATTATAAGGATATTGCAAGTCAGCAAGGAGTTCCATTACCATGAGGTTATGAAACTCCATGGTGACTTGCAATATCCTTAACATGTATGCCAGGGGGTACTTTATCACATATAATACTTGGTCACACCATCACATTTCCCATAAGCCACTTAAAACCTTGGTGGATAACTCTTTCATATGAAAGAGCAAGCAGGTTTACAAACATAAAGAATAGAAATAAAACCTCTAGTGCAAAACTAAACACATCAAATACCTGTTAGATATTTGTTGCAAACAGATATTAGAAAAAGTTCAATAAAAGTCCATGTTTTTTTAAATGCTGCAGTAGCTTGTAATGTGTACAAACATGCAGAAGGATTCTTGCTTTTCTCTAGCTAAGGAATGCAAAAAATAAACATATTCTTTCTGCTTGACATTGTAAGCTATTAAATTAACACAGAAGAAAAAAAAGCAATGTTCTGTTCTCGTTGCTTTAAACAGCTGCTTCAGTTATGCTCCGTGACCTGAACAACCTTTTAACTCGACTGCTGGTTCTGGCAGCAGGCATTGTGACATCAAAACCTGAAGGTAATTTCTTATAGTAGTTGAGTTCTTTTCATTTTTTAAATTTATTTTCTTCATTTCAGTTTTTTTTGTGGTCACACAATTTTCACAATACATCTTACTGCATACACTCTAATAAATCATTATCCAATTCACCATGAGTGCAATCTTTAGAATATAAAGTGCAAGTGCAAACGGCAAACAGGGGGGGTGTAAATAGGAACAGATAAACGTTAGCTTGATGGATACATTAATTCCAGCATTACTATTCTTTCATAAAGAAAGCTAATATACTATCTTAGAGTATGAAATGCAAAACTTCTTTCACTGAAGTGCCCAATGTACAGGTCCAAAGTGCTCAGTGCCAAGTGCTAAGTGCGAAAATAAAAACTTACATATGCATCTCAAAGTGCCAATTTTTACTAACTCATGCTGAGGGCAGTTAAGTCCAATCCTTTCTCAGCTCCTGTATGCTTATTACCATTGTATTAATTAATCAATCAAGTAGTCCTTGTATAGCGAGTGATATTACCATAGAGGGTATCCAAATGCTGTGCTGCAGGTCTCAGTGGAAAATCCTGGTCTCGAGTCCCTTCCTGAAGTGGGTCAGATTGGGTGAGGTTGGGAGGTGAACTTGGAGGGCTTTCTAGGCATTGGCGGCGAGGTGGGGAAGGAGCGTCCTCCGGACTGGAGTGGTTCTGTGTAAGGGCAAGGAGTGCCGAGCAGAGATTCCTGGGGGGTCAGTGGAAATGCAAGGGGTGGTGAAGGGAGGGGGGCGGACTCTCTGGGTGTGTCCCATGAGGAAGGATGCCATCCATCTGATTCCAATCTGGTGTAGTTGATCAATGAGTATGTGGTGAAGCCTGTACAAATGAGGCAGAGTATTTTCAAATTCTTGCAAAGCTTCTATCTTTTCCAACTCGTTTTGCATAGAGCTGCTGCTTTAAAAACACCCTATTAATTTTTTCTAGACACTTTTGCAGCCTAGGTGGTACCGCAGATTTACATAGTGTCAACCTTTTCAGCAAGATTGCAATATACCACCAACACATGGCTGAAACTGGGTGGATACCCAAGTACTTTGAGCAGTCCCGCAAAACATTCAGATCCACTGAATAACATTTCCATAAAGAAACCCACAACACTCTCAACACATCTTCCCAAGAGGTTTGAAAACTATTACATTCCCAAATAATTTAAATCTAGGTGCCTGATTCAGGGCATCAGGGCTTCTGGGACACTGATCAGATAATGTTCGATTTATGTAACAAAGATGGAGTAAAATATACTATCCATTGGGCATATAATTGCATTTTATGAAATTGAGGGCCACATAAAACTTTGGAGTTAAGGGCAGAAGCTTCAAACCACTGGGCCTGAGTTAAATTCACCTGATTCTCTTGTGGCCATTCGGTTTGCACAATTCGGAACTGTGCCTGGAAGCTGTCTCCCTCTAAATTCAGCCATTTTACCCATTGAGTCTACTTTGTATAGACCTGCACATGATAAAAGAGAAGCGCAAAAACAACAGTTGATGGACAGAATGCAGAACAATGTCATACATTCACCCCAGTACAGAGATCTGGGCCTAAATCCATCGTTTTTTTGCTCGCCATGCCATTCCAGTTTGGACCCAGCCATATGCAAATCAGTCTTGACCCTGTGCCTCATGGGAACAGTCCAGCCCGAACTGCCAAGCCAGGTCCTCCCTGGACTGGAAACAAGCATCCTAGGACCGGTTTCGGGGTTTCACCCCTCTTCAGCCAGTATAGCTTGATTCCAGTGGCATGGAGTTGACTGGGGGTGAGTGTTTGATTAGCTCAAACGCTCCGTCCATCATCCCCTTTGGTATCACCATGATAAAAGAGAGCCACAACTACCTGCTGAGTTGCTATAATTATGCAGTGGTTGGAGTGTCTTTAAATTGGATGTAATGTGATAATATACCAACTTATTCTGCCTCCAAAATATCAGAAAAAGGAGATAAGCATTTTCCCATCGAATCAGTGCCCCATTCACCATCCAATCCACAACTTTCTTAAGATTTAATTTGTCCAATATCGAAACTACCTCCAGCAACTACCCAGGGCAAAAACACTTAGCAGAACTCTCTTGTGAATATTTGGAAGTAGTAACCACCCAAAAAGTTGCTTTTGCTTAGTTCTACAGGCCAAAAGTGTACAATACTTAACCTTTTTTGGGTTCTTTTCCAGGGAATATTGGGGTCTAAGCAAAATGAAATTCCTTCAAGTCTAAGCAAAATGAAATTCCTTCAACCATGGCACAAAGAAAAGAATTATCAGAAGTTTTGCACTTGACTAAGGGGCTGATTACGATGGCGGACGGAAAAGCCCTCCGACCGCCGTGGTAGCGGAAATTAACCGTCCGCCTGTACCGCGGCAAAACCAGCGGTCAGATTAGGAAGTACTGCCAGAAAAATCTGACCGCGGCGGACGGATTCCACGAAACTCCGCTGGGAACGTCCGGAAAAGCAGAAAATCCGTCTGAGGCGGTCAGATTTGCTGCGGAAAGACCAAAAACCGTTGTTCGCCCAGCAGAATGACCGCAAGTGAAATTACGATGCAATGGACGTGCCAGCAGAACGATCAGTTGTTTCCGACCGCCGCGATCGCAACAAATGATGAATGGGAGAGCCGACGGAAGGACTATTGCATTCCGACTGCCGCGGTCGCGCGGAAAGAGTAATGACGGTAGAAAGCAACCACACAACAAGGCTACCAAGTGTGGCTGTATATCTGGCTCAGCCTCAAAAAACATCTAACACTTCCCAATGACACATCCCCATGGCAAGTAAAAAATACAAATCCCAGGTCAACCCAAACAACACACCTGACATGAATACTCCGTTTTGACCCACCCACATAGCTGAGTATAAAACCAGCCCCTTCCCTGCCCAGAATCCTTTGCACAACTCCAGAACTGCAGGGCCCAACCCCACAGCACAAAGGAGAGGCAAATCAGCACACATCACACCATCACAACCACACACACACCACACACATTACCACCACCACCTTCACACCTGCACTTTTCACCCATTTGTACATCACACACCATGGCACAGAAGAAGATGTCCAAATTCACTGACAATGAGTTGTCAGTGATGGTAGATGAGATAATCAGAGTAGAACCACATTTGTTTGGAAGCATGGTCCAACAGACACCAGTAGGCAGAAAAAATCAAAGGTGGGAAAGGATAGTCAACAAAGTCAATGCAGTAGGGATCACCCCGCGCACCCTGAAGGTCTTCAAGAGGAGGTGGCATGACTTCAAGAGCAGGGTGAAAGAGCATGCCAACAAGAACCATGAGCTGGCTCAGAGGACTGGCGGTGGCCCTCCCATTCCACCACTAACATTCAACAAATGGGAGGAGAAGGTGCTTGCCATACTGCATCCAGAGAGTCTCACAGGAATACCCGGGGGAGTGGAGGCTGGTAAGTACCAACAAATGTCTCCCATTACACTGCTATGTACTGTCTTGCACAACTAGAAAGCTACTCTTCCTAAACACAAATGCACTTACGTACAACACACTCTTCCCAACACATGTCTCACAGATCTAACATTTCCTTCCTCTGAATCACCCCAAGGGTAGCCAGCAATATTTTCATGGGGGGTTGTGTACAGGCAGCCAGCACTACAACTCCCATCAGGCCCCCTTGTCCCACAGCTGAGCAGGATGGTCACTCCTCCCACTCATACCATGTGGCAGCCATTTCATTGCACTCCTCAAACTAACAGGTAGGTAGCCTTCTCATTCCCTCCTGTCTCACCCCTGAGCAGGATGGAACACTCCCCCCATCCAAGAGCCATGTGTAACCTATCCCCTTCCTCTGCTCCACTTCACAGCTAGGTAGCCTTCTGAACAGGGAGGGGTGTGTGTGGGAAGGAAGCCATCCCTACAACTCCCCCCAGGCCCCCTTGTCCCACAGCTGAGCAGGATGGAGCACTCCCCCACCCATAACCATGTGGTAGCCATTTAATTGCACTCATCAAACTTACAAGTAGGTAGCCATCTTAACAGGGAGGGGGCTTTGTGGGTAGGAAGCCATCACTACAACTCCCACCAGGCCCCCTTGTCTCACAGCTGAGCAGGATGGAGCACTCCCCCACCCACAACCATGTGGCAGCCATTGCATTGCTCACCTTCACCTAACAGGTAGGAAGCCTTCTTAACAGGGAGGGGTGTTTGTGGGTGGGAAGCCCTCAGTACAACTCCCACTGGGCCCCCTTGTCCCACAGCTGAGCAGGATGGTACAATCCTCCCACTCATAACCATGTGGCAGCCATTTCATTGCACTCCTCAAACTAACAGGTAGGTAGCACTCTCATGCCCTCCTGTCTCAACCCTGAGCAGGATGGAACACTCCCCCCATCCAAGAGCCATGTGTAACCTATTGCCTTCTTCTGCTCCACTTCACAGCTAGGTAGCCTACTGAACAGGGAGGGGTGTGTGTGGGAAGGAAGCCATCACTACAACTCTCCCCAGGCCCCCTTGTCCCACAGCTGAGCAGGATGGAACACTCTCCCCACCCACAACCATGTGGCAGCCATTGCATTGCTCACCTTCACCTAACAGGACGGTAGCCTTCTTAACAGGGAGGGGTGTTTGAGGGTGGGCAGCCATCACTACAACTCCCACCAGGCCCCCTTGTCCCACAGCTGAGCAGGATGGAGCACTACCCCCACCCACAACCATGTGGCAGCCATTTCCCTCCACTGTGTCACCGAACAGGTAGGTACTCAGTGCATGCACCCTGCCATCCTTCTCAAAATGCATGGAGCCATATGACCACACCAGCACTCACATGTCAGCCAACTTGGCATAGATCCAAAAGACACATCCATTGTGCAGACAGCTAAGTGCACGTAACTGTCACAGAAATTAAACTTTGACTCACCAAGTCACATGTGGAAGTAATTCATGGCACAATCATGCACAGCACAGAATGCAATGTGTAAGTGCCATGGTGTCAGAGCATAAAGGCCCATATGAACACAAAACATGCATGGTCAATCTCACAAACAAAGTAAAGTACATGATATGAAAAAGGTATGTATAACATTACAATGGCTAGTTCTTGCTTAGCTGAAATTGATTCCATGAAGAGCAAACAAAAAAGACGCATTACATAAAGTTGATGTGCCGCAAGTTGTCAGGTGATGACATGTCCTTGTAATCACACAATCTGTACGTGGCACATGGTTTCACTTTACATGTCACACCATGGACAAGTAATGTATGTACCTCAACTTCATGTCATGATGCTCAGTATCTTGCAGCCATACCAAGTGATTGCAATGTAAAGTGTTTGGTGTATCAAATGTAACATCCAACATTCTAACACCAAGCTTGTGGAGTGCACTTCAATGACCATTTAACCTCTGTTCAACAGGAGATCCACAAGCAACTGCAGCAGAAATCACCACCACCTGCAGAGCCTGTCTCCCCCTCCCGGAACATGAACTCTCGGATGCAGATTCCCTACGTTTTTCAGATGAGGAGCAACAACCTGGCCCATCCAGACTGCCAGGGCGCACCACGTCTCAGGCCCTCATTGTCCCCACCACCAACACAGCAACAACAACAGCGCTGACCCCTGCTACGACGACCTGTGAGGCCTCCACCACCACCATCACCACTGCTGCCTGCAACACTCTCCCTGCCTCAGTGGTTACCAACACCACAACACAATCAGAGGATGCCAGGGAGAGTGTGCAGGTGCGTCGAGTGCCAACGCCACAGGTCCGTGTCAGCAGGGCAGGTGGGAGGGCAACTGGGGGACAAATACAGCAGGACACTGAGACCGAAGTCCTGGCCACCATCTCAAGATTCCTTGGGGCATATGAACAGAACCAGGGACAGATGGGCCAGGTTGTGGAAGAAGTGCGTGAGCTCCGCCTGCAGCTAAGGTCCATGGACACACGTATGGGCCAACTTGTGGACCTCATGGGCCAGCTTGTGTGTGTTCTGAGGGACAGACATGCAGCCCAAATGATGGCTCAACCCCCTCTAGTGGCCCGCCTGCTGATACTTCCACCACCTCAGCTGGGGCCACCGAGAGGGGTGAGCTGCAACAAAATGACTCCTCAGACACCGCTGATCCTGCAGCAGAGCCCTCCCTGCCAAACGCACAAGGGGCCGTCCGAGAAACACCAGGGGAGGATCACGTGGCAATGCACCATCCAAACGCAAGTCGCTGAGCCAGCCATGATGGCACCTGTGTTCCCGTTGACATTGACTTTGTTAACTATCATTACCCACATTGCCATGTTGATGGCAGGAGTCTTTTGGACTGTGCGACTACATCAATGTGGTGACTACTCTATTTGTCTCATTTACCATCACTGACAACTCATAAATTCACTTTGCACAATTTTGTAAATAATCACTTCTCTGTCACAAATACTTATTGTAAATAAACACTCTTTACACACCTATGTCTTTGTGTCAGCTCCATGTTTATCACAGTATGTACAATGTCAACTCAGATTCCAATGTTAACACAAGCTCTGATTGTGATGAGGCATTGAGTGGGTGAAGGAACCTAAAAAGACACAAGAGAATGACATTTACTTACAAAGAAAGGGTACGTAGTTCCTTCTTGTGGGTCTAAAAAAGAGGTGAGAGAGCTTAGTGAAACATCCACTGTGGTGAAGGGTCGTCCTGTGTAAGAGGGAGGAGAATTCTTCCCTTTGGAACTAGGGCCCTCACACACCCAGCCCGCTAGGTGTCATGCTTCATCATTGGGCCTGCTCCTCGTCGGGTCGGCACTGCAATACCCGACGGGCACCCAATGAGGGGCTCTTTAGCGGAGATCTTTTGTTCCTCGCCGTGTGGTGCCGTGGGGGTGAGGGGCCTAATAGGTATGGATGTGATGTGCTGGTGAGTGCTAAAACTAAAACAGGTGCGGAAGTCCAATAAGAAACCTTTATTCTGGTAGGCTCCCTACCTGATTAAAAATAGAAAAGAAGTGGCGGCTATTTGACTATAATGTAAAAGTAAAAGTAGAATGCGATGTCTTGATTCATTATAGTCAAATAGCCACCGGGTATTGCAGCGCCGACCCGACGAGGAGCAGGCCCAATGATGAAGTATGACACCTAGTGGGCTGGGTGTGTGAGGGCCCTAGTTCCAAAGGGAGGAATTCTCCTCCCTCTTACAGGACGACCCTTCACCACAGTGGATGTTTCACTAAGCTCTCTCACCTCTTTTTTTAGACCCACAATAAGGAACTACGTACCCTTTCTTTGTATGATTGTTGGGCATGTACGTTGGACCTTCTAAAGCCCTTTGTCCCTCACACTTGATATATAATGACATTTACTTGTCAGGTAATGCCATTACAGCTAAAACACACCACTAGTCATCAACGTACATAAACCAGCACACATAACAATGAGCAACAACATCAACATAGACATGAGGTACCTGAATAAAAATACCCTGTGCCACACACATCAGCCATTAGCACAGAGCCAACAACAGCCAGCAGTCAAAAAGATCATCTATGCCTTGCCACTACCATCAAAGACAACAGACAATGTCACTGTTGTACAATGTCACTTACACTCAAGGGAAGTAGTTGTCGATGAGCTGTTGACCCAGGTCAACACCTTCCTCTTCTCCACTATCATCGTCACTAGGCATGTGTGGGTTTGCAGGGGGGGGCATCTGCTGCTCATCATGTTCCAGGAGCAGGGGGATCTCTTTGCGCAAGGCCAGGTTATGGAGCATGCAGCATGCAACTATGATCTGACACACCTTTTGGAGAGAGTAGAGTAGTGCACCTCCGCTCTTGTCCAGACACCGGAATCTAGACTTCAGAAGCCCAAAAGTACGCTCCACCACACGACGTGTCCTCCCATGTGCATCATTGTAGCGGACTTCACCCGGGGTCCTTGGATTCCTCAGTGGGCTCAGCAACCAAGGCCGGTTGGGAAACACAGAGCCACCTAGGTGTGAGATACAGAGAGCAATTTACTAATATAAACAGTAGCTGAGAACAGCATGTCACACATACAGCACACTACTTGACTCTGCACACTCACCAACAAGCCACGCACGCTCCGGATGCAGATTTGCCATCAATTGTGGGATGATGCTGTTAAGCAGTATGTAGGAGTCATGTGCAGAACCGGGGAATTTGGCACAGACATGGAAGATAATCATATCCGCTTGGCATACCACTTGCACATTAATGTAATGGAAATGTTTCCTGTTCCGGTAGATGTGCTCACATGCCTGTGGTGGAACTAGGCCAACATGTGTGCAGTCAATGGCGCCAACAACATTAGGCATGTGTCCAAGATCATAAAAATCACCCTTCACACCTGCCAATTCATGTCTCCTTGGGAAGTGGATGTAGCGGTCCTTGTATGTCATCATTGCGGACAGGACATCACGCAGCACCGTGCTGAAAATAGCTTGAGACATCCCACCGGCGATGGCCACCATGTACTGAAACGAACCAGTTGCAAAGAAATGCACGGCCGCCATCACCTTAACTGTTGGTGTCAAAGCAGTCGGATAGGTTCTGTGAGGCCTCAGATGGGGCTCCAACTGACCACATAGGTCTTGAAGGGTAAGGCGATCCAGACGGAATTTCCTTATGATGTCCTCATCCTCCATGTTCGCCAGCACTGGGAACGGACGATGCATATTTGGTCGTCTCCTACATAATATGAAAGGGGACACATATCAATTTAATTCCCCTATGAGATGTGTCAAGCATCTTACATCTTGACTGACGCAGCGCCAACAATGACTGGACTGTAACAACAGCTTAATGCACAAGTCACATGCAGAGACACCTTGATCTCATGTAGTCGTACATGTGGTCAGTATGTAAATACGGACTACCTCCAAAACAGAATCTGACTAGGTGAATGGTAAATGGTACACTCCTACATCTTGTGTCCCCAGCCCTGGGAGTAGTTGACACAGCACATGTTGGAAACAGCAACACTGCTGACTTCTACGTAGCTGCTGTATTATTATTATTATTATTATTATTGAGCTTGTAAAGCGCCTGGTTACTCCAACGGAGTGTCTCTGGGCTAGGACACCACAGACCACAGCAACTGGCTCAACCCCCCCCCCCAGTCCCATAGGCCCTAGATGCAAGAAGGCCTGCTACCAGCCCCCAGGGGGAGATTGAAAGAGCCAGGTTTTCAGATTTTTCCGAAACATTGTCTCCGATGGACATGTCCTCAGTTCCATAGGTAGGTCATTCCAGGCCTTAGCCATGAGAAAACCAAAGGAACTACCTCCTGACCGTACCTCACGAACCTTAGGCACGACCAGCTTAGAAGTGCCCAACAACCTCAAATTCTGAATAGGTCTATAGGCAGTGAGTAGTGGGCGCAGATATCTCAGCCCTTTCTTGTTGAGGATCCTATGGCAAAAACATAACGCCTTAAAGGTGACTCTAGCCTGTATAGGGAGCCAGTGTAATTCCCTCAAGGCTGTCCGCACCGATGCCCACCTCAGGATATTCAGCCGGGCAGCAGCATTCTGGACCTTCTGCAAAATGTTCAAATTTCTTTTGGTCACCCCTAGATAGAGGATGTTGCAGTAATCCAATCGGGACGTAACACAGGCCTGCACAATGGTCCTTTTGGCGTCTAGTGGCAGTAAGTCCAGGATTTTACGCAACATTCTAAGAACGCCAAAGCAGGTTCTTGCCACAGCTGATATCTGCTCTGTATATGACAGGGTGTTGTCGAACCAGACGCCCAAATTCTTGACCTTAGCTTTGGGAGTCAGAGTAGGTCCCAGTTCCTCCGGCCACCACAAATGTGACCATATGGAGGGCTGCTTGCCAACTACCATCACCTCCGTCTTTCATGCTTTCAGTTGCAAGCAGCTGAACTTCATCCAGTTAGCAAGGTCACTCAAGCAGGCCTTGAAATCAGATGCCGTTCCTGCCTCCTTTTGCTCCAATGTAACAATCAACTGAGTGTCATCGGCATATGACACCAGTTTCACCCCATGTTTCAGCACAAAGTCTGCCAGGGGGCGCATGTAAACATTAAATAGAGTGGGGCTGAGGGCTGAGCCATGTGGTACCCCTTGAAGTAGAGGACACACCTTGGACTTAAAAGGGTGTTGTGAGACCTGGAAGGATCTATTCTGCAAGAAGTGTTTGATCCAATCCCATGAGCTGCCACCGACCCCGGCCTCCCACAAACGTTCCAACAGAAGGCCGTGGGAGACCGTGTCAAACGCTGCACTCAATACAGTAAAATCAGTGCGGTTGTCCTTCCCTCATCAACTGCAATTTTCAAGGCCTCAGAAGCCAAAAGTAAGGCTGATTCGGTACTGTGAAGCGGCCTGACACCAGACTGGGTTTCATGGAGAACACGTCATTCTTCCAAGAACGTGGTCAGTTGAATGTTCATATGTTTCTCCGCAATTTTAGAAAAGTAGGGAAGCAAAGATATAGGTCTCAGGTTCTCCAGAAGAGCTGGGTCTAAAGATGGTTTCTTTAGCAGTGGCACCACCATAGCATGTTTCCAATTGCTAGGAACCTGCCCTGAGCTAAACGACATCTTCAGAAGTTTGGTAAGAACCAGTGCGATGGCTTCTTTCCCTCACAGTAAAAGTCTTGGGGGGATCAAATCCAGGGGAGATCCAGATTTAACTACTTCCGTAAGTTTTAGGACGTCACTTTCTTCAGGAGGGCGGAAAGAAAACCTATCCTCAACCCAGGAATCCTTTATAGCTGGAGCAAAGATATAATTCCTGCTACTTTCAGGGAAGTCCGAATATATTTTTTCTATCTTTCCCAAGAAAAAAACCGCTACTTTATTACAGTAGTCCGTGGAAGCAGGCATTATTGCTGTGACACGTTCTAAGGAAGTCAATTGTTTGACAACACTAAAAATATTCTTAGTGGAATTATTTACTGATTCGATTTGCTTAGTATAGAACTCCCTACGTGCTTTCCTAATTCGTTGATGGTAAAACTTGAGTGCTTCTAAGTATTTCAGCTTATTTTCATTCAAGTAGTTCCCCCTCCAGCAGCGTTCAAGGTGTTTGCATTCGGTTCTCAGTAATGCCAATTCCTCTGAGAACCATTTCGCCAATGGAGTTAGACGGGTACTCTTGCAAGGTTTCAGAGGTATTATGGAGTCCACTACCTCCTTGATCCTTAAGGAGTCTTGATTCTCTGCTATGTGAGTTTCAGCCCTTAATTCCGGAGCGCTTAAAGCCAACTTATCTCTAAAGAAATCCTGGGTTAGAGAGGCCCATTTCCGGATCATTATGGGCTCTGATCGCTTTCCCAGATTGCAAGGGGCCTTTCTTGGATTCACAATCCTGAAAGGGAGAATCGAGTGGTCGGACCAGACTATGGGCACAGGTAACAGAGCTTCTACTTGAGTACCATTAGAGAAAATATTGTCCAAAATATGGCCCCTAATATGCGTGGGGGTGTGGACTAACTGTTCTAAACCCATGGCTTGTAGTCCCCTAGTCATCTCCCCAATTTCTCGACTCTCTTTATCCTCCAGATGTAAATTCAGATCCCACAGAATAATAAAATTTGGGTAGTGGATGGTGTAGGGGGGCACTATCTCAGCCAGAGCATCAATAAATGCTCTTGCCGGACCTGGGGGTCTATAGATAAGAAGACCCACAACTGACCTTTCGCTGTTAATAGTCATGTTAAAAAAGGCTGCTTCGCAGCCAGACATCGGAAGTTTGGACATCTTTAACTGGAATTTTTTCCTGAAGATCACAGCCAGCCTGCCCCCCCTCTGCACAGATCTGTCAACCCTTAGGATAGCATAGCCTTCAGGCAATGCTTCCAAAATATCCGGTGCAGATTGCTCATGGAGCCAAGTCTCCACTAAGAATAGCCCAGCTGGCTTTTGGTCCACTAATAGATCATAGATTTCCTGGCTATGTTTACTCAGAGACCTGCAGTTCAGAGACAGGCAGAGTAAGGGGTCTTTTACTGATCCCAGTGCCTCCCCCCTCTCCCTTTCCTCTGCAACTGATGTCAACAAAAAGTTACAGTTCCTACAGCCCTTCATACCGGTATCTACCGCAATCGAATGAAGACAATCAGAATCCACTGCATTTCTGAGAGCCCACATCTCTGCTGAGGAGTAACAGCCTGTATACCTTATAGGCGCGAACGGGCGCAGATGGGCTTGCCTTTGGTGCGCCTGCCACACCTTCTTGCTTAAGTTGCACAGAGCACAACTTTTCTACACAATGAGCACAGTGTGTGTAAGCTGATCAACTATCAAAATCAATACAGCAATGTGCACAGTGAAATAGGCACATTATGTGGTCAGTCCATCATTACTGTGGGTTGATTAGCCATCTCACACATTGACATGTTCACAAATATGAGACTCCATTACACACCAAATCTGTGTACATGCACACAAATATCATAGGTGACATGTGAGTAAGTACATGCCAATGCATGTAATCATGTGCACTGACATGGCATGTGTAGGCATCAATGAGTTGAATGTCACACTAGCATTCAATTCTTCAAACAGGTGCTGTAATACATTGTGAAGGTATAGTGTTCAATGATGAAAATTGGCTATTGCCATTGCTAGAGCATAATGTGTCCATAGGTGCGGTATGCGTGCTCCGCCACCGCGATCACGGTCATTGGCCACAATTGAAAGATGCAGGATTGCGGTAGAGACCGCATGGACCCCGCAGTGTGCCACCGCCAATCCCCATGCCATTGCAGCCAATGGGAACCGCGATCGCGGTAGTGAAATACAATTTTGAAACCCGCGGTAGGCGTGCTCCGCTACCGCGGGCTTGGTCATTGGCCACAATTGAAAGATGCAGGATTGCGGTAGAGACCGCCTGGCCCCCACGGTGTGACACCGCCTATGCCAATGCCATTGCAGCCAATGGGAACCTCGATCGCGGTAGTGAAATACAATTTTGAAACTCGCGTTAGGCGTGCTCCGCTTCCGCGGTCCCAGTTATTGGATACAATTGAAAAATGCTAACCAGGCAGACCAATTGCAGCAGCTGAGTACCACTGAAACAACCCCAGGAGTCTATAAATCTCTGTGAGAGAGCCACACATTTCACTTGCATTCAGACACTGCTGCCTGCCATTCTTCACCACCAACTGCTGCTGTTCCTGTATTCTGGACCCAGTGATGGTGAGAACTGAGAACATCAGGGCCCGTCCCTTCACCACAGAGGAGCTGGAGGTCCTGGTGGACGAGGTCCTTGTACAGTATGGGAGGCTGTATGGTGCGCCAGATGTACTGGCAAGTGTTTCAGAATAAAAGTTTGAGAGTGCTCAGAATGCTCACATGATGTTGCTCTGCAGTAGTATGTGCCTGTGAGTGCAAGTCAATGTGCATGCATCCATATTTTTCCTATAGCATGCTCCATACATGGCCTATTAAGAATTGCATTTGAGTATGTGGGGAGGATGGCAACATGGACACTTCTACAGCCCTTCTTCAGCAAAAAACAACAAACGTTGGTCTGAGACTGGTTAATGTAAATGTGTGATACACTGCCTAGCATGCTGACTTCATGTCAATGGGGTGTGTAGCCTTATTTCCACAGATCCATGACTGCATTGAAGGATGGGAGTGACATGCAGTGTTTTTGCAGCCATACAGTTACACTGCTGGTTTGAGTCAGTCGAAGTCTGAACAAACATTGCCTGTGCTATGTGATGTCATAGTCCATTAAGCTTCACATGCTCATTTGTGACATTGCAAATGTATTTTGTCCAGAGGGTACTGAATGATGTGTGTACAGTTTTGCCCCTATGGTGATGTGTGCATTATGCACAAGAGTACAATGCCTGAGTGTAACACTATTGGTGGTAATTCACATATGACACATCAGATAAATGTAATTTGGAGATGCCATCCTTCTATTTATTTCATTATGTGTTCAGTCTCGCATGTGTAGGCACTGTTTACCCTCTCATATTGTACATGCATGTGATTTCTCTGATGGCCCACGTTTAACCTCAGTGTGAGTCCCTCTGGCCTGCACAGAAACTGCCCAATGTTACAAGGACCCATCACTAAATGGAATGAGTGAAACATATGTGTTGTCCATCACCCTATTTCTCAATGAGCTATCTTAGGCCTGAGGATTGCACAAGACAGGACTACACCTTGTGAGAAGAGTGTGGGAATGTAAGATCATGGCCCTAAATGTGACCACCATGACACATGTAGCCATTCACTGGTCAAGGACATTGAGGGGTGTGTAGTGTTGGACACAGTGATTCAGCCCCGACACATCATTTCCAATGTAATGTATGTCATGCTCACTCACATACTGCATCACAGATTAGGGTCATTTTCACATTGGTTGCTGTGCTGGCACTCTGCATGTGTATGAGATGGCCATGTACTGTGTCCATCATCATACATGTATACATTTCTATGGGATTATCCGATGCAAGTGTACTACGTGTCATGCTGTATGGCCTCTGCTCAACATTTATGTATTAGTGTACTATGTATTTTCATGCTCCTGTACTGACACACAGTGGTACATAAAACAGTGTCACTGAAACTTCCTCTTCTTGTCACCCATGCCTGCAGCTTAAGGTCCACCAGCGTAAGGTGATATGGAGGGCCATTGCACGCAAGGTGCGGGCTCTGGGTGTCTCCAACCGACGGCACACACACTGTCACAAGAGGTGGTATGACATCTGCCGGCTGAGCAAAAACGTGGCAGAGATGACGCTGGGGGTGCTCCCTCGGAGTGGCAGGTTGGCGTGCAGGAGCATGACACCACTAATGGCCCGCATCTTGGCAGTGACACAGCCAGAGCTGGATGGACGCTTGAGGGCCCATCAGCAGCAAGTTGGGGGTGAGTATTCAGCTAAGTGTGACTTTGGGTGTGAGTGACTGCTTGAATCCCAACCGTGAGCCAGTGGGAAGCTCTGTGATGTCTCTAGTGTGATGCAATGGCTTCGAAGTGGCCTCAGTGTTGAGTGCAGCTGTTCTGCATTTGTACAACATGTGGTTTCTCATGTGTTTAAAACTATGACCCTTGTCATTGACAGATGAGATGTGGCCTTGTGACATATGCTGCAGTATGAGTGTCATAGACATCACCTGGCAGTGAACAGCAGTGAGCATCATGTTAGTGTGCATTCATAGATGTGTGCTGTGCTCAACAGATAATTTGTGACATCTACACAGCTGACACCAATGTACAACTGTAGTTATGCTTCGAAGCACATCATGGTGGATATCAGGAGCTTGTAGCCATTGCAAAAGGACATTTTGGAGTTAGTATCTGTGGTGTTCCCTTAAAGAGACTCCATATGTGACAGAGACAACATGTTTTGATGTATAGCTATCTCACCTACAGGCACGTAGGTATGCTTACAGAGAATAGTATGTGTGGTTACAGGGAGGCACAGGGCCAGCTATTTGGCTGTGTCAACGCCACATGGAGCATTACTATCAAATATGCATGTTTCCATGCATCTTCTGATGATTGCATAAATGTAGCACATGCTGAATGTACATGGAGGAGTCCAACATGGGAGTATCATTTTAAAGTTTTGTGCTTTGCTTGCATATGATGTTTGTGAGTATGGCACTGTAATGAACCTATGTCTCTGTCTCTTGTAGCATCTACCGAGGGTAGGAAAGGACGGGGGACGGACACCAGTGGGGAAGCTTCTGGCACGACTGCTACACGACTGCTACACATGAGTTCACTGACACTGATGTGATCAGCGCCTCGGAGGGGGACAGGAGTGCCCTGGATGATTCACGCCCGGAAACACCAACCTCCACATCTTCAGACTCCAGCGGTGACTCCTCGATGTTGGCGGGCACAGGAAGTTCCAGATCTGCCTCTTCCTCTGCCACACATCGTCCAGTGCCCACACTCCCGGATGTTCCCACAAGTGGTGTCCGTGCACGCAGCCCTAGGAAGGGTAGAGTCTCCTTGCCCCCAGGCACTGCTGCCCCTGCCCCTGTCTCCCCTGCTGACCTTAGTGTGGAGGCGGTAGACCTTTTGCGCCAGCTGTGTGTGGGTCAGACTGCTCTCCTGAATGCCTTCCAGGATCATGACAAGAAGTTGGCACAGGTAGTTGCCTTCATGGAGGGCATTCATTCTGACGTGGGTGGCCTACACCGAACTGTCCAGTCTTTGTCCTCCACAGTGACGGCAGCCATTCAGCAGTCACAGGCACCCAGTCCAGCTCCTGTCCCTTCAGCAACCACCCTGCCAGTGGCACCACCTGACGAGAGTGCCCACACGCCAGAGCCCTCAGTCACCAAGTCCTCCACACGCAGCACACAACAGCAGCACTCAAAGCGTACCAGACCAGAGACACCATCACCACAACACAAAACGGGCACACATGAGCGCAAAACCAAAAGCCCATCACGTGACGCTCAGGGGCATCAGGCCAAGAAGCAGGTATCAACATCACATTCATCAAAATCACCACCATCCAAGGGCACTCCCATCCCCACACCTGCTCCCAAAGACCCACAAACACTTGCCCTGTCTGCTGTGAACCTGGTGCCTGCAACGACTAAGCCCAAACACATTTCAAAGACAGATTCACCCACAACGTCAACTCCCACCCACACCTCTGTGAAGCAGGGAAAAGAGAGCAAAGTGGGGGGTAGTGTGCAGGGGAAGAGGTAAGGCCACCCCAAGCATACCACCAGGTCCAGCAAATCCCCACGGAGAGAGCCACCTGTACCTGATACACCTTTGGTGGAGAGTGAGGCTGTTGTGCCTACCTCACTTCCCACTCCGGCCAAGACACTTGTGGGCTATCAAATCCCCAAAAAGTTGAGACCCAGCCGTCAACATTCACCCTCAACCACTGTGCCTCCACGCAGCATGTCTCCACCTCCCCGTGCCACCACTTCACCCGGTCCAAGCAGCCCTCAGGCTCCCACAGCCACGGATACCTCTACCTCAGCCGGTTCTCTCTCTCCCAGGTCCAGTCCTCCAACTGGCCCCGACAATCAGCACCCTCCTAGTTCAACTTAAAGCCAAATATTTAAGCCAAGTCCTCCTCCCCACACCATTTCTCCAACAGCGGTGCCTGGACTGCCCATATGTAGCCCCTGAGCTGTGGTGATTCCCATGGCAGTGGACGGTGTTACCCATTTGATGTGCAAGTTCTCATGCGGACTAGAAATATGGACTGGCCAATGGCCTTGCTGTTTGTTACTTTTGTTGCCCATTTCCTGTGCAGTTTCTCATGCACACATGTGCGGACTGGAAATATGGACTGGCCAATGGCCTTGCTGTTTGTTACTTTTGATGCCCGTTTCCTGTGCAGTTTCTCATGCACACATGTGCGGACTAGAAATATGGACTGGCCAATGGCCTTGCTGTTTGTTACTTTTGGTGCCCATTTCCTGTGCAGTTTGTCATGCACACATGTGCATACTAGGAATTTGTACCGGCCAATGGCCTTGCTGTTTTGTACTTTTGATGCCCATTTCCTGTGCAGTTTGTCATGCACACATGTGCATACTAGGAATTTGTACTGGCCAAATGGCCTTGCTGTTTTGTACTTTTGATGCCCATTTCCTGTGCAGTTTGTCATGCACACATGTGCATACTAGGAATTTGTACTGGCCAATGGCCTTGATGGTTTGCACTTTTGATGCCTGTCTGGATATTATGTAATAAAGACTGTTACTCATGTTGTCTGCTTTGTCGCTGCCCTTGCTAAATAAAAAAGTTTTATGTATGGGTATAGGTTCATGTGACACATGCTCTGCATGCCACTTTCACATTGGCAATTACTTAATTTACTTTTTCAGAGGTTGCCAGAGGTGACAGGCACTTTTGTTCTTCTTGACTCTGAGACTTGAGGGTGCAATGATGGTGTTTTGTGATGATCTACTGTTATCCTAATCATTCTATGGTCAGGTTTGCTAAATTGTACACATGTCATGTTAGGATGCAATACCACAACAGAGGTGAATTCTATCCACAGGATTACTTGCGGGGTGGCCAGGGTCCGTCATATCTGTGGGATCTTTATTGATGTGTGAACAGCAGTGTTGATGTGTAGTCATCTTGTGTAGGCCTGTCTTCATAGTCACATGCGTACATTTGTATGTGTGCACTTGAGTAGTCATACAGTGTGATTGGCCTGTCATTGTCAGTAGTGTTGAGGTGTATGTGCCCCTGCACATGCCAACTACACACATGTATGAACCAGGTAATGAGTGCCTGTTTGTTTACATTGTCAGACATGTGCTTCAGATTGTGGACACATGGAGGAGTTGTAGGTTGAGCACTGTGCAGTGTGTCGGTGTGTCCTTGCACTCCTGGGGGACACCTACTTGTTGTCGCTGTCAGTTGTGAGTATGCAGAGTGTGTCACTGCAAAGTCTGTGTTGTGTTTTGTTGATCAGCCATAGGTCTTGTTTAAGATTGTGCTCACTGTGCTGACCTGCTCAGCCACACTGACATTATTTGTGAGTTTTCTCATGCATTGATGTCACTTGACACATTTTTGGGACAAGTATGGTATGTGGTATGAGGAGTCATACCTATAGGTGCTTCTGATGCCTACACATTGTGAGTTACTCTTCTATGTGTTTTTGCACTGTACACTCCTCACCTGTCAATACTGATGTACACACCACTTCAGTCTCATGTCTTCCACCCCATGCCTTGCCAGTGTGTGACCCTCCCCAACACTTCATAGTGTGACACTATAATGTGGGAGGATGATCTGTGTATAGGACCAATGTGCCACTCAGGACAGTTTCACAATTAGTTATGTGTTATTTTCTTCTACTTGGTTGCAGTCATGGTTGCTCATGTGCAGTGCATATGTTTGAGCAGCACAGTCCTCTAGTCATGTTGTTTGCATCTGGGTTCTCCTGAGTTGTGCAGCTGTGGGTGATGGCTAAGCTGTATGTCTGTTTGCTGAGGTACTGCTACCCTTCCTGAGTGTGATGTGATCTGTGTGCTGTGATAATTTGTGGTGTGGAAGTTCATGGTGGAGCACTCAGATATGTATGCTACTGGTTTTGTTGGTGTTCACACATTGCTTACTGTGCATGCAGTGCTGTCAGTGTATGTTGCCTTGTACTTGCCTTGTGTGCATCCCCCTGATGTCCAGCTGAGTTGACTATGTGATGAATTGTTGTTTGTATATGTTGTGTTTTTGTGGTTGATGGATGCAGTGTTTGGGCAGTGTTGGCTCTTTCTACTGACAGGTGCATGTGTGTGTGTGATGTTCTATTTGCATGGCATTGTGTGAGAAGTTTGTGCATTGTAATACATTCAGATGTGTGTTGAATGTGTAGTATGCATTTCTTGTGTGAATGTCACATGCAGCAATGTGGAGTCTTGTTCATGAGCTTGTTTTGAGTGCACAATAGTGCTATGTCCTCCTATATTTGACCTGTTACTTGTCAGGATTGTGCATGTGCATTCTTGTGGTACACATTGGCACCATGCTCACTTGATAACTGGTGTGGTGTCTATGTCTGTGTTAGCTGATTTGTCCCATTGATCACAGTTAGTGTTCATGATTGGCATTTGATAATGCAATTTTTTATTGGGTTGTGGTATGGTGTCTGTGCATTTGTCCAGAGTGAAAATGCTGTGTATTGCTGTTCAGTCTAGGGTCACATTGCCTATCCACTGTTTGCCTGCACATGGCTGAGCTTGTTGGACTTCTTTGGATGTTGTTTGTGAGATTAGTGTTTGGCTATAGGTTTTTGATCAGCATTGGTTCAGACATCCCTGAGTGGGAGTCTGACATTTGTAGATACACACCAGGGTGTGTGATTGGTTGTCAGGAAACTCACAGGACCTTATTTGCACCTTTATGTGTGTTTCTCACAGGTGTTGAGTATTGCAGGTGTGAGATGGGTAGATGAGGGGTATGTGTGAAGGTCCTACTTGGGTTTGACAGTCAGGGAGTGTGACAATGAGCCATGTGTGTTGTGCTGGTGACATACACATGTCAAGGTAGTTGACACAAATGTGGGGCTGGTCACTGTATGGCTTCTGACACTTCCTATCATTCCTGTGCCTATGCATAGCTTGCATTGCTGTATCCCAGAGATATTGCACAGATGTCACTTTGGTTTAATTTCAATCACTATGCCACCCATGTCTGATTTGATGGCCTAAGGGTAGTGTGATATGTTCCTCCTCTTGCATGTCATGGTCAAATGCTATGTGGCTTGCTCCATGGTTTTCCAACACTGTGCACTCCACTTTGGGGTAGTCCATTTTTTGTCATACATTGCTGCTGACCTATGGTATGTGTATGTGGCAGACTGTCAGTGTGGGATCTGTCTGAGGGACTTGACGTGCAGTGTGAACAGTTCAGTGGTTGTTAATATGCAGAGTGAGTCTTCATTTCTTAATTTACTCAGTTTGATTCACATGAGTGGAAGGCAGGTGTGAGGAGGAGGGTTGTCCAGCCCCTGACCTTCTGTGCAGGGTGTTCATCTTCACCCCCACCTTCCCAGTCAATCTACCTTGCCCTTTGATGTGTGAGGTGTGAGGTCGAGCCACACCTGGCTGCTATATAGTGCATTGAGGGGGGGCACAAGAGGGGCACACAGCATGTGCAGAAATGGATGTGGGAAGCGTGCTGTGGGCTGTGGCCAACTGATGCGGCCCACCATGCGGGTAGGGTGAAAGTGGAGCCCTGGGAAGCTGCCCAGACTGCCCATGCCTGGCGCCGACCCTGCCTACTACATTGTGCACATGTTTTTCCGCGTCTTCACTGCTGCGGTGATGTGACCGGGACATTGCAGGGATTTCGATGTTGATGGGTGAGCCCGATGCGGAGGTGTGGATTTCTAGCAAGCAGGAAATGTGTGAGTACACTGGGGGATATGTTCCTGTCTCCACCAGAGTGTCTGATGTGGACAGGAACCGTATTTCAGCACAGGAGTTGTGTGTTGTGCCTGTATGCGGAGATGTGTTATTTACGTACCTGCGGTGTTGACCGCGGCGACGTCTTATATGCTGGTAGTGGATCAGGTACAGCAGCGGAAGGGCTTGAAGAGCTGGATCCATAGTGCTCAGGAACGCGTGGAGGTGCCCTGGATTCGAGTTTCAATCTCAGCAGTAGTGCTTCCGCCATCTCCGAGTGGCTGGTTTCTCCGCTGCGTTGTGATGGGCTGTTTGAGGCATCGTGATTTGTCCGGTGGTCGTAACGTCATTCCGCATGGCGGTCTTTCTCTATCGGCTCCCTCCGCCACCGTTGCGGAAGGAAATTCCTTGCGGATCCCGAAACTCTGCAGCGGACAGGAAATGGGCTATCTTTGCCCATTGTAATATGGCGGACGCAAGGACCGCCGCTGGAGTGTGGAAAAGGACGTTTTCCGCCAGCACCGCAGATGTGCCAAACACCGCCATCCTAATGAGCCCCTAAATCTGCATACCTGGCATAATTCAGCAAATGGGCCGCTAGATAATACATTCTAAAGTCTGGTATGGCTAATCCACCTTGATCACTTAACAGAGACAACCTCTCCATACTAATTCTTGGGCATCTTTCCCCACCGTTCTAGCAAAACCTTAATATTACCGAGCAAGGAGCAGTAATTTAGATCATACAGATCCTCATAATTTTCAGATACCCTTATACCCAGATACCTGACAGATTTTTGCTGATAAATTTTCAGAGCCCAACAAGTTAAAAAGGTGGTAGATAAAATTCGGGAGTCACTAACGGGTTCCTTGGTGAGGGAAGCCTTGATAATTGAGGGAGTATTTTGTCATAATTTTTCAGCTATTTATGCAGATGACTCACCTTCTGCTAAAAGAGATATGCTTAGCTTTTGTTAGATGGTATCTCCCTTCCAAAGTTGTTGAGTTCTACAGCTCTTAGCCTTGTTTGTCCGATATCATCAGCAGAAGTAGAGGCAGCTGTTAGAACCTTGTCAGGAGGGAAGGCACCAAGAGAAGATGGGTTTCCTGTAGAGTGGCACCAGGCGTTGTTCTCAGAGGTGAAAGACCCTATGACAGCCACATTTAACAACAGGTTCCGTCCCACCCTCCCTCGGAAAGGCTTGCTTACATGCTTTGCCAAGAAGAATAAAGAACCAGAACATGAAAACTTTGGCAACCAACTACACTGCTGAACTCGAATTTATACATTTTGATGAAACTTTCATCCACAAGGCTGGCGGAAGGTATGCCTCTTTTAATTGGGAAAGACCAATCTGGGTTTATTCCTGGCCATCAACTTTACTACATTACACACCATTTACCAGAAGCAATTGATTATTTCAATCTTACTAAAACCCCTGGAGTGGTTTTGTTTATTGACTTAGAGAAAGCTTTTGATCTTAAGAGCTGGGATTTCTTGTTTTCTGTAACAGAAGTCATGGGGTCCCCATCCCAGCTCACAAGGTCAATCGCAAGACTGTATCAGTGAGCATCCGTAGCAATATCTCTTACTGGTAAGGTTTTGAATCCTTTTAAAAGCTCCAGGGGCACTAAACAGGATTGCCCTCTGTTTCCAACTCTTTTTGCTCTTTTTATGGAGCACCTTGCTTGGCATATTCATCAGAGCGGGGGAGTAAAGAGGGCAGCTTCTGGGATTTCAAAACTCGAATTATATGCGGATGACCTTGTGGTATATCTTGCACCTGAGAGGGGGGTGCTTCAAGAACTGTTCGGAATTTTTTCCTAATTTTCAAGGTTTTCAGGATATTGTGTTAACATCTCCAAGACAGAGATTCTGGGGCATATTTAAGAGCCCATTGCACCAGAGTAGCTTCACTTTTTGTGACGCTCCAGTGGTGCAAACCACAAAATCATATTTATGAGGTCACGCAAAGCCACTTTGCCTGGCTTTGAATGGCCTGATAGATATGGAGTAGGGCAAGGCTGCGCAAATCAACCTCAACAACTAATTGCAATACAACAGCATTTATTTTAAATGATTTTCAGGGATAACCTTACATTTGGCAATTTGGCAATACTCGGATCCAAGCGTTTGCAGCTACAATAATTTTTAAAGGGACGAAGAGATTTGTTTAAAGAATTCTCTGTTCTTGCAAGAAGGAAAACATCAAAGGCATAACGAAGGCAGTGAACCAACATTCCATTTTCAATTGGGCAATCAATGTACTGTACTTTTAAGCATGACTCCAGGTAATGAATAAAATTCTTAAAAAGATGATGACCAAGTAAACTACCATGCCTAACTTCTTTGTTAACTTTAGAAGATCAGGGGGGCATGGCTTGGCCGGCTGCAAGATGGCCGCACTTTAAGTGGGCTCTGCCGGCCAAGCTCTTAATCCGCCATTATCCTGCAGATGACGGCTCTCTGACTGCATGGCTCTGGCATTTTCACTCTTACCTTGTCCCGGGGTGCCGCTGGACACTCGCTGCAGCCCGCTCCGCCGCTCTTGTGCCGAGTTCTGCTTCTGGGCCTACACCTCGAGGCTGGGCCTTCCAGTCACTGCCACAAGGCCTCTCCACCTCCGCTCGGCCGCGCCTGGAGCGCTGACCCGGCTTCTGCTCCTCCTCACTGCCGGAGGGGCCTGGTGAGTGTGTCGCCCGCTGGGGGCTCTCGGCGGCAGGGCTTGGGGGCTCGTGCGCCGTACCGCCCAGCCCTTTTTGTCTCTAAGTGCGGGCACCGCCTGATCCCATATCGGTGCCCGCTGGGTCTGTAATCACTTCGTTCGGGTTGGGCGACGTGGGCGGCGCGCCCCCCGTGACTCCCCGCCGCTGCTCTACTCCTGGTGGTGCGCCTCCCGCCTCATCGGTGCCCAGTTGCGGACTATTTGACTCTCCGCCTCCTCACTGAGCACCCAGCCTCATTTGTGGTCCACCTCCCTGCCTGGATCCATCTCCGGCCTGACGTGACCGCGCACCAGCCTTTGCTCTGCGCTCTTGCCGGCCGCCTGAGGCCCACCGGACCCCGCCTCAGGCACTGTTCCGGTGCAGAGTTGCCCTTCTACCGGCGCCCCCAGGGACCATTACGCGCCGCGGCTTCACCGGGCGGATCTCCCCGCTCCCTCCTGCTGCCAGCACCTGTCTCGGCCCGACTGCCGCCTGATTCCTGTGGACCGGGGTGAGTTCCATCACTGCTGCGAGCCGCTGCGGCTGGGCTGGGGGCAGCGTGCACCACACCGTGGGGCCCCCGCTTCTGCCCCTCCTTTATGCCTCTGCTGCCCCGTGGGTTCTGGCCCCGTGTGTGCTAGGCCGCGCGCACTCCTTGTATCCCTGCCGCTCTGCTCTCCGCAGCAGCACCCCCTCCAACACCTGCATAGCTTCCACTGAAAGTGTTCCCTGCCTGGCGGCGCACGGGCTTACCGTCAGCTCGCCTCTTCAGGCCTGGCCTGCCGCATTGGTGCCACACGCTCCTGAAACGCCTCCCTGCCTGCCAGTTGGCCTGACTGCCCTGGGGGGGCCTGCTGACATCTCTCGTGGCGTGGGACCACACAAACCGCCTTCGCTCCTTCCTTCTGACGCCTTCTCGGACGTTGCCTGCTGCACCATCTCCTTACTCTGCCTATCGCCCTTGCAACTGTGGGTACTGTTGCCCTGCCACCCAGCGGTGCTCCTTGTCCACTCCCCTCTTGGCTGGCGACATGGGTAAGGCTGACCCCAAGCAAGCTAGGCTTACTTTTGACCAACGCCGCCAGACGCGCCAGGACGGTGCGGTCGCCGACGGAGGCGATTCCAATCCCCACGTGGAGATGGCCACCTCCCGGGAGGATGATCTCAAGACCATCATGTTGGAGGTCAAATCCGCCGTCTTTGGCATAGCTGCCCAGCTGGACCAGCTCTCTTCACGTCTTGATGTGGTCAAATCACAGGTGGACTCGCACGACAACCGCTTGCTGCATGCTGAGACGAGGGTATCTGATGCTGAAGACGCCGCCATCCAGGATCAGCAAAAACTCCTTCAAATGGATAAAATCCTGGATCTAATACGCACCAAAAACGAGGACTTGAAGGCCCGCTCCCGAAGGAGTAACCTCCGCATTACGGGGGTGCCTGAGTCCACGAGTATTTCGCGAATGGAGGACTTCGTGGAACAATTGGTGCGTGAACTCTTTGGAGACGTGCTCTCCCCAGTCTTCATTGTGGCGAGATGCCCACCGCTCCTTTGGCCCCCGCCCTGCCCCTGGATTGCCAGCTCGCTCCATCATCGCTAAAATCCTCAACTTTCGGGATCGCAATGACATCCTTCGGGCGGCCAGGGAAAAGGGTGAGATCCGTCATCAAGGTAACTCCCTGTCTTTTTACCCGGATTACACTCTGGCGGTGCAGACCGCCCGCCGTGAGTTCCTGCCTGCAAAACGGATCCTCCAAAAGCACGAGATCCCTTACTCTCTTGCATATCCAGCCAAGCTACGTGTCAGTCAGGGCTCCAAAACTCTCATCTTCCCTGATCCTAAGGATGCTCTCTCCTTCGCCAAGAGCTTGACCGCACTCACCGTTCCACTCCAGCCATCTCTCAGGACTCAATCTCCGGCATCCTGAGTGACAATTATTGATTCCATCATCTTCTTCAGCGCTAACTGTACTTTGCTCTCCACTTTGGCTTCCCGCCTGATGATCCCACCTGGCTCAACCTGCTCTACCCGGCTCTTGGTGGTTTGCTGAGGGGCTAGGCACCGATGTTCCTTTGCAAGACTCTGCATATTTAGTTATCTGCTCTTAAATTTTGGCTTGGCCACCCTGTCTCCTTGGCAGGGGTGTGTGCTGTGCATCGCCATGCCCCCGAGGGATGATTCCCACTTCGGACATTGACTTTTCCCCTCCCAGTTGTGGTTCCCTAGGGCGGGTTTGGGTGGACTCTCAACCTGTTTGGGGGGTTGGTGTGGGTGGTGGGTGGGGGGGAGTTTTTGGGATTTTGTGGCCTCCCTCTGAGGTTTACTTGTTTCTTTTTCTTTGCATTTTGCTGCTACATTGCACGCCCGATGATATTGCTCCAGCATTGCTTCGTTACACCTTATTTGCTCTTCGAACGTCGCGCATCTGCACATGGCACTTGTTGCCATCTTGCTTCCGCTGCTGGGGCTAGATGGTTCCCCCTCAAAGCCCGGCCTTCTGTCACGGCATCTTCCTGGCTGTCTGTTAGCACCTCCTATGCTGTTGCACTTCCTACACTCCCCGCAGTTGCCAAGTACTTTCACACACACCTACACAAGTGCCCTGGCCACCATTTCATATCCCTTGTCATTCACTCTCCGCTCCCTGCCTAAATGACTGATACAATCTTCTGGACTTGGAATATACGCGGCCTCAATGATCACCACAAGGCCCCGCTAGTACATGCACATCTCCATAGGCACAAGGTAGACATCTGTCTGCTCCAGGAAACCCATCTGCTCCCGGCTTCTGCCTCCAGACTCCTCTCCCGGCGCTGGGGTGAATCACACTCCTCTTTCTACTCCAACTACTCTCGAGGGTATCTATCCTCATACGCAAGGGGACTCCCCTGGAAGACCTCCCAGGTAATCACCGACCCTTCTGGGCGCTTTGTCATCCTCCATGGCTTCCTCCAGCCTCGACGCCTGACGATTGCTGCACTATACAGACCCAATAATGACGACCCAGACTTCTTTGCGCAGGTGTGACACCACATTTCATCCCTTGGCCCTGCTGCGCTCCTTTGGGGGGGATTTCAATGTCACACTCTCCACTGACCTTGACCGATCTGGCCCTCATGCTTCTCACCCACACGCCGCGGCTCTCCATAGTTCCATTCTCACTGAAAACTCCTTATATGACGCTTGGCGTCATCTGCGCCCCGAGGCCCGCGAGGGCACTTGCGTTACTGGCACACGTGGCTGTTGGTCCCGGCTGGATCTCTGGATCACATCCCCAGATGTCCTGTCCATGCTCACCTCCGCCGATCACATGGCACAAACCCTTTCTGACCACGCACCGGTCCAGCTCTGCCTCCGTCTTCCTCAATCTCCTCGGCCTGCGTTCTCCTGGTGGCTTCCCCCTAACGCGCTGCGAGACTCCATCTTCTGCGACGAGATCCAAACAGCAATCACCAACTACTTTGAACTCAACGAGGGTTCCGTAGACTCCCCCTCTATGCTGTGGGTAGGGTTTAAAGTCGTTATTCCCAGAGAATGCATCTCTAAACAGTCCGGAGTCTTGCGTTCCATCTGCAGCACGCTTGATAAACTGGAATCGGAAATTAAATCGTTGGATTCCTCCTATGCTCTTGACCCCAGCCCAGAAATACTTGCCCAACTTTGCGGTAAACACACAGAATTCACTGAAGAGGCCGATAGGGAGCACTCGTTCCTTGGCAGGGAAGCTCGGGCGCGCCGCTTAAGCGAGGGCGATCGCCCCGGTAAAACCCTGGCCGGTCTGCTTCGCCCGCCTCACACCGCATCCTACATTACAGCGCTTCAGGACGGTGGCCCAGCTCGTACCACTTCCCCTACCGAAATCCAGGCGCGTTTCACAGATTTTTACACGCAATTGTACATGGCGGGTTCCACTCCCTCGCGCGAGGTCTTCGAACAGTTTTTTGATACCATTCAGCTTCTATGGCTCGAAAATTACCATCGGGAATTCCTTGTTGTGCCCTTCTCTAAAGAAGAAATACTCGCTGCTATCAATGGTATGCCTGGCGACAGGGACCTCGGTCTGGACGGCTTGCCTGTATCTTTCTACAAGACTTTTGCCCCACTTTTAATACCGCACCTGGCTGCCATGTACAACGACTCATTTGAGAGCGGTCAATTCCCCACCTCGCTCTGCGAGGCCATGCTGACCCTTCTTCTTAAACCGGATAAACCTCCCGAGCTCCGTGATTCCTATCGCCCCTTTCCCTTATTAATACGGACAACAAAATCTTCGCCAAACTGTTCGCTTCTCGCCTCCTCCCTCTTATGCCTCACATTGCCCTCCCAGACCAGTCTGGATTCATTCCCGGCCGCGCGACCTCTCACCATCCATTTTCTCCGTCCTACACCAGATCAACCCAGCGCTCCCGGCGGTTGCCGCCCTGCTTGACCCCACCAAATGCTTCGATACCCTAGAATGGCCCTTTCTCTTCTCCCTACTCTCGCGCCTCGGGTTCAGCCCGGTCTTCTTACGCAAAATCTTGCTCTTGTACACCCTTCCCACTGCCCGTCTCCGGGTTAATGGCCAATATCCGATCCCATCCCCATCGGGCGTGGTACCCGCCAGGGGTGCCCGCTCTCACCCATGCTCTTCGCTATCGCAATGGAACCACTGGCAGCTAGACTCCGACAACACCACACCCAGAAGGGCATCGGATTTGCAGCCCGGCCCTCTTGGTCTCTATGTACGCGGATGACGTCACCTTATACATCCGGAACCCCCAAGACAATCTCAGTCCTCTTGTGCGCGAGATTATAAGGTTTGGTGGTTATTCAGGCATGCAGGTGAACTGGAACAAGTCAGTCCTTTTCCCTCTCACCGTCGCCACCGTGCCCTTCACCCCAGACTTCCCCTTCGTGTGGGCGTCAGGCCCTACTCGCTATTTGGGAGTCTGGCTCAGCAGGGACGTGGACGAGCTTTGGAGGGCTAATTTCGGGTGCGCGGTTGACTGGCTCGAGTCCAAAATTCCCCTTTGGAGCCGGCTGCCTTTGTCGTTAGCAGGTCGGATAGCAATCACCAAGATGGTGGTGCTCCCAAAGTTTTTATACCTATTCCTGAACATACCCTGTCTTCTCACTGCTCATTTTTTTCGCAGGGTCCGCTCGCTGCTCATCTCTCTTATCTGGGCCGGTAAGCAGCCCAGGATTGCTTACGACACCCTCACTCTTCCGAAGTCGGGCAGTGGTCTTGGTGCTCCTAACTTTAAACTCTACGCATTATGCGCTCAGGCCAGTTTCTTGCATTTTTGGCTTCACCCCACTCCTTTTCAGGCTCATGTGGCTGTGGAGGCAGATGTTGCTGCCCCGTGGCCGCTCTCTACTGCCCTGTTTACTCCGGCCACACTCCCACGCACTGAAATAGACACGGTCGGGACCCTGCGCTGGGCCTGGGAGGGACTTCGCCGTTTTTCCGGCGATCCCATTCTCTCAGCAAACATGATGCCTATCACTCGACATCCGGCGTTCCCTCCTCTTCAGCCCTCTGGTATGGTTAAACATGCCTCCCGCTTAGGGTTGAACACGCTAGCAGATCTCTAACCCGGGAATACGTTCTTTTCGCTCACAGACGATTCCGGTCCTATGGACGCTTTACTTTTCTATCAGCTTTGGGCGATCTGCAGGGAGCTGCATCCCTCGTTCCCCCAGCCCCCTCCCTCGATGGCTGCTCTTGATTTTCTGTATTCGTCCTCTTCTCCTCGGAAGTTGGTGACCAGGCTCTACGGCCTCTTGTTGGCATCTACCTCTATTTCCACTGATCGTGCGCGTGTGGCGTGGGGAGCGGACCTTGGTATTGACATCTCCCAAGCTGACTGGCTATATTGCTGTAACCAGACTAAGCGTTTGTCCCCCAACTACCGCCTGCGCCTTATCCATTTTAAATACTTGCATAGGCTGTAGGAGAGTAGGATCTGCCTCTTATGGTTACCCCCAATTTGTGCTGATGTCTCACTGTTTTTCGACTTTAGTCTGGCTGGGGCCCTGCTATCCAGGACCCCAGCCTAGCTGCTTCCTCTCTAAATTGATTCCATGTACCTTAAGTACACTTCAGATTGGATTCTTGAGTGCCCTTATAAGTCCCTAGTATATGGTATACTATGTACCCAGGGCATAGGTACCCCAGAGGACTACCAGGGGCTGAAGCATGTATTGTGCCACCCCTGGAAAGCCATCCAAAATGACACCACAGGACTGCAACTGCAGCCTGAGTGAGGTGGTGCATGCACCCCTTACAGAGATATAGGTTCACTATATCTCACCTATCACTGCACATAGAAACCTATCAGTCACCCCTATGGCAGGCCTTATCAATCCTGAAGGCAGGGTGCTTGGTTATATGTGAGAGGGTGCCCATGCATGAGCAGAGCCCCTCTGCAGCCCTCGGAATCTCCTCTCCAGGGTTGTCTGTGGTGCAGCCTGACTATATACTCTTAAGTGCATTATATCCTCGCGGTAAATGCTAACTTTGGGATGGCTGCACGGAAACATGTCGTGTTTGGTGTCAAACACCTTGGAATCATACCGCCACACCAGTAACTGGTGTGGGAGTATGATCCCACCCTTCCAGAGGGAAAGACATGACCGCACCGGTATACCCGCTACCAGCTAAACAGAGCCCTGGCATCACAAAAAGGATGCTGCAGCCACAGACACAAGTCTGGCCTCCTGCTGCTGACCGAAACTCCGGCAGGGGAGGCCTGGACAATAGGTTTCCTGTCACAGGGAGGTGTTACCACCTCCCAGACAGGCCTTAGTGGATTGGGGCTGGGTGGGTGCACTCCAAGAGTGCTTTGAAGTCCTGCACTGGGGGCACATTTGGTGTCCTCGTGCATACCCCAGTTCAAACCGGTTGCAGGGGCTGCCAGCCCCTGCTCTGGTGCGAAACTGGACAAAGGAAATGGGTGTAGCCACCCTCTTTCCAAACCCTCCCATAGGTGGGTCCACAGAGTTAGTCCAACCCCTTTCTTAGGTATAAGTAAGGAACCCCTGGCAACAGGACTTTAGATATCCCTGGACGAAACTCTGCAACTGAATCCTGGAACTTCGACGCTCTACTCAAGACTAGAGGACTGAAGAAATCTCCCTTGGGGTCAAGGAGTGACTCCCCTGCTTGGCAGGCACCAACAAAGCATTTGCCAGTCTGCATCTCCGAAGCTCCCGCCGGACTCCGAAGTAATTGCAGCCCAGGAGGAAGATTTCCAAACTTCGCAGAGGCCGACCTGAGTCCCCAGCAAAGCTGAGACCCGCAGGCCTCACGAGTGACGTGGAACCGGAACTCCTGGACAATGTGCACATTGGCTAGTGCATCAACTTCTCGACGTCTCTTGAAGTCCTGCTTTGAGTTACTAGTAGCCCAGGCCCCGAGCACCATTTTCGCCGAAGATTGTGAGCCTACACTCCACGAGTGTTCCGTGGGCCCGCTTCTTGCATTTCCGCTTGAGGCTCCTTTGCAATCCCTGGTCCGTCGACTGGTGGGTCCCTGTGGAGGCAACTCTGATTTTCCTTGGGCTTTTCTAGTTGCTCCAGACGTGCCCTGACTCCTCACCGAGTGGTGAGTCCCTCAGACCTTGCTGGTCTGCACCGAAGCATCTTTCTCCTTTCTGCGTGGGTTACTGTTACCAAGGCTTGTTGTGTTCAATCCGGACACCAGTGCTGCAGCACTCGACATCCTTTGTGGGACCGTTTGAATCCAGCTCCTGGTTGTCATCGACGCCTCCTGGTCCTCGTGGCTGAAGAGTCAAGCTTCACCTCTTTCACCTGAAGCACCCGACATCGGTGGGCATTCGACTATCGTGCCCCTGGTCACCGGCAAGTGACCCAGACTCTGTCCCCTCTGCTTTCAGGTTCTTCTCATCTTCGATCCAGGCTTGGATCTCTTCGGACACTTCGCATCTTGCCGGCAGCAGCACTTCTCTGCAGACTGCCATTGAAAACGACGACGCGACCCGACACCATTTGACACCTATGCACCCGGCTTCCCTGTGATCCGCCAGAGGGGCTCCCCGGGCGCACCCGCCTTGAGATCTAATACAACGCTGGAAGTACTTGTTCCAGTTTTTCACCCCCTCACGGCATCTCGATACGCAGTTGGTCCACCGTGACCTGATGTGATGATCCTCAATCTTTAAGAAATACTGTCACAATTTACCCTTTGTATGCGGGATACTTGACATTACCGCAGTTTTGATACGTTCCAGAACGAACAGACTTATCCCTGACTGTTTTTTTGCCCAGCCGGGTTGGAATTATCACCGGCTGAGCGACAATCCGAATACTCTTCATTTGTATTCAGCCCTGAGGAAGTCGCGGAAGTAATTTCCACACGCGACGAAACACGTGTCGGCTGGTTTTTCTACCTATCAAAGAAACTTAAGAAAAAATTAAAAGGCTGAATTTTAATCGACATCTTTGAAGAGATTTCCTTTCCGTTTTATGTATTTTGTACTGTAGCACTTACTTTTACATACTGTGTTAACTTAACATTTATGTGTGCCTAGGTTTCCGTTTTGCTTGTTTAGTGAGGGTTTTTTACCTACACACAATTGGGGGGTTACAGGGTTCATCCCCTCTCCTAGCTGCACCATACGGATTATACTTTAAGTTTGAATTTGTGCGTATATAGGGCCTAGGATCTTTCCCTGATTACGAAAACCCTTCCTCTAGAGTTTCGAGGTAACTCGAGTACTCTGGTGCTCCCGTGGGTGTTGAGCCTAGAACTGTCTAAGTCCAAGAGAGTTTGGTCCTAGTCCATTTCTAAGTGTCCTTAAACTCTAAAACTCTAACCGCGACTTTCCCATAGACGATAACGGAGCTCGCGGCTGTGTTCACACACTGCACACAGCCCCCGTGGGTCCCCTGTGTCACTACCTTGGGTGGTTCCTTGGGGTCCCAGCGATTCTACAGGCTCTAGGCCTTGTGTCTACTTAATTCGTGGCTCTTATACCACTTTCTTAATATATAGATTGGTACGCCCCTAGGGCTAATCGTATATTGTGCTACTTTACTGTGCTATTTGACTTGTAACTTGTGTACTTTGACCTCTAGCCTCATAAAGAGACTATTGGGTAGTGTTTAGTAATAAATACATATATTTTATATATATACCTGGTGTGGTTCTCCTTTCATTGGTCATTCATGAGATTATAGACTGGTAAAACAACAGCTTAACACTCCTTCAAGACTTAGCCTGAAGGCTGCTCTCCATAGCTGCCACTAGGATAGCTTTCAATAAAGGTTGTCTTTAAACCTATCATCAATAAAGGTCGTTTGGACTGGTGCAAGGTGCCCACTATAAATAGTGGACAGCATATACCAGGCACACTTCTCACATAGGCTTTACCGCACTCCCGTTCAATTGCATAAGTTGGGGCTCATCCCCAGTGACAGATGCCTGCGCTGCTCCGCCCCTGAGGCAGATTTCTCCCACCTCGCCTGGCTATGCCCCCAGGTCTCTGACTATTGGCGTGAGGTCTGCGCTGCTATTTCTGAGATCACCTCCTCGCTGGTTTAGCCCGATTCCCCGCTCTGCCTCTTAGGCTTTGTTAAATTCTGCCCAGAAGCTTCCCGTCGCTTGATTGCTATGCTGCTGGTCCTCGCGCGTCGTAGGGTTTCCATGTGCTGGGGTCGTAAACCTGCACCCAAGTTCGCTCAATGTCTCGAGGATGCCTCGCGCTGCCAGACCTTATTGTCTGAATTCTGGGACCTTATGCCTATCAGATCTCGCCCACTTGACATATGGGGACCCTTGGTGTCATATCTCCTTGCCCGCACCCCCCCGAGCCCTGCACCCTCTCCCGCGCTCCCCGCTGGCACTGTGCCCGCGGCGGCCGCCGGTGCTGGTCCGTGATCGGCTCTCCCCCTCTCCCAACTCCCTTCGCTTGGGCCTGCTCCTCTCCCCACTGTCCTGGTGCCTCCGATTACTTAATGCTTTTCTACCCTGTTGTGCCTGACGGAATATATGCCAAGCATCTTGTTTTCTTCGATCTCATCCTTCCTTAGTTCAACAGCAGAAATACATGGCAGAGAATTAGAAACAGAAAAGACATCATGTGTACCATGATACTTCAATTCTATATATTCAACAAAAATGGATACATCATTCAGGCTTACTAACATGGCATTCAGTCTTGTCCTTCTGGCTATATAAATGTTTCCCTGTGAAGGACCCGAAGCCTTTCCATTCCTCATTTAATATAATGTTTTCAAGGGTTTCTTTGAATTAATGAATGACCATATTTGTAAAGCGTGCGGCTAATCAGAGAGTTTCGGAGTGCTAAGTCAAATACAGTTCAGGGACACAGAGTTATAGGCTAAACAAATAGGTTTTAGCAGCTTATGAAAGGAAGTTTCATTAGGCATATTCCTAAATTGGAGTGAAAGCTGATTACAAATCTGCCTTTTAAAATGGGAGACCACTGTCAGCCGTGTGTCCCTGAGCACAAAGCCGTGAGAGGACAGTAGTGTCAAATCCTGGCATTGATATAATTTGGCCCCTTTCCAGAGAGGGCCCAGTAAGCGAACACTAGAGCCTTGAATACAATTCTCTTGCCAACTGGAAGCCAATGAAACTGTTTTAGGTACAGGGACATGGTGGTCTGTCTGGTGATCTTAAACAAAAGTTGAGCTGCAGTGTTCTGCACTACTTGCAGTCATTGAATTAAGTACTCTGGTAAACCTAGATATAAAACATTAGAAGAGTCCAACCTGGATAAAATCAGCACCAGGAGAACTATTTCCTGCGCTCCCCATGGGAGAAAGGCCAAGAACTTCATCAATCAATCAATCAATCAATCACGGCATTTATAGAGCGCGCTACTCACCCGGGAGGGTCTCAAGGCGCTGGGGGAGGGGGTAAGTTCATGCTCGAACAGCCAGGTCTTGAGCTGCTTCCTGAAGGAGAGATGGTCCTGGGTTCGCCGAAGGTGAGTGGGGAGGGAGTTCCAGGTCTTGGCTGCCAGGTAGGAGAAGGATCTTCCTCCGGCGGTGGCTCTGCGGATGCGTGGTACGGTGGCGAGGGCGTGGCTGGTTGATCGTAGCTGGCGGGTGGGCGTGTAGAAGGTCATGCGGTCGTTGAGGTACTTGGGGCCCAGGTCGTGGAGGGCCTTGTGTGCGTGGGTGAGGAGTCTGAACGTGATTCTCTTGCTGACGGGGAGCCAGTGCAGGTCTTTCAGGTGTCCGGTGATGTGGCTGTGCCGGGGGATGTCCAGGATGAGTCGTGCGGAGGCGTTCTGGATGCGCTGGAGTCTTTTTGAAGTTTGGCTGTGGTTCCGGCGTAGAGGGTGTTCCCATAGTCCAGTCGGCTGGTGACGAGTGCCTGGGTGACGGTCTTCCTGGTTTCAGTGGGGATCCATCTGAAGATCTTGCGGAGCATGCGCAGGGTGTTGAAGCACGAAGATGAGACGGCGTTGACTTGTCTGGTCATCGACAGGGAGGAGTCCAGGATGAAGCCCAGGTTGCGTGCGTGGTCCGTTGGCTTGGGCGCGGTGCCCAGGGCCGGGGGCCACCAAGAGTCGTCCCAGGCGGAGGGTGATGAGCCCAGGATGAG
Source organism: Calotriton arnoldi (assembly GCA_963921515.1). Lineage (NCBI taxonomy): Eukaryota > Metazoa > Chordata > Amphibia > Caudata > Salamandridae > Calotriton > Calotriton arnoldi. The sequence continues at coordinate 138,703 of CAWUFW010004433.1, read as the reverse complement.
GACTTCCGTCTTGTCTGAGTTCAGTTTAAGGTGGCTGCTCCTCATCCAGTCGGCGACGTCTCTCATCCCGTCGTGTAGGTTGGCTCTGGCGGTGGTGGGGTCGTTGGTGAGGGAGAGGATCAGCTGGGTGTCGTCGGCGTAGGAGATGATGTTGAGGTTGTGTTGGCGTGCGATGGCTGCGAGGGGGCTCATGTAGACGTTGAAGAGGGTTGGACTGAGTGAAGATCCTTGTGGAACGCCGCAGATGACTTCGGTGGCCTCGGATCTGAACGGGGGAGGCGGACTCTCTGGGTTCTTCCGGCGAGGAACGAGATGATCCATTCCAGTGCTTTCTCTCGGATTCCGATGTTGCTGAGGCGCTTCACTAGGGTGCGGTGGCAGACGGTGTCGAACGCCGCGGAGAGGTCCAAGAGGATGAGGGCTGCTGTTTCCCCGTTGTCGGTTAGGGTTCTGATGTCGTCGGTGGCTGCGATAAGGGCGGTCTCGGTGCTGTGGTTGGCCCGAAACCCGGACTGCGAGGGGTCGAGGGATCCATTCGTCTCGAGGAAGGCGGCAAGCTGTCTGTTGACGGTCTTCTCGATGACTTTGGCCGGAAACGGAAGGAGCGAGATGGGACGGTAGTTCTTGAGGTCGGTGGGGTCCGCCGTTGGTTTCTTCAGGAGGGCGGTAAGCTCGGCGTGCTTCCAGCTCTCCGGGAAGGTGGCGGTGTGGAAGGAGGAGTTGATGATGTCCCGGAGATGGGGTGCGATGGTGGCGTCGGCTTTGTTGAAGACGTGGTGTGGGCAGGGGTCGGTTGGTGATCCGGAGTGGATGGAGTTCATCGTGCGGGTGGTGTCTTCGGTGCTGATCGGGGTCCAGTTGCAGAGGGTGGTGGTGGCGGGCGTTGGTTCGGCGGTAGGGTGCGTGGTCTGTGCGTCGAAGCTGTTATGTATGTCGGTGATCTTGCGGTGGAAGAACGCGGCGAGTGAGTTGCAGAGGTCTTGCGAGGGGGTGATGTCGTTGTTTCCGGCGCTGGGGTTGGAGAACTCTTTGACGATGCTGAAAAGTTCCTTGCTGTCGTGGGCGTTGTTGTCCAGTCGTTCTTTGAGTGCCGACTTCTTGGTGGCACGGATCATCTGGTGGTGTTTGCGGGTGGCGTGCTTGAGGGCGGTCCTGTTGTCTGTGGTCTGGTCGAGTCGCCAGGCTTTCTCGAGAGTGCGGCAGTTCTTCTTGGATTCCTTGAGTTCGTTGGTGAACCAAGGGGTTTTCTTGCTTCCGGGTCTGCTGGGAGGGTTTTTTAGTGGTGCGAGGTCGTCGGCACAGGCGGTCAGCCACTTGGCGAGGTTGCTGGCTGCTTTGTTTGGGTCCGTTGTGTTGGTGGGTGTGTTCTGGCTGAGGGAGGCGGTGAGCTGCTCGGCGGTGATCTTGCTCCAGCTCCGGCGGGGAGCCTGTTGCGGGTGGTGGTGGGTCGCAGTCTTTCTGAAGCTGAAGTGGACGCAGCTGTGGTCGGTCCAGTGGAGTCCGGTGGCGTGGCTGAAGGAGATGTGCTTGCTGGAAGAGAAGACGGGGTCAAGCGTGTGGCCGGCGTAGTGGGTGGGCGTGTTCACCAGTTGCTTGAGTCCGAGGTTGGCGAGGTTGTCCAGCAGGTCATCAGCATTTTCAATATCCAAAAACATGATTTCACTACATAGGAAACCTGGGCCTTAAAAAAAAGATGACCATGAGACAGCACCCCCAGATTCCTAGCCACTTCCTTGGGGGAGAGGGGAAGTCTGACAGTCCCTCGACTAACATCACGGTCATCCAGGTGGCGGGTTGGGGCCAAAAAGCAATATTTCTCTCTTGTCTGGATTGCTTTGCAGATTATTAGATCTGAGCCAACTAATAACTGCCTTCATACAGGCTGAAACGCTCTCCTTGGCTGAGGCAGAATCACCCTCATAGGAGAGTAGTAACTGAGTATCATCTGAATATGAGATGATTTTAGTGCCGTAAGATGCCGCTAAGAGAGCAAGCATGGACAAATAAATGTTGAATAGGGTGGGGCTTAGTGCTGACCCCTGCGGCACTCCACATTTAAGAGTCTTAGCATCTGAAAAATGTGGCTTCATCCAGACTGCCTGTTCTCTGGATTCAGAAACGAACTAAACCATATCAGTGCTGATCCTCCCACCTCAATTGCTGCCAGACGCTGGAGTAGATTATCATGGGAAACAGTGTCATAAGCTGCCAAGAAGTCTAATAAGAGAAAGGCGGCAATTTGAACAAGATCTAAGGTCATCTTAATAGATTCTGTAGTTTCCAATAAGGCAGTTTCCATGCTATGGCATGATCTAAAACCAGATAGAGAGGGATGTAGAAGTTTGAATGTCTCCAAGAACTCTGAGATTTGAGTATTGAAGATTTTTCTAAACATTTTGAGGCACCTGGTAAAAGAGTGATAGGTGTAAAATTTGAGAGAACCGAAGTGCCTGCATTTGTTTTTTGTTACCAAGGCCTCCCCCACCGGAGCAATGCATTCTCCTGCATTTCCTACTGCTTCTTCTGCATTTCTCCCACCCTGCGCCCTCTTACTTCGCAAAACACCACCGTGCATAACACACACCCTGCCCTCACCTTCCTAATCCTAAACACCTGCTCGCTTGCCAAGAATGCATTAGAAGTCTGGGTAGCTCCTGTATGACCTCTCTCCAGACCTACAGTTCTTCACCGAGACCTGGCATAACCCAACAATTGCATCAAAGTGGACATCCCTTCTGGCTACAATATTGCAAGACAGGACAGAACCAGCAAACCCGGTGGAGCACTCACCATCACCTACCAAGAACATATTAACACATGGCCCTCAAACTCAGCACCTCAAGCCCCACCACCCTGGGAGTGACCCTTCTCTACCGACTACCTGGAACAAGATCCAATTTCAGCATCACTCTATCAGACAACATCTCTGAGCTGTTGCTCACCTACAACTCCTTCAGTATACTCGGCGACCTCAATTATCACCAAAACTATCACACTGACCGCAATCCCACCAACCACCCGGTATACCTCAGCCTATTAGGACTCTATCAAGGAGTGAACAACCCTAACCACATAGTTGAACACCTCCTTGATCCTGTATTCATCAACTTCTCTGACATCACAGTTGAACAAGCCCACCTGTTTGGCCCCTTCCATCTGCACCTGCCCACCCAATACAGAACACTGCACACCAAGACCACAAGGTACAACTGAAACAAGATCCCAAAGAAATCTGGACCACAGAGCGTTAATCTTGATGCCCCACACAACATGATGACCTATCTAGCACCATCATGAACTTCTACACAAGGATCACCTCCTGTGCTGACTCCCTGGTGCTGCTAGAAAACATCTCCACATCTTGGTCAAAACAACGGCAAGCTCATAAATGGAAGACCTCTATCTCATCAAGTTCCATTGCAAACAACTGGAATGCAGATAGAGCCACACCCACAACAATGACAGCGACACCTAAAAATCAGCGCACTAGATCTACCACCAGTGACTCAGAGTCACCAAGAACTCACTGAACAGATTCATAGCAGCTCAAAATGCTTAAAAAAAATCTTCACCATTGTGAAGGAACTCACATCCCCAAGCTCCACGACCATCACACCCTCACAGGAACTCTGCATCCTGCTCTCCCCCTACTTGACCAACAAAATCAACTCCATCTGCAACACCAGTCCTTTCCATCCTCACTATCCTTCATCTTAATAGCAAGAACACCACAGAAACCACCCTGACCTACTTTCCAGACATCACCCCTCAATACCGTGAACTCCATCCACTCAAGGACCCATTCAGATCCCTACCCTCACTTCATTTTAACCAAAGGACTTGACAGCTGTCACTCCAATCCTCAATGACTCTCTCACCACCACCACCTTCTCGAGACCCTGGAAGCATGCTACCATCTTACCACCCCTGAAGAATTTGTTGGTGAACCCGAAGATACTGGCTAACCACAGACCCATATCCCTCCTCCCCTACCTAGCCAAAGTACTAGAAAAGCCCATCAACAACCGAGTAGCTGACCACCTGAATGCCAGCCACCTCATGGACCCATTCCAATCTGCATTCAGACCTAACCACAGCACGAAGACCGCCCTCATCGCTGCCACCTAGGACATTCGACTAATTAAGGTCAAAGAGGGCACAGCGGTACTCATCCTACTCTGTCTCTCTTTGACACTGTCTTCCACCCCATCCTCACCCAATGCCTCCATAAGACCAGCATCCACAAGCAAGAACTAGGATGGACAACCTCCTTCCTCCCAGTATGCACCCAGCCAGCTTAGCCCCACACTCATCCACTGCCTCCAACCTGCAGCATCCCTCAAGGCTCCTAGCTCAGCTCCTTGCTATTCAACAATTACATAAACCCTCGGCGTGGCCAGGCGGCCAAGATGGCGGGCATGTGATAGAGAAGCTCCGCTGCAAATGCCCTGATTATCCTGTTTAATCCCCCCTAACGGAGGCAGCATCCACAAACAGCACGCAGGCAGCTACATCTGTGTTGCGGGGGAACACGTTTGTGGCGTGGCTGTGTATCGAAGAGGCAAAAGCGACCCACGTCTGGGCATACCCTGCCAACTTAGGGCGAACATAGCAAAACCAAAGGGGATGATGGACATTGCAAGCACTCACCCCCTTTGGTTTTGCTATGTTCGCCCTAAGTTGGCAGGGTATGCCCAGACGTGGGTCCCTTGCTCACTTTGCCACTGGATTCAACATAGCCTGGCTGATGACGGCTGTAAGCCAGAAACCAGTCCCAGGATGCTTGTTTCCGGTCCAGGGAAGACATGGCTTGGCAGTTCGGGCTGGACTGTTCCCATGAGGCACAGGGTCAGACTGATTTGCATATGGCCATGTCTGAACTGGGGTGGCGGAGTGAGCTAAAGAATGATGATGGATTAAACCCAGATCAGTTGACTGGGGGTGAGTGCTTGCAATGTTCAACACTCCGTCCATCATCCCCTTTGGTTTTGCTATGTTCGCCCTAAGTTGGCAGGGTATGCACAGACGTGGGTCCCTTGCTCACTTTGCCACTGGATTCAAGATAGCCTGGCTGATGACGGCTGTAAGCCAGAAACCAGTCCCAGGATGCTTGTTTCCGGTCCAGGGAAGACATGGCTTGGCAGTTCGGGCTGGACTGTTCCCATGAGGCACAGGGTCAGACTGATTTGCATATGGCCATGTCTGAACTGGGGTGGCGGAGTGAGCTAAAGAATGATGATGGATTAAACCCAGATCAGTTGACTGGGGGTGAGTGCTTGCAATGTTCAACACTCCGTCCATCATCCCCTTTGGTTTTGCTATGTTCGCCCTAAGTTGGCAGGGTATGCCCAGACGTGGGTCCCTTGCTCACTTTGCCACTGGATTCAAGATAGCCTGGCTGATGACGGCTGTAAGCCAGAAACCGGTCCCAGGATGCTTGTTTCCGGTCCAGGGAAGACATGGCTTGGCAGTTCGGGCTGGACTGTTCCCATGAGGCACAGGGTCAGACTGATTTGCATATGGCCATGTCTGAACTGGGGTGGCGGAGTGAGCTAAAGAATGATGATGGATTAAACCCAGATCAGTTGACTGGGGGTGAGTGCTTGCAATGTTCAACACTCCGTCCATCATCCCCTTTGGTTTTGCTATGTTCGCCCTAAGTTGGCAGGGTATGCCCAGACGTGGGTCCCTTGCTCACTTTGCCACTGGATTCAAGATAGCCTGGCTGATGATGGCTGTAAGCCAGAAACCGGTCCCAGGATGCTTGTTTCCGGTCCAGGGAAGACATGGCTTGGCAGTTCGGGCTGGACTGTTTCCATGAGGCACAGGGTCAGACTGATTTGCATATGGCCATGTCTGAACTGGGGTGGCGGAGTGAGCTAAAGAATGATGATGGATTAAACCCAGATCAGTTGACTGGGGGTGAGTGCTTGCAATGTTCAACACTCCGTCCATCATCCCTTTTGGTTCCACTGGCCACCTAGAGCCAGGGGCCATAACAAAGACGCGACCGCACAGGCGACTTCGTAACCGCAGCAAGCATCAGGCAGCAGGAACGCAGGCCTCACAGGTCATGCCACCCGACTTAGAACAAATCATTGTGGAAAGGCGGAGGGCCCTACAGGTCGCGGCAACACTGGGCGATCCGTCCCACAGTTCAGACCCAGAAACCGACTCCAATCAATCCATGGCCGAAGATGAGCAGCTCCAGTCGTGGTCAGGGGGACTCGACTCCCCCCACCCTCCTGAAGTGACGCCACAAACTGCTGACGACATCATCTAGCAACTGTAGCCTTGACAAATATGGTATCATCGTCACGCCTCTTTAGAGCTCAGGAAGCGAAAAGCAGCCATCCTCGAAAACATTTGTCCACTAGGTGATGCGGGGGCTTAGCAGAACTGTGCATCAAGGAGCAGCCCACCGAACTGTACTCCCATGTCACACCTACCCAACAAGTAGCTAGCCCCTTCGGCATCTGCCAGCCTCTAGTAGGGGACATACAAGTGACAACCCACAAGGTGAAGCCATCACTGCACACCACAACCCCATATTGTACTGATATTGTTAGATGCAGAACATACCTGCACTATGGTTTGGGTGGGTTTCCGTTGGAGCTCCACTCCGTAAGAGATTCTCAAGCTCTATTGTTCTCCCTTTGCTACCCTTCCCATCACACCCCATACCACAGCGCACCCCGCATGAGGTCGGGCACACACACACTTCTCGGGTCAATGGGCCGCAGGGTTGGCAGAGGGCGGGGCACCGCATTTGGACACTACACACCCCAGTATGGAGCACATTAATGTTATAACATGGAATGTGAGGGGCATCCAAACTCCATCTAAGCGCTATGCCATATATTCATACCTTCAGTGCAGAGCTGCTAACATAGCACTGCTACAGGAGACACATATCACGCAGCCAGAGGCAATTAGACTTCTCAGGCGATGGCGTGGGCAACTATTTAGTAAGAACTTTTCTGCCCAGGCAAGGGGGTCGCTGGTTTGGGTCCGTGCTGGTACTCCATTTATTGCAGAAGAGGTGACCACCGACCCGGAAGGGCGCTATGCTCTAGTCTGAGGTACACTGAACGGACAGTCCATACACATAGGATCCATATATGCCCCAAACATAGAACAGCCAGCCTCCCTGCAAAAACTCACCAGCGCGCTTGCACCTTAGACTGGGATTCCGTGGCTGTTAGGCGGGGATTTTAACTCAGTGCTCGATATCTCCCTATACCGCTCCTTCCCCCCGCTGATGCGCACCTCTTCCTCCTCTAATGCCCAGGCCCTTTGTGATTGGATTATGCACTGGTCCTTAACAGACATTTGGCGCGCTCGGCACCCAGACACTCGCATATACTCATTCTACTCCCATGTGCATGCCCTGCATGTTAGGCTGACCGAATTGTCGGGTCCTTCTCGCTACTACCATTAGTTAAAACCATTGATTATCTAGGTCGCACGCACTCTGACCACAACCCCCGGATACTACAGCTGACTTGGGAGGCTGGCCCTCCACCGGTCCCTACCTGGCACCTTCAACCGGCAGCACTAGAAGACCCTGCATTCCGCGCTTCATTAGAAGACATCACCGCACAATACTTCGTAGACAATGCCGGTACCACGCACAACGCACCTTTAGAATGGGAGGCGTTTAAAGTCGTAGTTAGGGGGCATAGTATGGGGCTGGTCTGGAACATGAGCAGACAACTCACCCGAGAGATAGGGCAATTAGAACAAGATCTTCTACCGTGCGAAATTCAAGTAGCATCGGGCACAGGGAGCTTGCAACCATTGCGCGAGAAGCAGAGCGAGCACATTAGCCTCCTCGAGCGGCTGCGTTGCCTCAACTACAAAGCGCACACATACACTGTCCGACAGACCTGGTAGGTTGTTGGCCTGGCTGTTATGACAGGAGCAGCCCAGGCATCCCATACACGCCATACGCCCCGCAGACGGCCCAACACGGCCCAACACGAAACACAGCACTATACAAAGCTATAGGCACACCCGATCGTGCCAGGCCGGACGAGTTCCTCTCGGCGATCCAACTGCCAACTATCACACCGGAGCAACGCGAGGCGCTGGGCGCCCCGATTGAGCCAGAAGAAATAAGAGAAGCTATATCAGCTTTGGCAACCGGCAAAACCCCAGGCCCAGATGGGTTGCCTTCTGAATTTTATAAAGCATACGCCACAACACTGACGCCACGTCTCCAAGCAGTCTACGCTGCTGCAATAGATGCCTCTTCCCTCCCATCCTCACTAAATGAAGCACAGCTGGTTTCACTGCTTAAACCAGACCGGGACCCTGCGAATCTAGGCTCTTACAGGCCACTAGCCCTTTTGAATACCGATTATAAAATACTAGCGAAACTGCTAGCGAACCGGCTAGCTCCCCTGGTCCATACGCTTGTACATGATGATCAAAATGGGTTCGTCCCGTCGTGCAGTACCTCACTCAATCTTCGCCGATTCTTCAGAGTCGCCGAATATGCACCACAGCTGTGGCCCCATGCAGGATGCCTGATCTTAGGTTTTGAAAAGGCGTTCGACACCCTAGGGTGGGACTTCCTCTTCGCGGTGCTGCCGCGTTACGGGCTCGGGGAGGACTTCATCAGGATGGTCCGTCTACTATACGACGACCCACTAGTGAGGGTAAAGAAAGGTCCGTACATGTTAGCCCCCATCAAAGTGAGAAGGGGCATTGGGCAGGGGTGCCCTCTGTCCCCACTGCTTTTCTCGCTCGCGGTGGAGCCGCTGGAGGCCATGTTTAGGGCGAGGGGCGGGGACTGGGGGATCCCCCAAAGTGATACCATACATATCATATCGCTGTATGCGGATGACCTCCTTCTATACCTGAGAGACACGCACACTATCCCAGGGGACGTAGAACCCATATTGCGAGACTTCGCTGCAGTGTCAGGACTGGTAGTCAATGCATCCAAATCCTGTCTTTATCCATTTGACGTGGACACCCCTGACCCGCAGTGTACTCTTGATGGCACAGGCATTAAGTGGGAGGCCCACATGTTCCGATATCTAGGAATCCGTGTGAACAATCGCCCAGAGGACCTGCTTGAAGGGAACCTGGGAAGAGCAATAACAGCTATCTGGTCGCAAGTAGCATTCTGGGGAACACTCCCTCTAACAATAATGGGCCGAGCAGCGTTGGCGAAAATGATAATCCTGCCTCGGTTATTGTATTATTTTGCCAACCTGCCAATATATCTTCCACCGGCCCTTTTCAAAACCCTGGAAAGGCTAGTGAGAGGACACAGCTCCCGGGCCTCCCGAAGCCGACAGACTGTGGTGGCCTTGCCTTGCCCAACCTGGAACACTACTACTTAGCCACTCAGTTACAGTGGGTAGTGATGCGGCTCTCAGACCAGCACCTGGCAGACACAGCATAGAGCCTCCTGGCCCTAACTCACAAGACCCTTCTCGCTCTCTTCCATCCCTGTTGCAGGCAGAAGCCGTCGTTGCAGCTCCTGTTAACCGTGGCACACCGGTGCTACCGCAGAAGTCTATACTTGACGAGAGACACCAAACCGTATGCCCCCGCTCCCAATAGTAGGTACACCAAGTGGGCATGGCGCCATTACATCCCGTGAAGTGCGACATCTCACTGACGGTGGCATACAAGATCTCGGGGATCTATACCAAGACGGTACCCTGTCATCTTATGCCTCACTCATTGATGCTTACGGAGTAGCACCGGGGCATTTTCTAGAACACCGAACGCTCATAACCGCCCTACACGAGCACTGGGGTGACATGTCCACAGAACCATCTATGCATCTCACCATCCAATATTTGCACGTGATGGGGAGGGCCAGACACCTTATAAAGTGGTTTGCGACATCCCTTAGGTCCCATACAGCCTCATCGCTGCTCTCCCTATGAGCACATTGGGAGACAGATCTTCAGCAACCTCTCACAGACACTGTGGGACAGGATTCTGGAGGGCCCGATAGGCGTTCCACGTAACATGCGGTTTTGGCTCATACAGTACTTTATTATGCAGAGGGCATACCTCATGCCAGCGAAAATCAACAATACTATGCAGAGGCGTCCGCCGCTTGCCCACGTTGTCAAGCTGTTGGTGCAGATTTGCTGCACATGCTGTGGAGCTGTCCGAAATTGGGGGTATTCTGGGAGTCAGTAGTGACAGCACTAAGTTGTTACATAGGCCGGACTATTTCACCCAACTAGGAGACTTGCATTCTGCACCTATATGCGAACAACAAACATTTACGTGCCATTTCTCGGTTTCTAGCGCTGGGGCTGATCACTGCAAAGAGACTAACCACGAGGCGTTGGCGGTCAGCGGAACCCCCAGTGGTACAGGCCTGGAGGCGCTCGCTACAGGTCTGGGCCGCGGCGGAGAGTGTAGCACTGCGTAGGGAGGACGCACTGGGTCTTCGTAAGTTCCCAATTGCGGAGAACTGGGACATAATGCTACGGGAACTTCTGAGTAGCAATGAGGTCCCATAGCCCCACGACGGCCCCACAGCGAGCAACCAGCAAGGGAGACCACTCACAAGCAACACGTAACATAACACGTCTCGCGAAACGCGTGGTGGCTGCATGCTGCGCCTACACAGACACACGTTGGCTTAACTAAACTGGGGTGCCCCCGCCCTCTCTGCACTGCGCGAGTCACCCCTCAGGTGCCACCACATTGACATATTCCGCTTCCCAGCGACCCGCAAACGATCTGCCCACCCATGCCCCCCACCCAGTTACTCGTAGTTACCCCCGGCTCCTTCACCACTTAACACCCCCCTAGCAGCTCTGACATACAGAAGCAGCGAGTGCATTCCATGGGAGTGTATTCCCCCTCCTGGCACGCAACCGCGAATCACAGGGCACATACCACAGAACACCTACCTGTGACCTACCTTGCAACGCACATTTACCGCGTAGCTGGCACAGCCATCCACTTCCCTCCAATGGGTAACAGCCACGATTGCCACCTCCACTTCATTTAGATTGGGTCGCTACTGCCAGAACGGTAAACAGGATGACTGAATGCCACAACATGCCGGGGAGGGGCATGCACCCCACTGGCCCGTTCACAGCATTGCCGTCAACGTCACCTACACAACTCGTACACAGCATTAACTGTTCACTTCCGCACTCTCAAAAGCCGGCACCCCAGATGTCTTATGGCACCCCAGTAGCCGGAGGGTGCCCCACGAATGTACCGATGCCATGTTATTCTGATGACAAAGTATTATACTCACTTGTAATATCAGGTACTGTGTATGTCAGGGCTGCAGAGTTGTGAAATGTTGTATACTGTATTAAAACATTATTTCACGATAATACAATAAACAGATTCAAACAAAAAAAACAATTACATAAACCCTCTAGTCAACATCATCTGCGCTCATGGTCTCAGCATCATTGCTTTCCCGGACAACACCCAGCTCATACTCTCCCTCTCTGATAAGACCAATACAATTTCATGGGCTCTCCGAGGTCACAAAATGGATGAAACCCAACTGCCTGAAATTCGACACTGAAGAGATGAAAGTAGTACTAACTGAAAAAGGCACTTCTCTCTGGTGTTCGGCCAGGTGGCCCTCAGAGCTAGGACCAATGAAAGTGTGAACTTATAAAAAAAGCGTTCTCATTTTAACTCTGGGGCACCTTTCATAACATCTGCTAGAAAAATATAAGGGAAAACTGCTTCTATCAAACATGGTTCATCAAATTCCAGCAGAGGATCAGCATTTTTCACAGGGCAAAATCACCTTAGAACACACTACAATTCCTAAAATGAGTATGTGCCATGAACAAATGCTTTACATTGTGACTAAAATCTGTTATCACTATTTATATGAGTTATTTTTGTGACTCTGAAAGATGGGCTTGCACTACAATATATTTTAACAAGGACCATACCCCTGAACTTGTATAACTTCCATAGCATGTTGTTTATGTTAAGGCCAGTCAATCAAGGGGGTCCTATTTACAACCCCTACAAATTCCCCTATGGGTCAAAGTCTGCTCAATCTTCCCCCTTGTATGCTGTTTAGGTCATTTGAGGGCACAGGGACCTAGATCCTATAATGGCTGCCATAACATAGTGTTCATGTTGTGAATCCCCTATCTATATTATTTTTTGTGATCAGCTAGTGCTAGTCAACCCAAACTGAAAAATGACAAAAGCATTTTACCACACCGGGCACAGTATTATACCTTTGAATTGGTAAACTACCACCAAAACCAACCTGGAATGAACAAAAGCAGCACCTGCTATCTGTATTTTGTTCTTATTCAGTTTGTCAGATAAACATAGCTTTGTTCAGACACAATTTGGCACACAGTATAAGTCAAAACAGAATTATAGTGCTGCATACATTCTGCAAAAAAGGAAGTCAGAAAGCCTGAGTAGTTCCCACATTTTAGGTTGACAGCAGCTCCTATATATTTCAGCCCTCTACGATACCACCAACACTCTAAAGAAAGCCAAGGTAAAGGTGGCTCAAGTGACAGATTTACATTTTTAAAAAACTGAAACGTTTGAAACTTGATGAGGCTGGTTTCTGAACTCTGCACACTGGGGCACTGCTGTCCATTCCCCAGTGTATGCGCTCTGGTCCCCCAAATTATGGTAAAGTTGTCTAACTCCTAATTGACATATTTAAGTTCCCAGTAAGGCAAGAGTAAATGGTGCAAGAAATGCACCAATGGTTGGGAGGTGTGTTGCACTGTAAGGGAACATGGTGGCCAGCTGGGATAGCCGGTCAAGAGCTCTCCCTATAGGGTCTGGAGAGATGCATTTTCCCCATACCTCTCTTCCATAGAGACCCAGAGGCATGTAGAATATTAGGCAAGTAATAATTGGGCAATAACAGTGTAGAATATTAAAGATAGTAAACACATTAATGTGATTACTGATCAGAATGGACGACTGGTGACAGCCACTGCTGGAGCTGTGACGTGATCAGCGAATCACAGCATGTGTTCCCCTTCGGAAGAATGCTGGCAAAGTCAGCACAGACGCGTCTGGCAAGAGGCAAGAGAAGCTGAACCCTCTCCAGATGTCAGCTACTATACTGTCAGGAACTGCAAGAGCAGATGTCGACTGACACACAAGTGACTGCTAAAGAGGAATTTTCTTCATAGCAGTAAAGAAGCATCAGGGAATCAACTAGTAAGTGGCGAGGCTTGTAATACCAAAAGCTGGGATGCAATATTGACATATCTACTTGGGGGCCCGCACACTCGGAAGCAGGTAGGGGAGGGACTATATTCAATTAGGTCTTCAAGAACCGCAGCAAAAGAGATAAAGAGTAGCAGGACTAGTGTACAAAATGGGGTTCGTTTTGGAGCGAATAAAGGGCACTCAGGAAAAAGGTGGACCTTAAGAATCGTGAGGAAAACATGAAAGGGGATTCATACCTAATAAAATATACTGCACAAAAATACCATAAACCATCACTCAAGTTCTTGAGCAAGGAAGGGATGCCTAGGGAGAATTAAGCAGCTAAAAAGTTGGGCATGAAAATGCATTACGCTCTCTCTCTAAAATTGTTCATTTAAAATCCAGCTAGATAAGAGAAATCAGGTATCCAATATGGCAGATGCAAGTAGGGTTAAAAAGAGGATTAGTGATCCCCAGGGCAACTCATCCGCACATAATATACCTCTTGTGGCTCACCATAGGCTGGGGGGCATACACAAATATCTATCCCTGCAGTAGAGGTAAAGAATAGATGCGACTGAAGACTTGGAGCATAGTAGTGGCAATCGGACCCTGTAGTAGATTGTCACGGAGAAAGTTCCAGCATAGAAAGAACATACACAGAGAAGGATAGGTCCCCCAGGCGGTGCCCAAAAGGTGCTGATAGAACTCACAACTGAGATCAAGAATAGATTTGCGGTCTCTGAAAACAACCAGAAGAAATTACACATGCAATTTTGGTTAAGAAGATGAATAGTTTAACTCTATGTACACAAGCTCTGTATAAAACTGTATAGGGCCTCAATTGCAGTGTAAGCACTAATGGAGAAGAGATACAGAGGTTAAAACAAAGAGACTAAGACATGGAGGACAAGATGTAAAACAATAGAAAATAATGTAAAGCTTAAAAACAAACTAATATTACCAATTATGGAAGGACTGAAACGAGGAGATGGAAAGCTTTTTGTGGTTTATTTGCTAAAAAAAGGCTAATATCTTTACCCAGCAATTCGATAGATCTTAAGTCAGAGATTCAGAGAGTGCATCTTGACCGTTTATAGACAAATCCTAATCAAAAGAAGTCACATATTGTTCTCGTGAACATCCTTTCGTATAGGACAAATTAACAGATATTAATTACAACCCTAAAAGCTAAAACTTTACAAGTCCAAGATAATGTTTCTAGTAGGTCAGAAATAGCGCCCTCTGCACAAGATAGTGGGAGCTATAGTTGGCGATGCATTGAGCGCAAGGTAAATAGTTACATTTATTTATTTACTTACTTTACTCATTGCCGTCGTATGTCCGACTCCACTACCCCCACACCCTGCCCTGCCCCCACCTCACCGCCCCACAGCATTCCCTCTGCAAGCCGCCACTGAGCAAACATCCAGCTAAATTTAATAAAATGTTTAATATGAGTGAGCCAAGTGAAGTAGACAATTTGATCAAACAGATGCTGTTTCATTTCATTTTAAATACAAGGGAAAACTGCAGAGGCCATAAACAGGCACAAATACGAGGCAGACCAGGAGATGAGAGTGTAAAGAGCCGGAGGATCATGCCAGGAAAAAGACAGGGGAATGGTCCCCAAGGGAGGGAGAAGTGGGTTGCTGTACTGAGTGGGCAGCATTTGGTAGAAAAAAGAAAAATAGGGAAATTCCTCATATCACACAGCAAGCTAGCGGCTTATGTTGACAAATAAAGCTTGAAACATTTTTATTATTTTCATATTACACAAAACAAAGAACATTGGTTGGAAGGACTTAGTACGTCTGAAACAGAGAATGGTTTATGCACTGTAGTAGTACTAGACAGCAGGAACAGTCAATGATCTATGCATAGTAATACAGTGTAAAACAGGTTATGAATGTTCAAGCTTGTACAACCCAAATGCATACATATGAAAGCATGTCTTCTCTTCTCATCGGTTAGCAATTAATAAACAACTATGGCCCACACCCCTACAAAGAACAACACCCAATACCCTCACCTTTAGTTACCCATTACCAAGCCATCAGATTTTTAATTCCTTTCCCACCCAAAGCTTTTCCACTAAAATCAATTACTTCCACCTTCTGAATCCTCCAGCAAAATCTGAGAGCTGTCAGGTGAATCTGAGCCAACGTCTGGGGCTCATATGTTATCAACTAAATGTTCCCAAGTTCTAGCCTGATCATTTTTTTCCCACCTTCTTTTTAATTCATGAAACAGTTCAGTACCCTCGGGTCCTGCCCATTTGATTAGCTCATCTGACCATTCAACAGTCGAGGTCCCCCAGCAGATTTCCAAAGCATTGTCAATTCTCTTTTTGCAAGTATCAATACCAAATCAGTAAATCTAGTAGTAGTTTTTCACTTTTTAGGGTGTGGTAAACCCCCAAGTAGACAGGCCAGAAGTGTGCAAGGGATCTCATGTAGAATGAAATCATTGATACAGGCCACCAATACCTCACAATACCCTGTTAAAGATGGGCAGGACCATATCATATGGAACAATTCTGCTCCAAGTTCCCCGCATCTTGGACATACTGCCGCAGGATCTGCATAGAACCAATTGAATATACCAGGCATAAGGTAAGCTCTATGTAGATAATAAAAAGTAATTAATATGAATCTTGAATCCGGCATTACGGCAGACAGCGGGTATATTTGCTAGGATCTTTTCCCAATCAATATCAGCAATCTGCATCTCCAAATTCAACTCCCATTTAACTTTGAGATCTGTGAGGGAAGTTAGAATATTCACACGTATGGCTTGATACAATAACATGATCACTTTTTCAGGACCCGTCATTGTATGGAGCAGATGTGCGTTTCAGGTTCCAAGTCTCCGTTTCCTCAATGATTCCTAATTGTGACTACTATTGCCTGTTGCAACAAGATTTGGCCACCAGGAATACCAAACTCTTTTACCAAGTCTGCAAATAAGCGCAATTCTCTGTCTTGATATAGATCTCCAACGCGGTTTTACCCATAAACAGTCTACCTAGCAATCACCTCCAAAGCCCATCACAGGCCACCATTTTCAATCACCTTAGTGGCAGATCTAGCGAGTAGGGTTTAGAGACGCGAGTTCGCTGCCAGTATCGCTGTATAACCATGAGCTCAGTATAGGCTGCATGCAGCCGTCACCAGGGAGTCAAAAGGACCTACAATAAGTTCCTTAAGTCAGTAGGTGAATCAATAACACCTTCATTAAGATGCAATCAACCATAGATCCACTGGCTGAACCACTGCAGCTGTGCTGCCAAGTAATATGATTCAAAGTCCAGTGCAGCCAACGCACCTTCCTCTACAGGACTCTGCAGCTTAGCTAGCAACACCCTACGTCTATCTGTTTCCCAAATCAGTTCCAAGAGCAGTGATTCCAGCTCATTGAACAGCCTGCGAGGCACCAATAGTGACAAAGTGAGAAAAAGAAGGCAGTCTCGAAAGCACAGCCATCTTAGCAACGGCTATTCTACCGGCCACAAATAATGGCAATGTTGACCAAAGGTTTATACTACTTCTAAGCGCTCCAACAGCCGCCCCAATATTACCATCCAATAGATCTTGGCAGTTATGATATATATTAACATCTAAATAATTCAGACATGGAGGGTTCCAGGTAAGTCCGAGTTAGTCCTGAGGAGGACCAGTATCCCTGCAAAGTGGAAACAGATGAGATTTCTGCCAATCAATGTGTGGGCCTGAGATTGCACCAAAGTGCTCCTGCAAATCTATTGCGCCAGGCATGTCAATTCCAACATCTCAGAGAAACAATAGCATATTATTAGCATATAATGCAGTATAATGAGATTGCCCAAGAACTTCTAACTCCCTTTAAAATCCCCCTGCACAAGCCCTTCTGGTCAATGGCTCCTTTGCAATGGCAATAATAGGGGGGTGAGAGGACACCCCTGTCTAGTATCTCGTCCCACTTCATACAAAGCAGAAATAGTTCTGCCCATGTGAACCTGTGCTGTTGGACCTATATAAAGGAGTCTGACTCAGTGTATAAACTCAGGCCCCAACCCGTTATGATTCATTACTCGATATAGGAAGTCCCAACTCAGACTGTCAAGCATGGACAAAGGCCAATAAGCTCTGACATCCGTGGGGGGTTGGCCTGGTTTCAATAATGGGAAAACCCAAGCATCACGTGGATACAGGAAGACTGCCAGATTTACAAGCTGAGAGTAGAGTTCTACTGATTTGTTTAGCTAAAGTGTTCCCATATGAGGCAAAGAATTCTACAGGCAAGCCGTCACTTCCAGGAACGTTACTGCGTGCCATAATTTTAAAGGCCGCTCTTATTTCTTCTATAGCAATATCTCCTCCTAATTCATCTGCATCTTCCTGTGGAAGCACTCGTAGGTGACCCAGTGCCAGGAAGTCTTCCTGAGATGGTATCTTTTCTGATGGGGAAAGGAGGGATGCATAATAGCTCTAAAATCTTGTATTAATGGTGGATTGGCTATCTAAAGTTTCACCAGAGTGTGATTCGAGCTCTAAAATCATGGAACCCCTATTTTTCGGATTAATAAACCATGCTAATATGGTGCCTGTTTTATCATGCTCCGCATGTGCACAAGTCAGATACTCCCTGTAATCAAAACAGCCAAGTCTGTCAACTCGAGCTGTCAGTAATTCCTTTGTCTCAAGCAACGGGTGCTTAAGGGTGGGATTTCCCGGCCTCTGCCATTCCAGATCCCGCAATGCCCTTTCCTGGGTTTCAACCTCTCCTACTAATGTATGTCGCACCTCAACTACTTCCGAAATGCAGCGACCTCTGATCACAGTTTTAAATGCATCCCACTCAATCAAAGGAGATGAAGAAGACCCAGCATTATCTGCAAAATAGTTTCCTATGGCCTCTCCAAAGATTTTTTGGGGAAGACCGCATTACCCAATGCCTCCACCCGTAATCACCAGTCAGGAATCTGTGCACGTTCACGCTCCTAATTCTAAGAGAGTAACACTGGGTTATGATCTGAAATTGTTCGGCACAGATATTCAACACCATGTACCGTTTCATGCAAAGGCTTAGTGCATAAAAAGGTATGGAACATGATGCTCGTGCATACAAGAATAGAACGAGTAGTCTGGGGCAACAGGGTTGTCTCCATGAATCTACCAACCCCCACCGTCATTGCCAGTCAGAGGAGAAGCGCGCCAACCAGGTAACCGGGGAATAACATAAAGGTGGATTGCTCTGGTCAAGAGAGGGGTCAACCACACAATTAAAGTCACCACCCAATAATATGGTCTGAGTCAGATATGGAGCCAAAACCCTTAAAAAATGCTCCACAAAAAAAAACCAAGGTCAATATTAGGAGAATAGATTCCAACTATTGTTAAATCGCGATCAGCCAACCTCCCTGTAAAAACCAAATGTCTACCCTCCGGGTCTACAATCTCAAAAGATTCTGAAAGGGAATCCCCGGTCTTACCCAAAATTGATGTGGACGCCTGACCCCAGCCATATTTTATGGAGCGCCAATCCCTCAGAGTTTCTAAGATGGGTTACCTGCTCCCTGCCTCTTCAGGTAGGAGTGCACTTTGTATCTATAAGACATATTAGTAAGACCCCAGACATTTCAGGAGATGACATTATATTTCATGGGGTATGTCATGTGAAGTTATCAAGGGGAGGGATCATTCCAGCTCACAAAACAGGTTACCTTCTATCTTTCTATAGTATCTTAGAGCAGCAGGCAGGGGTAACTTTATAAAAAACTCATAAACAATTCAATTAATCCAGCTCTCCATCCCCAGGATCAGAGGCAAATGACTCCCCATTCAAAAAGATGTAAACTGTCCGACTTACAAGCATACAATACAAGCACAACAACAACCTGGAGGGAAGCGCCTGCTGAGGAGCTTCGTTGTTCCACAGAACAACACCTCAACAGAATGCATACATTAGAATCCCTTCAAAATTAGGCCATACATATGGAATAATGCAAAAAGGACAATTGATAGACAGAATGCTGAACAATGTCAAACATTCACCCACAGAACAGAGATCTGAGCCCATATCCATCATTATTTTTGCTCACCATGCAATTCCTATTTGTTCCCAGCCATATGCATATCAATCTTGACCCTGCTCCCCATGGGAACAGTGCAGCCTGAACTGCCAGGCCAGGTCCTCGCTGGACCGAAAACAAGCATCCTGCGGCCGGTTTTGGGGTCTCACCCCTCATTAGCTAGGCTAGCTTGACTCTAGTGACATGGAGAGCATGGACGAATGTCTGGGCATACCCATCCCACTCGCTGTCACAAATACAAAAAGAACCACTGATAGAATGCGAAACAATGTCAAACATTCAACCTCAGTGTAGAGATCTGGGCCTAAATCCATCATTTTGTTTGCTCACCCTGCCATTCCAGTTTGCTCCCAGCCATATGCAAATCAGCCGTGACCCTGATCACCACGGGTACAGTCCAGCCTGAACTGCCAGGCCAGGACCTCGATGGACCAAAAATAAGCATCATGGGACCCGTTTTGGGGTATCACCCCTCATCAGCTAGGCTGGCTTAACTTCAGTGGCATGGGGAGCATGGGACCCACAACTGGGCATCTGGTACCACTCGGGGTGACAAATGCAAAAAGAACAATTGATGGATGGAATACTGAACAATGTCATACAGTCACCCCCAGTACAAAGATCTGAAATCCATTGATTTTTTTGCTCGCCATGCCAATCCAACTTTTTCCCAGGTATATGCAAATCAGTCTTGACCCTGCTCTTCATGGGAACATTCCAGTCCGAACTGCCAGGCCTGGTCATCGCTAGACTGGAAACAAGCATCCCGGGACAGGTTTTGGGGTATAACCCCTCTCCAGCCAGGCTAGCTTGACTCCAGTGGCATGGAGAGCATGGGACCCACATTCCGGCATACCCGTCCCACTATGGGTGACAAATGCAAAAAGAACAATTGATGGACAGAATGCTGAACAATATCAAACATTCATCGCCAGTACAGAGATCTGGGTCTAAATACATCGTTTTTTGCTCAACTTGGCATTCCAGTTTGTTCCCAGCCATATGCAAATCAGTCTTGGCCCTGGTCTCTATGGGAAAGGTCCAGCCTGAACTGCCAGGCCAGGTCTTCGCTGGACCAAACAAGCATCCTGGTACCGGTTATGGGGTATCACCCCTCATCAGCTAGGCTAACTTAACTCCAGTGGCATGGAGTGCAAGGGACCCACGTCTGGGCATACCCGTCCAACTCGGGGTGACAATTGCAAAAAGTGTAAATGATGGACAAAATGCTGAACAATGTCAAACATTCACACCAATGCTGTGATCTGGGCCTAAATCCATCATTATTTGTGCTCACCATGCTATTCCAGTTTGCTCCCAGCCATATGCAAATCAGTCTTGACCCTGCTCCCACTGGGAACGGTCCACCGAATTGCCAGGAAAGGTCCTCGCTGGACTGGAAATAAGCATCCTGGGATCAGTTTTGGCGTACCACCCCTCATCAGCTAGCCTTGCTTAACTCCAGTGGCATGGAGACCACGGGACCCACTTCTGGGTATACCCGTCCCACTCTGAGTAACAAATGCAATAAGATCCATTGATAGACGGAATGCTGAACAATGTCAAAAACTCACCTCCAGTATAGAGATCCGGGCCTAATCCATAATTTTTTGCTCACTGTGTCTTTCCAGTCCATTCCCAGCCATATGCAAATCAGTCTTGACCATGTTCCCCATGGGAACAGTCCAGCCAGAACTGCCAGGTCCTTGCTGGACTGGAAACAAGCTTCATGGGACTAGTTTCGGGGTGTCACCCCTCATCAGCCAGGCTAGCTTGACTCCAGTAGCATGGAGAGCACGGGACCCACGTCTGGGCATACCCTTCCCACTCGGGTGACAAATGCAAAAAGAACAATTGATGAACGGAAGGCTAAACAATGTCAAACATGCACAATACAGAGAGCTGGGCCTAAATGCATCTGTTTTTTTTGCTCACCATACCATTCCAGTTTGTTCCCAGCCATATGCAAATCAGTCAGCTTAAAGTCTTCATTGAAACAGGCATTAGGGAGGATGTGGCCGCTAGATCTGCAAGTCCTCAACAGTAGAGAGGCCGCAATCTGTTATCATAAGGGCCAGGATATGAATAGATGGTGGCGTGCAACAGGGAGCACCTCAGTCCCTGTCCTCCTCCATAGGCTAAGCCACGCCCCCTCCAAGTTGACTCTCGTACTACCACCATTATGGTTTAGAAAGAATATAAAGAAAAGTTTTCAAATCATAGTCTTTCGGTTTTATCTTGAAATGAATTGAATGGCATATGAGTAGAAACAAAACAAAAAATAATAATGGAATATATATGAGAAACCAATGCACAATTGATAGCCCTTTGGGAATCTCACTTACTCAGAAATGAATGCAGAGATCTTTAAAACGCTACAAATAGATTCGATAATTTATTTGAACAGACAAGTTATGTTGTTCAAAGGCAGTGGCAAATTTTTTTAGAGATACTCAACTATGAAGTAAATAATGCACAGAAGTGGGTAATTGCGGAAGTGAGGGTCTACCAGAGTATATTCACATATGTAAAGATAGATGACCGAGAACCTTTTCACAATCTACATATCAGTCTATAGGAATGTACTCTCTTTATTATAATGGGGGTGATTTTAATGTGTTATTTGATAATTTGCTAGATAGATCATCATAATGCACAAATATGAACACTGCTAGAACACATGCTGTTGGACTTGGCCCTTTTTGGCAGGTTCACCCCTGAACTTTTTGCCTGGTCTGTAACCTAGTGTTGGTGGTTTTAGGCCTCTGGGCACTTTCGCACTGTGGTCCAGTGGAAAGTGCGTGCGCGCTCTGTGCACATTTAGTGAGATTGACCTGCCTCCCATAGGAATGCATTGGGGATATGTGTGTCCATGGTAATTCCTGGTGTGAGAGGAGTGCAGGGGCAAGTTTAGTATGTGCGAACTCGTGAGAATAAATGCTGCGCAATGGTGTGCGCAGATTTATTATAACTGGTGTAGAAATGCCACTTCTAGAAGTTGGCATTTATGTGTGCTCTGTGTCTGCCTGCCTGATGTGAATTGCATGTCTGGCTTGTGAGTGACAGGGGCTGGGAGGTGTGTGTGGCTCCAGGAGGGGCAGGGTGAGTCAGCGCAGGGCTGAATAGGGAGATCTGCATCTAGATAGGAGGGAGGAGTTGCACCTGGGACCTGAATAGGGCTGTGCCTTCCCTCCACAATGCTGGCTCCACCCCCTGTGGTGCGTCTGATGTCCCTAGCCTGTCCTGTGAAAGGAGAGAGGAGCTGAGCAAAACAAAGTGCTCCAAAGCTCCCCCCAAACCAGTTGTATCTGGTTCCCCCAAACCCTGTGCTGTGACACAAAGGAAAATGCTGTATAAAAGAAGGGGCTGTGACCCCATGAAAGTGTGCAGTTCCTGGTTGCTGTTCCTACGGGGCGTGCTGCTGTTGGGGCCCAGGGGGGGCTGCCAGGAGGGCTTGCCTCCCTGGGCCCTGCATTGCCCCTTCACCTTTGAGGACTTTTTGCTTCATCTAGCGCCTGGAAGCGCTATCCTTTAATTGCCCAGCCGAGCAGGAGCGGGGGCTGTGCAGCGCGAGGCTGTTCGCCTCGTGGGAGGGAATCCCGATGCGAGGGATTCCCCGTGATGCTCAAGGGCGCGGGTGCCCACCCCGCGTCTTTGCCTTTACCGATGCAGCGGGAGCCCACCCCGCTCTATATATTAATTTCCGAGGGAGCCTACCCCTCATGGCCGCAGCCGAGAAGAAAACGTTGCCGGGCCGCTGCCAGCGCGACCCGGAAGTCAGGCAACCTTGCCTGCGACGTGGGCGGGGCCGGCGGCAGGACCGGAAGTGATGGCGGTACCGGTGCGGGGCTCCCATGAGCCAAGGGGAGCCCCGGTGTGCAAAGGAAGGGAGAACGGGAGCCCACCCCGCCTCCCGGCGAAGCACCGGAGAAGTCCTGAGCCCTAGGAGAGGGCCCAGGCAGAAGAACAGTGACGGAGCCTCCAGGCTCCACGGGGAAGTCCCGGTCCCAGGAGGGGGACCGGGTGAAGAGGAGCACACGCCCAGAGAGAGCCTCCTCCAACCAGAGCCGGTGAGTAGGGCTCCGTGGGGGCGACGGCTCTTGGGTATTGTGGTACCCGTGGGGCACGGAGTCAGAGCGGCCCCGTCGGGCAGCGGGCCGCTCCAACGTTGGGCATATCTGCTCCCAGATCGGAGCATATTGTCGGTGCTCGTGCTCCCGCCCCAGCTGCCCCGCCTGACAGTGGGCAGCTGCAGCATTTTGCCGCATTCCCCTGGCGACAGAGTCCCAGTGGGGACCCCAAGGGCACAGAGGTGCCCATGCCGCGTTTGAGGGTCACAGCTGCGCCGCACCAGCGCGGGCAGCTGCTGAGGATGGGGCATGGTTGCTTCCAGAGGGCCCCAGAGTCTTGGGGCATATCGAGGCGCATTGTCGGCGCCTGGGCGGTCCCGCCAGAGAGCGGGTTGCCCCAACAATGGGGGCATGTGTTGATTGTCATGTGGGGGTCCAGAGGGCATAGAGGTGCCGGGCCCCCTTGATAAGAAGTGCCACAGCTGCACCGCACCAGCGCGGGCAGTTGCAACCCTTGGGCACAATTAATCCAAAGTCCCCGAGGGGGACAGGAGGCACAGAGGTGCCAGGCCTTCCCGTGATTCACAGCTGCCCAGCAAGTAGTGGGCAGCTGCAACGTTTAGGCAACAGTTCTGAGGGGGCATTCTTGCATAAGATAGATGTGAGATGCACTCCTCTGCCCCAGCGCAATTACGCGCTTTTGGATATTGCTGCATTGGCAGCTGAACTCTGACTTTGGACATAGGGCATGTGAGCCCTAGAGAAGGCCGTTGGCCAGGAGGGTCAGGGATTATGTGGTGCTAGGAAATGTGATGCATTTACCCTGATTTACGCACCCTGTGTTATACCTCTAGCTGTGTGTTCAGATTGAGGTTGTTTGGCATATTATGGTTTATGCTAGTGATTTGGTTGTTACCTAATGCGTTTAGGTTGTGAGTTATTCTCTACTGTGACTTACGCCCCTAAGGTGAGTTATACTTAGAAGGTTAGGGTCTAATGTGTTTAGACTGATGAGAGGATTGCATCATGTATTTATGCTGGTGAGGTTGGCGCAGAATGTAATTCGCGCCAATGTAATACTGTGCATAATGTAGTTTCTGTTACAGGCGGATGCTAAGTACAGGGGTTACCAGTGATTACTGGTTGTACGTTTATGATATGTTCTACATTTATTATAAGTGATACATATTCTAAGTTCGCTTTGTGCTGGTTCTGACAGTGGTCCAGTTGGCCCAGTCAGGTGTAAATAATCCCTTGTAAATATGACCTAGTGCCAGGTGGCACCATGTATATTATGTGAGTACTATTCTAATGTGTTATGATAATACAAAGGCTATTTTTGATATAACCTTGTGTGGAGTTCCTTCTTGTGGTGTGCCTGGTATGTTGTTGCTGTGTGCGTGCGCAAACGCTTTACACATTGCCTCCGGGATAAGCCTGACTGCTCGTGCCAAGCTACCAAGGGGGTGAGCAGGGGTTATCTTTGGCGTGTAACACCCTCGCCCTGACTAGAGTGGTGGTCTCTGCCTGGCTTTGGCGCAAGCCTTAGCCAACCAGAGATCCCATTTCTAACACATGCGCATCTCAGATTCCTGATAAAAGATTTAGAAGTGTGTGATGTTTTGCCTTTTAGATCAGGTCCTCTAAGAGATTAAACACTCCAGAGTAAAAAAAATATGGACATTATTCTAGGTAAAATTATTTTTTAAACAATAGGAGGGATTTAAATAAGGTTTCCACTGTGAGACAACTGCCTGCACATTTATTTGACCACTCAGAATTTTTTTAGAACTTAGCCTACCTAATCAAAAACGCTATTTAAGGGGGCCAATGGGCAGAAAAAGCCTGCTAAAATAAATAACAACGTATAGGAGATTTATTTTTGTTAAATAAAGGCTTGGCACCTATTAATATAGTATGGATATCTGTTTGATGTTCATTTGTTTCTCTTCTTGCTGGTTATCAAACCACTCTCTGTCTTTATGGGTTTCTTCCAGGAACAACAATTCTAGTAGTGCACGCCTTAATGTCTCTGGTTGATTTCTTGGGGTATTTTCTTTTGTTGATCCTTTAAACTAGCGGCTTGTTTTTGTTATACTCACTTTCGTATGCATTTACTATTTCTCATTGAGCCTGTCCTTTCTTCACGAGGAGACGTTTATTTTATTACCGACAACCTGTGTCTAAGCTGAATTGTGGTATTTGTAGGGCAACACTTAGTAGCATTATGTGCCCGATAAATATATATATATACATTCGTACATTGATATTTTGAGCATTTTGAATATATTGTTATTGATTGTTTACAGATACGTCCCTCTGATATTTGTACTTCAAACCACCACCCTGAGGAAGGTGAGACCCTATCGGGTCTGTCACCGAAACGCGCGTCGGCGCTGATTCACCCCTGTGGACCTATATTTATGTAGCGAATCCTATATTAACCTGCAATTTTGCCTCTGGATGTGCTTCTTTTCATTTTGCAAAACCAATTTGTGTATTATAGACTTGAATCGTATATAAAAATGTATCATCATTGTTTGCTTGATTTAATTGATATAACTGTATCTATGATGCACAACGCACTTTATTAATGAATTTGGTATATTTTGTGTCCACATTTTATGTTGTTTGTTAATGAGATAGTATGTATGATGTGCTTTTTTGGATTGTGTGAGGTACGAATGAGTTCCAGTATGAATCAGAGTTAAGATATGTTTGTTTGTTTTCTTTATGGGACGTATATCATTTTTTGTTGTTTTTTATTGAAATCTATCATGCCCATTATGTAAATTCTAATACATTTTGATATGTTTTGATATATATTTGGTCAGCTTTTCAGGTGTTGTTATTTATATATGATGCAGTGCACACTTTAAACTAAATAGGTTGAGATTTCGATGTTGAGATGGAACTCATGCAAGACCTTGTTAGGGATAGGAGCGGCAGAATCTCCTCTACTAGTAACAAAAGAGAAAACTGAGCATCTGCAATTAGAAAAGAAGATGGTAGGCATTAAATAACAATTAAAAAGTCCTGGACTTGAAGAAATAGAGATGCACATTAGCACAAACATTACAGGGCCTTCAGAGAAATTTGAATGTTACCTTGGAAGAAAAAAACATAATAAACGGGAGAGAATTAAGTCGACCAAAGCAGGAATAACGTAAATGTAGACGCTGGGTTAAATTATAGTTATGCTCGAGTAATTTGTGTAATTTTCGTAATTTTGCATAATGAAGTTTGTGCAAAATCACTGAGATTAAACCATTACACCACATTGCATGATTTCAGGTGCAAATTTTATTGAAAGATGTACTGCTCAGGTAATTTTGCAATGCAAGCAGATTTTTTTTAAGTTTGAGTTTATTAAGAACAAACAAGAAAAAATGAACAGCAATATAGTAGATATAATAAATCCTATTTAACACAGAGATCATAAGAAAAACAAAAATATGTAACGGTTATGGCTAACATGCTGTGCACAGAAGGTAGTAAATTTAATAATGGACTATAAAAAGGGGGAGGAGGGAGTGAAATAGAGGTAAGGGGGAGGGAACAATATATCATTACTTTAAAAACATGAGGGTAAAAGAGATAAGAGAATAAACACTGTAAGCATAATAATAGGAAAAATTCAATAACATAGTATAAATATATAAGCATAAAACAGCTTCTAATATGTTAAAGAAAAGACTACAAGGTGAAATTACGGTGGCTTCCATAAATCATCTGATACAGTAATAACTTTAACAGCAGAAGAAGCAGACAAAGATAAATATGTAGTTAGTGGAAGCAATAATAGATCTCTTTTAACCGCTAAGAAAATAGGGGAAACATAATCAGTGTCAAGTCTATGATGAAAACATACAGCATTCAACCAAGATCCTAAAGTAACTTTATCTGCTTGCTTCCAATTTGAGGTTATTAAGTGAAAAGCAACAGCTAACAGTAAATCTTAACAGCTTACAATTCGATGGAAATTGAGGCCAATGAGGTGACAAGGAGCCTAAGAAAATATTGAGTAGAGAAAAGGGTACATTAACTTTAAAAATCTTTTTAATTTGGGACCAAACTAACTGCCAAAACTGGTGGATGTTAGGGAATTCAAATAACAGGAGCAGGACCAACAAGTAGAAGATGTATTTGGCGAGAAAGATGCTAGTGTCGCAGGAGAAAGTAACAGGCGCTGATAAACAAACTAAAGGGTCTGTGTGGTATTTGCAGCTTGTGAGGTCTTATGAAGCTTAAGCCATAATTTATCCCAAGTAGCAGTTGGCCAGCATTGTATTAAATGTTTTTCCCAAGCCAATTCAGTCCTCGACTTGAGTCTATCCGAGGGTAATAGTAAATTATTTTTTATAATAGAAGTGGAAGGGGAAGCATCCAAGATAGGGAAAAGTGTAGTGCATGTTGTAGGGGGATTGGAAGTATTTGGTAGTGCAAGAAGATATTGATTGAGAGAGGGAAGTAGGAGGTCATACTGTGATCTGAAGGCAGCAGGCAATTAAAACTTTATTTGGAGTTCAGTAAATGATGAAGATTCGTTATTAGACAAGAGTTGAGATATCCAAAATAAACCCTTAGATCTCCATCATCTCCAGTATATGGTACGATTCTTAATTCATAATGATGTATTATGCAAAATGGGTTACTGATGAAGAGAAATGCCAGAAGGATATAAAGGAGGTAAAAGAGGAACTAAAAGCTTACGAGCATGAGATATAATGGGAGAACTCAATAAAGAAGTATTATTAGTGAAAGTTAGGATTTCCTGAAAATCAAAGAGGGTGATGAAAAATTTCTCTATAGTTAACCACAGTGGAGGGTATAAAGGAAGCTCAGAAGATAGCCATTGGGTAACCAGTTTTAGGGAAAAAGCAAAAAGATAAGTTTTGAAGTCAGGAAACCTAAGGCCTCCATTAGGTTTGTCTTTTTTTAGGTAGGAGAAAGCTATTCGAGGAGGCTTGTCTTTCCACAGAAATTTTGTTAACAGTGTGTAAATTTTCTTAAAATAATATCCAGGAATATGAACAGGAATCATAGAAATAATATATAAGATCAGAGGGGTGAGCATCATTTTAATCAAATCCATTCGCCCCCACCAAGAGAGGAAAAGAGGGTGCCAACGAGTAATAGTATCATTTAAAGTGTTGATAATGTGATCAAAATTTAATTTTAAAGTCTCAGAGATAGTCGGAGAGAACAACAGGCCCAAGTATTTTAGTTTTGAGGGTTGCCAGGAAAAACCAGTGCTATTAAAAAATTGTTTGTGACATAGAACATTTAGAGGTAATACTTCACATTTATCAGTATTAAGCCGATAATCTGATAACTGAGAAAATGTATCAACTTGTTGAAGGAAAGGAGGAAGAGAGGTTGCTGGATTAGAACAATATAAAAGGATATCATCTGCGTATACAGACATTTTAACCTGATGAGGACCAAATTGGAATCCAGAGATACGATCATCCTGTCTGATTTTAGTTAGAAAGGGTTCCAATGCTATGACAAACAATAAAGGTGATAAAGGACACCCTTGTTGCACTCCTCTAAGAAGAGGAAAGTAATCCGAAACTCTACCATTAACAAAAATTGAGGCTCTGGGACCTGAATATAATAAAGAGATTAAAGCAATCAATTTAGGTGGAAAACCTACCCATTTTAAAGCATGAAACATAAAATCCCATCCAATCCTATCAAAAGATGTTTCCGCATCCAGAGCAACAGCCGCAATAGGATAATTTAAAGAGGAAGCCTTGCCAAAGATATTAAAAAAGACTTGAGAATTGTCAGTGGCTAGCCTTCCCTTAACAAAACCAGATTGCTCAGGACCTGTAAGGTCAGGTAGGATAGGATCAATGCGTAACACCAGAATTT
Source organism: Calotriton arnoldi (assembly GCA_963921515.1). NCBI lineage: Eukaryota > Metazoa > Chordata > Amphibia > Caudata > Salamandridae > Calotriton > Calotriton arnoldi. The sequence goes on along the minus strand of CAWUFW010004433.1, from coordinate 109,516 downwards.
TAGCAAAAATCTTGTAGTCAGTGTTGACTAAGGAGATGGGGCGATAATTTTTTCGTAAGGAAGGGTCTTTATTATCCTTTGGAATTAACCATATCATGGCTTCCTGAAAAGTACCTTGAGATGCTTCATTGGCAATAAAGGAATTAAATAAAAGTAGGAGATTGGGAAGGAGGAGATTAGCAAAATGAGCATGGAATTCAACTGTAAACCCTTTAGGCCCAGGGACCTTCCCTCATCATAGTACTGAAACTGCGTGGGTAATTTCCGCTAAGGAAAAATCAGTTGCCAGCGAATCAAAGTCAATATGACGGGAGGGAGGAGAGGTAATGGATTGAACATAAGAGGACAAATCCGATTGGACTGGTTGTGTTTCTGGAGTATAAAGATTTTTATAGAAAGAAACAAATGCATTTAGAATATCATTGTCCTTAAAAAGAGGAACTCCAGCATTTCTCTGTAAAGATTCTATTCTAGCTCTGTCTCTCCTTATTTTAAATAATTAGTCAATAATTTCCACATCTTATTTTGACCTCCATAATAGCAAGTGCTACTTTTCAATAAATAGGAAGAAGCGGCTTCTGTAAATAATCTGTTAAAAGTGAGTTTAGCATCAATAAGATTTTTCAAGGAAGACTCATTGTTAGAGTGATAATTAGTGTATTCTAGCTGTTTAATTTTATTAAGTAGTTGAGTAGCTTAAATATCAAAACACTTTTTCTTCTGTGAAACAAAATTTATTATAAAACCTCTAGCGGCTGCTTTAAAAGAGTCCCAAATCATTACGGGAGAAGAGTGTGGTGTTGAGTTAATAGCAAAGAATTCAGAAGCAAAGGAACTGAATGGGCCGGAGAATTTAGGATCCAAGAGTAGGGAATTGTTAAAGCGCCATCTACCTGCATGTGGAGTGAATGGTATCAGGTCAAGATCAACATAGACTGGGGCGTGATCCGAAATTAAAATAGACCCTATTTCAGACTGAAGAGCATGTTGAGCTCGGGATTTACTCAAAAAGAGGTAATCAATACGGGATTGTCAGTGGTGCGGGCTGAGTAAAAACTGTATTCCCGAAGGTCTGTGTGGCAGAGTCTCCAAATATCGACTAGTGATTTACGGCGTATTGTAGAAGTGAATTGTGAGTGCATTTTAGTGTGGACAAACTTAACTGTTGAGTGTCTATCAAATATAGGGTCATGAATTTGATTGCAGTCACCACCAAATATAATATAGTCATCATCATATAAAAGTAGTTTGTCAGAAATTTTTGTCCAAAATACCTTACCCACAGAGACTGGACCATAAACATTCAAAATAACTAAGGGAATTTTATCAATAAGGAGTTTGACAATAACCCAACGTCCTTCAGAGTCAGACTTCTGTTGAACAACTGAAACATGTAATTTTTTATGACAAAGAATCAGGACTCCATTTTTCTTTCCTAAGGCCGGAGATGTGAAGACATCACCTACCCAGCCTTTTTTCAACTTTCAATAACCTCACAGTTGTACAATTAATATTCGGACAGAGCAAATATGAAAAGATAAAAAGATAGAAATAGAACTTTTGTTTGATATGAAGAGGAAGGAGAAAGGAAACAATGATATAAATAATAGGAAGAAGAAGGAGATAAAGAGGAACTTTATAAGAAAACGTTAAGAAAAGGAAAATATAACAAGAAACAGAAAGACAGTACAAGTCATACAAATGACGACTGAAAAACATACCTACAAAACACAAAGACGATTGGGGTAGGCAACACCGGACGACGATGACGACAACATCCGAGCCTCACTGGACGACGGGGCAGCTTTAGACTGGGTGATTACATCAACATATTGAGGAGACCACATGAGTAATAGGGAGGGAGAGATACACCTGTAATTAGAAGTAAGAGAGACAATATAATATGAGAAAGATCAACATATAAATTAATCTAGAATAGAACATCAGTCATTGAATTATACATAAAAAGGAGTAGATAAAAAATAACAAAATAACAATAAAATAGGCTTCGTAGTGTCCATGACATCTACTCCAACTTGTTGAAGAAACTTTTTCAAAGCTGCTGGATCCTCGTAAGTAGTTGTCTTTTCTTTGTAAGTGACCTTAAAAAGACAAGGGTGGATTAGGCCGTATCTGGCATTTATGGCTCTTAATTGAGGACAGAGGTCAAGAAATTGCTTCCGGCGATCTGCAGTGGCTTTAGCTACACCCTGTGAGAAGAACAAACGATGTCCCTCCCAAGAAATTAGTTTTTGGGATTTTACCGCCGACATAACTTGTAATAGATCAGTATATTGCAGAAAAAACAGAATGACACCACAAGGTTTTGTTGAAACTCTGGGACCAAGCCTGTGAGCCCGTTGAATGTTAAGTGGGACCGAGGTAGACATGTCCAGGAGCTTAGGTAAAAAAGATTGAAAATAAACTGTTGGGTTAGGACCCTCCATATTTTCAGAAAGACCATAAATACGGAGATTATTTCTGCGATTTCGATTTTCCAAATCCTCAGTGTGTTTCTTGAGAAGAGCTACTTCAGACTCTAAAGAGGAAATACGAGTACATGTAGATTGCAGAGATTCCGTAGATTGTTCTATAATGAGAACACGTGATTCCAAAGAAGACCATTTGCTATCCAGAAATTGCATAGTCTTGGTAGTTTCTTCCATGAAAGGCTTTAATGCACGTATTTCCTCAAGAATCGGGTCCATAGAAACTGAAGAGGAGTGCACTGGAGACGGAGGGTCCTTTTTAGGTCTCGCCTAGCGACGCAGCGCGAAAGCGCTGTCGCTAGCGAGATCTATTGTCACTGACTTGCTTCGGAAGGGAGACAGGAGCTGTGCACGCGCAGGCCGGACTGGAAATGTGAACGCGCCCGTGAACACGCACATACAGGCACGCGATGTGCACATCTCCTGTCCCCCTTCCATCCTTGCAAGCCTCATGCAACATCCCTTTCTTTTTTTTTATGCGCACGCGAGCTCCAAGCGCGGCGCGCTAAACACGCACAGCATGCCTCACCCCACTTACCTGCTCTTGTGGGGACTCTGCGCTGCTCCTCGGCTGGTCTCCGTCTTCAGCCGGTCACTGCAGCAACACGCGGGGCTCCGTCTTGCTCCCAGGAGCCCCGCCTAAAATCCTGCTTTGGCCGCACCATGGGCATTCACGAAGGCGGGGTGGGCTCCCGCCGGACTTCCTCTAATGTTTTTTTTTGCTTTGGCGGCCCCGTCCCTGGGCCGCACGAGCCGCGCAGCACTTATTCAAGTGCGGCGAAGTCCGCAGGCACCGCCACTGGGCACGAGCCGCAGGCCACGCCGATGTGCACGCTCACGGCGTGCCTACAACGCGCGCATGGCGCTGTTTCACTTTTTTTATTTATTTTGGGTTTTTGCAGAGCGCCCTGTTATCCACAACGGGGCCTTCTGGTGCTAGAAATGCTCTGGTAACTAAAGGGTAGAGCCAGCTGTTGGGTGAAAAGTCGTGTTTTCAAACTTGTTACTCCTGGTGAGGGTGCACAGGTAACATTAGCAGGCAGACATGTTGTACAATCCTCACAAATCAAAAACGAACGCTACACAAATACAGCACAGGTGGGTACAGCTATTTTCCCATTTCATTCACAATCAAACTTTGGAGCAGTCAGTTGTGTTCGGCCCACTGCGTAAGGCATTTTGAGAAGAACAAGAAAACAATACAACGCTCTAAGAAAAACATTGGTTGTGGGGATGAGCTGCTGCCGCCGCAGTTTATCATGATAGCCTCCAAAACCTTTCCTGTCCAGAAACACCACGGGAGGTCTGAGACGAGGATCTCCCCTTACAGAGAGTTTGTCCACAGACCCGACATGGTCTGTAATGAATACGCAGCCTGCACCAGATGCGTCGGGGGCTGGTGTATCATACTGCAGCCAAGGAGTGGGGACCGTCGCCGCTTCACATTCCTGCTCAGGAACTGCGGCTGAGGAAAGGAAGAGTTATTGCATAGGTAAGCAGATTTCCAACACCCTCTTCCCCCCCTCCCCCCTCCCCCCGGTGAGGGACAATGGCATACACAGCAAGCATGCGGAGAGTTGATGAGGGTCGTTCTGTCAACATTTGGCGACATATAACAGGGAGATCTTTAACATGTTCTCCTTTTACTTATAATTAAGCGAAATAAGTTTTACACAGGAGAACAGTAAAATAAAGCCATTTATTGCTTAAAAGGTAAATTTGTGAGGTATATGCCATCACGCGTAATTCAAGTGTGAGACTCCGGAAAATTGCTTTATTTCAGCTGTGCCCACCTAACACTGCCTCCACTTCAATATATGTCAATGGGGAAATAACTTTCCCCGATATTTTTGTTAAATCTCCCTCTTTCCAAACGTTGGCATATGTTGTGTGAGCGAATACAATCCTATGAGTGAAATATGAATGTTTTAATATTTTTCGGCATGACTGGTATTTTAAAGTCCCGGCCAGTGCAAAAGTGGGCAAAATCGCCAAAAGACTCAAGTCTTTCCCCTTCTATGTACACACTTTAAACAGTAATTATAAGAAGAAAAAGCACTAAAATGTGTTCTGGACCCAAGTGATTCAATTACTGATAATTGAAGTACAAATGCAATGCAATAGATTTCGCAGTTACAACAAAGTGAACTATTGTCATTTTGCATTCCACCATTTGATTAATGCTTCACGAAGAGAAAAAAAAAACAATAACATTTACAATGCCAATAGCTCAAAACAACGTAATTTCGAGACCTATTGCATTGTAAATGCTTGTTTGTTCTCTTGGTGGTGCTTGCAGGCGTTTTAGTCGGTGGATGTTGTTTTGAAGTGGTACCTGATAAAGATTCAGGTTTGTGAAGGGTGGCGTCCTCCATGTCTGAAAAAGTGTTGCATTTGGAAGAGACTGAGAGTTTGAGGTTTCTTAATTTCCCCATAAAAGGGAAAAAAGCGTATTTGGAGCACAATATATTCTGATGATCAAAAAAGAGAAACTACAGTATTGCAGTCTTGCAAGGTAAACTCAATCTTGCAACGAGGAGTACTGAACCACAGCTCTGAAGGACCAAAGCAGTTAGGGAAATATACAAAGAGAAAACCGCAAAAACAGTGTCCATAAAATTTGGTGCCAAAAACCTCTTAAAATATTATGCATGTAATGTTCCATAGAGGAATTGAAGAATAAAAGTCTCTCAGAAACATGAAGAATAAGGCTTTATTGCACAAGGTCACTTCAAAACAAACATTAAAATGTGCATAAATCTTCCCTTTGGTGTAGAAAAGGAGGTCAAATTATCACCAGAAAAAATGCCTTGCAGTTGGCCTTGTCAGAAGGAGAGAGAAAACGAAGAGTAGCCTCTTACATGTTTTCACATTGTATATGTGACAGAGACTGAGCAGCCAAAACAACTAAAATGGCGGATGCAGATAACTCCCTTGACTGTTGCTGGCACTGGAATTGGGTCACAAAGCTTCAGAATGAAATAAGCAAAAACAGCTGTCTCCAACTTAAATATGTATTGTCCACAAATAATGCCGTAGCGTGAGTGAAGCAGACGAATGACGGTACTGAATTACCTCTCTCATACGTCCTGAGGGAAAGAAGGCATCGCATACAAGATGGCAGCCGCTGTCCGAGTTGCTTGAGGAGAGAGTTGAGCATGTAGATAATTGGGACGCACGTCCCGAAAACTGCTCACCGGAGTTGTCCGCCGCATCAGCACTTCTTCCGATGCTTAAAGCGCCTCGCCACAGGCATTAAGAAGTCTCCTGAGTGTAATTTCACTGCATCGTTCTGAGGAGACTTAGCCAGGTGCCGCCATCATCCGTGGGCGCTAAGCCACGCCCAAAATGCGAGCAGCTTTTAAGATACATTTTTTTACCCAAGCGGACAGTTTGGATAATTTTTGAGCATGAAACAACAGGTCCGAACGCGCATGGCAGTGGTTTGAATGCAAGCAGCCGTGCCTTTAAAATGGGCTGTCAACAAACATTTTAGTTGGATTTTTACCTGAGCAGAGCGTTTGGGTAATTTTTGAGCTCAAATGTAGAAATCTGAACACAAGCAGCAGTGATTTGAATGTAAACACCTGGAAATCAACTTGAAATCACATTTTTGAGTGAATTTAAGAATTCTATCAGGAGAATTTTCAACCTGGGCAGAACAGGTAACTTAGTAATGGTATATGCATGTGCTACTCTAATAATGTAACTTGTGCCCATTATGGTCTACATGGCGAATGCTCCGAGCAAGTTAATTCCACTAAATCTGCAATACTTCCTCTTTTTATATTTTTTTTAATGATTTTCAAATACTTTCAATTGCATGCTTCAATCCTACAGTTCTGGTGTTTCGAAATTTAATGGCAACTATATTCCTTGATTATTGTTTTGGGGCCACACCATCCAGGGGGCATAATATTGAAGTGCCCCTGGAGTGCAGCAGACAGTTTTGCCCGCTTTTTGTACTCTCATATTGCAGAAGTGGTGAATACACTTGTGTAGCCCCTTCAGAATGATCGATTGTGGGGCGGATTTAGTAAACTTTGACACAACTCAGCACAGCAAGGGCAGCTGCTGAACTGCATTCCTTGAAAGGGAGAGAGCAGAATTGTGCCATATCTACTAGGATATGCCACAGTTATGCTCTCTCATAGTGCTGGTGTGCTAATGCAGGCACAATGACACAAGACAATGACAGAAACGTGTTTGTACAGGAAGGGATACCTTGCTGCACAAAAACTATTCTTAGATTCTCAGTCCTCTTTGGATGTGTTCTGTAGAATGCAGCACACATGCAAAGAGGAAATAACACGGAGAAATAAAGATAATTAGGGTTTGCATGACTTTGTAAATACCAAAATAGATTTTGCACTGAGTCAGCACCCCAAAAAGTGACCTAATCCAGACACAACATCTTAGAGAATTTGTTCCTGTATGTGCACACGTTTTGCACTGAGTCATTCACAGATGGAGCATGCCCCAATTTGTATGGGGCTATGGCCATCTTTGGTCCTGTGTCATTTTCCTGACACGTGCACAGAGATGTCATGAGCCACAAGGGAATTTTTGCACAGTGTGCCCCACAAGAGTGGAGAGACAGAGGGGTGCCAAGGCCCCCGAGGGATCCCACTTTGGGGGAATACCTCTACTTCCTTAATTTTCGTCCAGGATCTGCACTGAGAACACATGTTGTTTGTCAAATGGCACACTGTCCCACTTAGCTCTATTTTCATAACATGATCTGTTATTTCAAGATTTGAGACTGAGCTCCATGAGTTGCATCGTGCTTTCAAATTTTCTGCACTGTTTTGTGCAAGGCATAAATAATATGACCCGTAATTCTGAAAGTAGAAGAGGTGCTAAATTTCAGAAATGAAATATTTCACTTCTTTATCGAAATGCAAAAGGTAATCAAATATTGTTAATAAAAAATAAAGTTTACATTGATATCGTAAATGATACATTTTAAACTGAAAAAAAAACAGCTTGACATCTTTTATTATGTAAGCTTGAGACTTCCACCATTAGACGAGAAAGACGTGTTTTAAAGACAGCATCAGAACTTCACATTAAAGCTCAGATAGACAGTGAGAAGGAATAACTGGAAATGTGTCTGAAATAAAACAACACACCATATATGATTTCGTTCCGTGAAGGCATCCTCCACCAATGCGGCGCTATCACAGCTCCGCAATATCTTTTTGATTAGTGCTGACACTGAAGCAATTCGAAGATGTACAACAGTGTGTGCCTCGGCAGCATCATTTCCCATTACCACAAAAGGGCAACTGACACTGAATGAAAGTTTGTCTATTAAAGGACGGGCTAACCCAAATTGCTCAAGGGTACGAAAATAAAATAGGATAAGGCTATTTCAGATATACCATGCCAGCCTGTGGATTTTTCAGTGAGGCACTTTAGGATTTCATGTTCATAACAAATCCATTATCCCTCTTATCTGAAAATCTGTTCTGCTGCCATACAGAGCTGCAGTTGCAAGGGAAGTGGAATTGAAAAACCTAACAGGCATAGGAAATTTCAAAGTGCAGTATCTCAAAATATGATGAAGTAAGTCACCAGCTGTAAAAACACAACATGTTTTTATTTGTGTTTTAGTTATAGAGTATCCATTAAAACGAATGAATACGTTCAGGTACGTATTTTAGCAATGTATATATTAAAAGGTGATATTGATTTTTTTTCCTTAAATGATTGCAATGAAACCTGAAATAAAGCTTCCAGGCGACATTTCACCAAATAGCCTGGGGCAGAAAATGACATCCCAATGTGTAAGCTCCGATATCATAGGACCATTCCCGCCTAAGAAGTGCAATCGAATACACTTTAATATATATTTTGTTGTTCTCACAGTAATTATATATTCTAAAAGAAGGATATATGTGGGATGGATGCCGCATGTTAACAGATTGATAAACCAGTAATCCACCAGCTACTAAAACTTAATTTTCAAACAGCTCTTTTTCTTTTTTTTTGTAATCTTTTTTTGGAGCAAGTTGCAAAGAAAAACAAAGGTCATACAATCTCCAAAATATGTTTGACATCTTCGCCTCAAAGTAACATAACATAGCAGCAATGAATCAATCATACAAGTGCTGTGGTGCATTACAAATTCGGGAAGACGAAACCCTATTTAAATTAACAAAGCAGCAAATATTACAGTGTATCAGTGCATAATCCAAAAAAGTGCAATGTGTGAACCAATACAGTGCAAATTATGCTAATCTGTGTTCCATTATATAGCAGCAGCTATTAAAGTGGAAAGGTGTATACCAGCGAGTTACATCATGGAGACAATCCCCCCGAATATCATCCAAATGAACAAATCGGTATATAGTTCACCCCACCCCATCTCTTGCCATCTATTATATATTGCTGCCATGAGGGACACAAGAAAAAATAAATCTTAAACAATAGAGACATCAATTCATCTAATAAAACTGCCCTCCCTTTGGCACATACTACAACAGTGTAAAGGCACTCCATCTTACATTAAATCTCTGGAGGGCCCCTACCCGTTTAGCATATGCCTCCTCAAAAAATCATGTCCTGATCATTTTATTGTACCAATGAGAATATAATGGGACCACATCAGTTCTCCAACTTTGGAGAACCAATGAACATGCCACAGCAGTAACTATTGATAAAAAACATTTGTTGGTATTTATGTAGATGTTATACCTCAGGAGATGAACCATGAAGCACCAGCATGGAGGATGGGGATATTGTAGTGTGCAAATCTCACCCCAGAATTGTTGGAGACTTGGACATTTAAAGAGAGTGTGCACCCACCCACCCCCGTCGACTGCCTTACAACTAAACACTGTTCTGAGTGGGATGGGAACATCCTATGTCGCCTATCGGGTGCATAATAGGCTGTCCATCTGGATAAAAACGCCATTCTCTTAAATTAAGCAGCTCAAAGTGATTTATAGCCCACTTCAGACAGGCACTGCCATCCATTGATATTATACCTACAATTGTTTACCTAGAAAACTGCCATCCCTTGATATTATACCTACAATTGGTTACCTAGAAAACTTTTAACAGCAACTCTGGCAATACTGTAGCCTTAGCAATTGATACTAGTTTCCCACTCTCCCCAGCCTTATTTCATATATACAAGAAACCAAATGGCGAATCTCTTCCTTCATTAACCTATAATTAATTATTGAAAAGCTGGTTATCTGGGTAAAACTGAAACATAATAGCATATTCTAGTTTCCAAATTGTTGATTTAACAAGTCCCAAGAGATCAGGTTCGAACCATTATAAAAATCCCATGTATGAGCTGCCATTTTGGACAGTTAATTTCCAAACAACTCTTGTCAAATAGATCAAAAACAGGGTTTCCAATAGATTCCAAAAAAGCAGATAGGAGGAATCTATGGTTGCACCTGTGCTAAGTGCCTTCTTCAGGTGTTAGTGCAGTAATGCCCACAGAAGCATGCTTAGAGTAGCTACAGCATATATTTCTAAAAACTCTTATTTTACATTTTGTTGGGACTGCGTCATTAAGGTAGGGGTAGAATCTCTTACTCCAATGAAGTTATTGTTTGTTTGAGGGAAAGTACATTCATATTCCGGCAGTGCTGTAGGGACTGTACAACAGCAGTAGATGGCTCTTGTAAGCCGGGCCTTGACAGAATTAAGACTGGTGTGATTCTGATAGAAAGGGGCTCTAGGACGACACCGGGAGGGTCTAAGCTTATTGGAATCAATTGCATAAATTGCTTTTGAGCACGGATTGCCATTGAGCAACTTGTTCCCTGATTTTAGAAGACACAACTACAAAATTGATACTGTTCGTGTAAATCTCTAAGGGTCATTCATCACATGATTCTAACATCCTGAAGATGGTCTAGCTGATGTTCACATCACATAGACCGAAACGTCGACAATCAAGCCTACTTTTGTTCTGAATCATTTGACTTAAGGATATGTTTTCTGTTTAATCGGTCACATCTCCCTGTTGTTGGTTGAAAGAGGTGCTCACAATAACAACAATGAGGTGTCTGTAACATCAAAATATTTGGAAATTCCCAGTTGCTTTGTGTTATTTTATGAAAATCTTTTTACCTTTTGTACCCTTTAAAATATTCTTTCAATATAAATTCACTTTATTGAAATATATACACCTGTGTAAGATTTTTGTATTAGATACATTCTAATTGAAATAAGTCAATTTGTTTTCTAAGTGATTAAAATGTGAGCTACTGGATAGAGCTTGCAACCATTGTATGTAGATTGAATGCTTACTAGTGTATGATTGAATAAATCCCTTGTAGCCACACTTACTTGCTACTATCCTACTCTAAAGCACAACATTTATAAATGCAGATTTTCACCAGGTGACAAGTGTTTGTAAAAAATGTAAGGTAATCGTGCATTACCACAATTAACCGATTGCGATCCTCAAAAGGAATATTTTTTCTATGGAAATTTACTTCAGCACCACACCATTAATAAAATATGTGTTTCACTCCCTCTCTCAGCATGTAAATACACTTGCTCTTGTTTTTGTCAAGTACATTTGCATGTGTTTCCTGAATGGAAAACGACCTCCTTTTTTTTTTTAATTGCATTTTTACCCGCCAAGTCAGAGCAATCAGTACATTCTTGCAGCATTTTTATCACATAGTTAAAAACCAAATTTAGCAAAGAAAAGAAGATGAAGTTCATGAGGCAAGGATCAATTAGGTTTATGTATCCACAGTTGACCCAGTGCATTCAATACAAAATATTACATCCGGTGTAGTTGTGACCAAATTTTCTCTAACTTTTTGGCTGCTCTGGGTCCACGTGCCTTGGCAGTTGCCCTTTCACATGCATAGGTCTGTTGTAGTATGGCCCACAATTCAGGTACTCCAGGCGGTGTTAGATCAACCTATGCCCTAACAATGCATAAGCGAGCACTTACTTTGATGATGAGGTCAGGGACCTAAGATTTGGGTTCCCTCCGGTCTTTAAACCAATTAATATTTCTTTATTGCTTACGCAAAATTCCCTCCCACTGTGTGGCTATTACTTGGGATAAACTATTCCAAAATATGTTTAGCCCTGGGCATTTGATGAACATATGGACAATATCTGCTGCAAATAGATTACATTTGGGACGATATAACTGTGACGAGTTCCTAGAAGATGTCCATTTAAAAATGCGTTTAGGTGTATAGTACAACATGTGCACCGTCTTAAATTGTTGCAGTTTAAGAATAGCAGATATTATTGTCCCATCCAAAGTTTCCAGCGCCTCTTGTATTTCTGCACCAGTTACTGTAGCTGTAAGTCGTTGACTCCACTTTAAAACTACCTGTACATTATCATCTTTGACATGGGACATAAACTCCTGATACATTGTACTTATATCACATTTTGGACATTGATATAATAACAGGTAGTATGCAGAAGTCTCGTGCTCCTCATTATATTCACACTTATGAATGAGTTAGTCCATGACCTGAAGATGTTTTAAAAAAGATTGTTGCAGAAGACAATATATTTACCGAAGTACTATAAAGGATCGTAGTCCTTGAGTATCATATAGCTAGACAAGATTTTGTAATCCTATATTCCCCCAAGCTTACCCCACCTTGTCATGAAATATATTGGGGAATAGTGGATTACCCCACAGTGTGGTGAGAGCATGAACAGTTGGTAAAGAAAACTTAATACAAATTTCACGCCATATTCGGACTACGACCCTTATCACCTTGAGTCTCACCCTTTTAAAATAGTTAGGATCCGTTAGCTTATGCATTGCTACCCAACTGTACTTGTCTTAGAGTTATCTCCAACCAGTAAACTTTGAATCCGACCCATAAATGAGGCCCAGAATTTAAATGTAAAATCCGGCAGTTTAAATCCCCCTGCTCATAGGGCAGTTTCATATATCTAATGGCCCGCCTAGCTCTCTTATACCCCCATATAATACTACCAATTGCCCCTTCAAGACATCTAAAAAACAAATCAGGGACCCGCAGTGGTATAGAACAAAAAAGATAGAGGAATTTTGGCAAGACATTCATTTTATTAATATTACATCTTCCCCAAATACTCAAGGGAAGCAGATGCCATTGTCGTAGCTTAGTAATTACGATCTTTAAAAGCGGCTCATAGTTAAGGGTGACTATATTTTCCACCTGGCTGCTAAGCCAGACCCCGAAATATACAGCATCATCCGTGACTCCCATTAGTGAAGTGGGTGTTTTGAAATTAATGGTAAATTAATGGTAATTTGCGTTTAAGCTTAGAGCATGAAAATATGCCAAATTCTTCTGGCTCCTTATATATGAGATCCATAGCTATACATGGGTTAGTAGCATACACTGCTATGTCATGTGCCTATGCAGTTATTTTCAGTTCACCCCGTTTAATTTTAGTGGCTGTATATTCTGATTCAGCATCAGATGTTTTATTTAGGGCTCTATATTTAGAGCAAACTGCAGTGGGGTGAATGGACATCCCTGACGCGTGCCCCTAAATATAGGAAATAGAGAGGAGGACTTACTACCCATTAAAATTTTAGCCCTCGGGTTCTTATATAATTTCTGCACTAATGCTATAAACCTATCCCCAATTCCAAAAGCCCCCATAATCGCCCAGAGTGATTCCCAGGTGACCCGGTCAAATGCCTTCTCCGTGTCCAGCATTATCATTCCCATATGGTTCTGAGTTTGACAGGCCACATCAAATGCTGTGATTGCAGTGCTAATGTGCGCTGTTGTATCCCTGCCAGGCACAAACCTGTGCTGTTGTTTGGAGACCAACTCGTGCATTAGAGGGGCAATGAGAGTAGCTAAAATGTTGGATTAGATCTTTGCATCTGCATCTATCAGAGATATTGGGTGATAGATCCCCCTATTTTCAGATGGCTTGCCCTTCTTCAGAAAGACAACGATATTAGTCACCCCCCATGATGCTGGGGCTTCTCCCCCACTATAGATAGAGGGGCAGATTTACAAGCCCCTTACGCCACTTTTGTGCCGCCGTTGCGTCACTTTTGTGACGCAGCGGTGGCGCAAATCATGCGCCATGCTGCGGGGGATATACAACGTGACGCATCTAGGGAGATGCGTCACGTTGTAAAGCCCTGCGCCACATGAAACCTGCGTCAGGTTTCATGTGGGCGTGCCGGCGCAGGGGGGGGCGTTCCTGAGCAAGGAAGCCCCGTAAAAGTGACGCAGTGAAATCTACAAGATTTCACGGAGTCACTTTACGTCCCTGCTGCGTCAAATCCTTACGCCTGCTTCAAGCAGGCGTAAGGAGTGACGCAGCATGTTAGGTATAGGGCACCCCTGAGCAGTACTGGAGTTACGTCGCACTTGCGACACGACTCCAGTATTGCGCCACCCTTCCGCCGACAGATGCGTCACGCATCTGTTTATCCTTGCGCCATGATGCGGTGCATCTGTGGTGGCGCAAGGGTAAACTTGAGTCACGCATCTTCCCTGCTGATTTGCAGGGATGCGCCAGGGAACGTAAATCTGCCCCAGAGTTTGTCAATTCTACAAATTCCGGGGCCAGGATGTCCATAAATATTTTATAAAATTCTAGTGGGATTGTGTTCTCCCCTGCAGCTTTTTCAGATGGTAAAGCACATACAGCCACCTCCACTTCCCCTAGCCTAAGCTTTGCTTCTAAAATAGAGCCCTGCGTAGAGTCTAACTGGGGAATCTGACTCTCTCCAAGATAGTTAGCTATGACCTGCTGATTAATGCTATCCGGTTTACATAAACAGCAGCAAATTGATCTGCAATTGACTGTGGGCAGTTGTAGCTACCTCCATCATCTCCTGTAATACTTTGTATAGTGCTACGCGCTTTTTTATCAGCTATCTGATGGGCCAAGATGTGCCCTACTTATTCCCCATACTCATACTGATACATTGTATTCTTTTAATAGCTTGCTGCCACCTTCTCTATTATCCCCTGGTTAACCATGTGCCGCCTATCCTTTAACTTGAGATGTATTGCCTGTTTGAGGGGATTGCTTGTAAGAACTGCCTGCGTGTGTTGCAGTTCTAAGTCTAAGCATTCCTTCTGTGATTCAGCTAGTTCCAGTTGCATGCGCCTATTCTGCTTTAAAATGAAGAGTAACCCCCTGATATATGTCTTCATACAATCCCATGTGGTAGCCAAAGAGGCAGTGCCCTTGTTAATCTGAATACATTCGACTAGTAAGGATTTTAGATGTTGACGATACTCTACATTATTAAGCAAATGTGCGAGGGAATGAGAAAGATCGAACTCTCGATTCTACTTGTGAGGGCCTCAGTGTTAGTGCTATAGCGTTATGATCAGATATGATCTTAGGGCTTGTCTCAATCTTTGCCCCTTCTAACATCTGCTCTCTTACAAGTATCATGTAGATACATGACTATTGCCTATGGGGAGAGGAATAATAAGTATAGCAGGGTATTTGAGGTCATAGAATTCTCCACGCATCCTCCAGTCTATGTAATCTCTTCAATTCCTTTATTGATGCCCTAGTTTTAGTCATACGAATATTAGGTTGCCGATTAGTGGAGTCGATATTATAATCCATAATACAATTAAAATCACCCATTACTACCAACTCCCCTTCCCAATCAAGCAGTTCTAAGCTAAGGTAGTCAAACATATCAGGTTCATCGGAATATGGGCCATAAACCACACAAATAGTGTATCTCTGAGTATTAATCAGCAGCTGAGCAATGGCCCAACTCCCCCGCTATCTGATGAGGTTTTGGTGATTTTAGCTGCTAAACCCTTACATTTTATTATAGCCACCCCGTATAGATATTGTCTGAGATGAGCAGGTGATACTATCATACCCCAATTGGCTTAGTGTCTGCTAATCTTTATGTGCTAGATGCGTTTCTGTTATACCTAAGATATGAGGTTTATACACTGTCAATTCCTCTCGGGCTAACTGCCTTTTACGAGTTTGATTTAGCCCAGCAACATTCCATAACATCAATTTCAATCTAGACATTGTATAATTTTGAAGCACCCACCAAAAATGTTTCCTCCTGCCTTCAATATCAAACAGTCTCCCAGTCTCCCAGACATTGCATTGCCTTTTGTATATACTTTCTGAATGGTTATGACTTTTAAACCCCACCCTCCCTAAAAGTTCATTCGTTATAACTTCCATTTCTACACAAAACTTAACTCCCCCACCTCGAAACCCCTTCCACCCACCTGTACCTAGAAAAGGAATCACCCATCCCCTTACCTGCCAGCTGATATGGCGGTCCTCTGGGAACACCCGCCATGGAACACCCACCTCCCCTGCTGCCCACCAGAAAAGAAGAGAAAAAAACGGACATTAGTGGCCCACAAGCTACCACAAAACTACCATATCTGATTTGCCCCCTTTAAGTTACTAATTTGGTATCTTATCTCCCAAATCATAAGCCTAGAGCCATTGACTTAAAGCTTTAGATGCTTCCAGTTCAGAATGAAATATTTGCTGATGTCCATCTTTGATGATTTTAAGACGTGCGGGCTATTGCAGGAACACCTGTGCACCCACTGCCTTAAATGGATCAATTAGCTGGCGCATCTTCCAGTGTCGGTCCATTGTAGCCTTACATAGATCTGATTGCGCCAGAATGGACATCGACTCTACCTGTAAGGGTGCAGCTGGTCATGCTTTAAAGTAAATGGCATGTCTCAACAAAAAGTTGCCAACAAAAATGCGAATGGGGCGAGGGTGCACTAAATGTACCTGTCCGGTTTGTCTTATTGCTCGTGGCAATCTATGAGCCCTTTGAATATGGGAGTCCATGTCCCAATCTGACAGCTCCAGAAGGGCCTTCTGCAGTAAGTTCACCACAAATGTTCTAGGGTCTCTGCCTTCTTTCCATTCGGATATATCAAACAGCTTCAGATTGGTGCTTCGCTGCCTATTCTCCAAATCCTCCAGTTTGCGTTGATGAGCCGAGATGAGGCCTCCTTGCTCCTGAACTGTTTTGACAGTCACTGACTCAACTTCTTCAACACTTGCAACTCTTTGCTGTAGTTCTGTCATATCAGCCGACAATACTGCCACTTTGCTAGAGACATCTGAAAGAGACTGATGTATCGCCGCACTGCCTGCCTTAACATGCGCATAGTGTTCCAGAGCCTCCATCCCCTGGGTTTGCAAAAACTGAAGGATTGTCGACAAGGTAGGCTCATTAGTACCCGATGCTCCAGCACCGGTATCAGTTAGGAGATCACCTTATTCCGTTATATCCAGAGCAGGCCTTGTGGGGAGGTCTGTCCTTTTACCTGTTCCAGGAGAGATAGTCGAGCCAAAGTTAGGACTGCCCCCACTCAGTGTGTGACTCCCCTCCCTGGATGATACAGCTTGAATTTGTGCAGTAGAGCTGATGTTTGATAATCTCGTTATCATAGCTTTAACCTCCCGCTTAGAGGTGACCCACTTGCATAAGGGACTGTCTTTAGAACCTGTCTTAGATCGGCTTAAAACCGTGTGATCCGATTGGATATTGTTGCGCTGGCCATATCCCTCTTTTTGGCTCCTTTAATACCTTTGGCTCTAGCTTGCCTCTTATTTAAGATGTTATTATCCGATATTCCAGTGTCCACAGGTGGTTTGTTATTAACCCACGCTTCCGATCTCACATCATAGTCTTCATCCTTGTTTTCAGACTGCCCAGCTAAATTATCATTCTCCACCTCTAGTTCTGTACTTTTATCCATTGTGATAGCGGTACTTGAGGAAGAATTTCCGAATCCTTATAGCCAGCTTCTGCTCTTTCAGCCACTTAACCTCTTTCTAGGGATTATGTTCCACCTTTACAATTACCATTACTGTTGTTGTCCATAGGGCAAAGATCCGCATTATTGGCAGTGAGTTCTGACGTATTTGTAGTGCCAAGTTCGCCATTGAGTGATGTCCCCTCCCGAGGTGATTTTGATATACTGTTGCCTGTAATTTTAGCTAGAGTACCTCCAGCTCCATCTCTAAGGCAGGTACAGTTGTTAGATCTATTGGCAGTTCATTTTCATTGACTCCTTTATTACTCTAAACTGCCTTCATGAGCACTTCTTCCAAAGTTAAATCTGTTGTTTCAGCTTCCCCAGGATTGCAAGATTGTAGCAGTCCTACTGCATTACTAGACTGCAACAGTTTCATTATGGGCCGCCCGACCCGAGATCCCACTGCTTTCCTGGCTCCTGATGCTCCTCTTCACCTGCCGGTGCAGTCGTATTGCTGCGGCCTCCCCGACCTCCTCGCAGTACAGATCCACGCGGTAGCACCTTTGCTGGTTTTCGCTTTTGCCCCTGGATGGAGCTGGTCTGCCAGCGAACCGACAGCGCCTGCTGCTGACGCCCACGTAGGACAACACAGCGCTGCCACAGCTACGCCTCACTCTCTGCCAGCAAAATGCAGAGTCCACAGCACTGTCCACCACCACTGCCTGGGACGAAATCAGCCCAAATCAGGTACGTAAGCCAGCACAGGGTTGGGGGTATACTAGGAGAGTGTTCACCGTGTCGGCCTCAGCCCACCATCTTCCTCTCCTCAAACTCCCAAAACCGGAAAACTACATCCAAGTGGTAAGCGAATACTCAACAGCATCATTGTTTCATTTACTGTCACAAACTGCCTTACATAGAAACACCTACAATCACACACCTTAAAGTAAACCTGTGAATGAGTCAATTTGGCCATAATAGCAGAACTGCCACATTCACAAACAAGGTCAGGGAACTACCATCTCATTTCTGGAAAAATGTCAAAGAAACAGAGATTCAAGTCAGAGAATACCAGTGGACTAAGCAGGAGTCTTAAATCAGCAACTATTATACAATTAGTGAGTTAGCGTAAACCAATATGTAGAAAGGTTCCAGAGACGCCACTGCCATATTTACTCCACAGTGATGCTGTTACTGTGCATTGTGGGATATACATTCTCCCAGAGTGCTTTCTTGTTCTTACCTCCAAGATGGCACAAGAGTGATCTGACGACAAGGAACTATTCTTTGCCTCAAATTCAACAAATAGCAAAGCAGATCAGCTCAGACTTCTTCAAAGTTTTCCAATGCCTTTTGTTAAACATGTCCCAGAAACTCATGTTAGCTTTAGGAGACTTCCCAATTGACTTATTCTTCAAAGGAACTAACTTTAAGCATTACATGACCTCCACAATTTAGGACACAGCTCCCAAGTCAGCATCTCCTTCTGACTATTGTTAATGTTCCCTTGAAGCTGAGCAACATATTTCCTCCTAGGAAGACTGTCGGAAGTCATAAACTGAACATGGCATCTAAACTTGCCTCTTTCTAAAACATGTATCTTATTAGACCTCTGCATCTGTATTAGGCTCTGTCTCAAATGCTGCTTAAGTAAAGCAGGTAGTTCAAATGTAATGATATTTCTTTTATCAATACATGTTACATTAAAAGCACAGCTTTTCTATAAGAAAAAGATAAAATACACCATGAAGTAGAAATTTAACTTACTAGAAATTCAGGTATGCCGCAGCAGTTATCACATACTGGGGCAGAATTAGTTGTGTTATTAGGGAGAAAGTGGGAAACGATATGTCCTGCATCCTAGATTTCCAAATTGACATCTGAGCAGAAAACTACAGTTGACTTGAATAAATAGGTTATTAATATTTTCCTTGGTCTAAGTGACATCTTAACCTTGCAGTCGTAGGAATGCAGTAGGGGCTAGGACACTTCATTAGTACAGAGTGTATGGGCCAGTAGCCAGGTTATCAGAGCCCAGGCCAAACTCACACTTTGACTTTATTATAACCGTATGTTAATAGCAGATTTGGCACTTTTTTATTCTTGAAATATTAATTTGCACAACTCATGTATCTGTGAAGACTTTTCCTAGTAGCTGGTTCTTCTTTTAGTTCATGATGAGTGTGGTGCAGTTTTTCTTTTATGGCACACCTGGTTGGACCACGGAGTCCATCCATTTTAAGGAATGATTTAATATGGAATTGTGTACACCAGGGGCCGTATTACAGAGCGTCCCCTGTGGGTGCAACAAGTGTTTGAGCCTGCTTTGTGCGCCCCCAGGGCATGTTGGTATTACAGATGGGGCCGCAGACACATGTGCGGCCCCTTCTGTAATACTGAAAGTGCTGGCGCACATGTAGCGCTAGTGCTTTCCAATCCAATCCAATCCAAAATCCTTTATTCGGTCTTAAAATTAAGATCATAAAAGTATTTACAATAATGTGTGATACATTAAAATATTCATAAAATTTACATACATACTTGATAAAAATAGTGTAAACAGTCCTCATTATAATGATCACTTCATGTCTGTGTTAAAAATACTAACAGTAGTAAGCACGGCAATAATTAGTCAAAGATCAACCTCTTTCTTTTTTTAACACATAGCCAGAGATAAGATGCCAGAGCATAACATACATAGGGATTCTCCAGCAATTTAAAGTAAAACAGGACCACACGACAAAATTTGAAATTGTACCTTTTACATATCGGAACTATGAATTTACGACGTTCATCTGAGTAAAAACCACAGAAAAACAAGATATGAAGATCATTTTGTACAGACTTTTTGTCACAAGGACACAGTGCAAGGTCAGAATGTTTGTATTGATTACCTGGGAACCCTAACATCAAAGGTATCATATTTATGCGGAATCTCAGTAAAATATATTTATAGTAAGAAAGCTTCCCTCCATCAATACTGGTGTTAATTCATAGAGACGGGCAGCTTGGGAGGAATAGATTTTTTCCCTTCTCAGATATTGTGCCCTAAGTATAAATGTCTCCACCAGTTTGCTTTTTGAAAAAGATTTGCAGGTGGGGGGATTTTTGAAAAGGAGACTTAACCCAATTGCCGAGAATTCTGCTTCCACGTAATGCAGCCACTTAACTCGGGTAAAATTTGCTGATTTTAAAAGCAATAATATCAGATTTTGCGTGAGAGGCACTGTTGTCCTACGCCAAATAGAGTGCCACAATAGGAGCGGAGCCAATTTGATAGTGTCAGTGATATATGGTAAATCCAGCTCCCTATGTAGCACATAGTTTGAGTACGACTGTGGGACAGAGGTAAAAGACTTAAAAAACTTATTCTCTATGGACTGGAGAGTAGCAATGGGAGCCATTCCCCAGATTGCTGCGCCAAAAACCACCGCCGCCTTGGTTTTGGCGTGGTAGATCTTTTTCATTGGTATCAAGGGTTTGGCTCCCAGCTTTTTCGCAAACTGTTTCAATAATCCCAAACTTCTCTGCATGCCTAATTCTCTGCCCTCCACTAATTTAGCCCAAGATTGGTTCTTATCAAAAAGGACACCCAAATAGGGGAAAGAGTCCACCACCTCAATCTTACCAGAATCCATAAAAAAACTAGGAGGTTTATCCTGTTTCCGCCCCCCCGCAATGATGACAAAGGATTTGCTTTGATTGACCCTTAGATCTAGTAAATCCATAAAGGACGCATAGGCCGAGATGAGGTGTTGCAACCCCCTCCCTGTTCTTGCCATCAAAACGGCATTGTCCGCATATGCCAGCATAGGGAGGTGCTGGTGGTTTTCAAGTACCGGGACATCCAAGGCTGCGGCCTCTAGATGGTTCCCCACACCATTCGTGTAAATCGAAAACAAGAATGGTGCCAGGACGCAGCCTTGTCTTACCCCTCTCAAGATGTTAAATGAGCAGGTACACTCCCCATGTCTCCCATAGCGGACTGCAGATGAAGCATCCATATACAGCTGCCTAATAAAATCAGTCAGGGCCTGATAAAATCCCATCTCACCCATTATCTGGCAGAGTCTCGGGTGGGACACGCAGTCAAAAGCCGCGGAAAGGTCCATAAAGGCAAGATAGATCTTCCCACCCTTGACTCTGGTATATCTATCAATAATTAGTGACAGGTTCAGACACTGATCAACCGTTCCTTTGCCCTCCTGAAAGCCGTATTGTGATGGCATTAAAATATTTTTAGACCTCGCCCAGTCCTCTAGTCTTTTTAATAAGAGACGTCCCATAAGCTTAGCCGTTGTATCAATCAGAGATATCGCGCGATAATTTTTGGGATTATTTTTGTCACCTTTTTTATGGATTGGTACGATGGTACTCGTTTTCCATGACTGTGGCGGGCCTATTATGGCAATTTTATTAAAAACATTCTTTAATAAAGGAACCCATATATCTAGGTTATCAAAAAAAAAGTCCATTGGAACCCCGTCAGGGCCCGGAGCTTTACCCCGACTGCAGGCATCGATCCCATTCCTAACTTCACTAAGACTAAATGGAAGGAATGTCTCAGATGCACTAATAGGAGGGGGTGGAACATAGTCCATTGGGGAAAAAATACTTTTGAAATGGTCCACCCAGGACTCCTCCCCCACATTGACATCGAGAACTGGATCGTTAGGACTTTTAAAATGGGGGCCATTTACTATTCTCCAAAACTCCTTTGAGTTGCCCGAGGCCGACGCCTGCTCAAGATTGTCCCAAATTTCTGCCTTTAATGCACTTTCCCTATTTAGCCTAGCCGATTTATAATCCTTTCGTAAAGTCGAAATTTCTATGGAATTTCTAGGCTTAGCCCTTAAAGCTATGGTAAGGGCTTTCTTCGTCCGGGTACAACTAGAATCAAACCATCCTTTATCCCTTTTCCTCTTGTTGACATCATTCTTGACAAGGAATTGCCTTATGCCTTCCAGAAAGTCTACAAAGGAAGACACGACAGTCTGAGGATCGTTGTTGGGATCTAGGCAGTCAATTATATTGGGGAGGGTTTTCAGTACAATAATTGGTATCAATTTTTCCTTATCTATTTTAGGCCATTTCAATTGGAATCCATTCCATTTCGCTAAGATTGGCTGATCCATTGTCTGTAGGATTGGGACTGTTTTAAATTTAAAATTATAATCAGATTTAACCATTGCCTGATCGCTAAAATTATTAAATTCGATGGTTACTTTCTCACATCTTAGGTTTAAAGGATTGGAGACCAATATAAAGTCTATTGTAGATACCTGTCGGTCTCTACGGAATGTAGGCAGTAAAATATCATTATTAGATGCCAGCCCATTAAGAATCACCATATTTCTTGTCGACTTTAGAGTATTAAGGGCATTTCAATATACATTATGTGTAAAGTGATAAACAGGGTTACCCCCTGTATCCTCCACCCCGCAAACCCTTTCTAAGTTATACCTACAATGGTGCAGGTTGAAGTCTCCCAACCATATAATATTTAAAACCACCTTATTAGCCAACATAATAGTCGCTTTCTCAATGGCTCCATTTACCTCATCCAATATTTCATGCCTATTGGTAGTAAAGTTGTTGTTATAGAAATTTATTAATAGCCAGTTCTCTTGGTTAGCAAATTCCAAGGTAACAAGGTGAAAATATGGTGAGTTACTTTCAATCATTTTAATTTTGGCTGATAGGGTATTAGGAATCAGTGTAATCAAACCACCCTTTGCTCTTCCTGATGGTGAGGGAATAGCCCCTGACTGAAATGAGCGGTACCCATTTACATGTATATCCTCTATGGCCCAAGTCTCTTGGAAGCAGATTATATCATAATCCTTCCACAAGTTGAGCCATTTCTCATCCCCAAGTTTATTTGTGAGACCTGCAATATTCCAGGATACAATACTTAATACCTCTGCAGACCCCCCAATGATATTTGTTGGTACTGTTATCAGGATGCCACCAGCTTCAGTAGAGGGACATGCAGGGGGTGGTGAAAGCTGCCTACTCTCTCTTCTGCCATAATGTCAATCACATTGGTCCAGGCCTGATAGAGGAGCAAATCTGTTTACCAATGAAATTCCCCGTCCACTCACCCCCTTTTGATAATCTGGGTTTTTCCTAGGCTGTAGTGAAAAGCCTGACACAGAGTGTAAAGAAGGCCTGTAAAAGTAACCAAGCGAAACGGCAGAAATCTGTGTTCCAACAGGAGGAAATCTAGTCAACTGATCGAGGAGATAATTTACAACATGAAAGTTGTTAAAGTTAATCACAACACAGTCCCCCGTAAAAGTTTTCTTTGACCCACCCACCCACCCCGCACGTCTGGCCATAATGATTTGGTTTGCGAGGTAAAAAGCCTCATTGTTGGGACTGGGAACATGTAGTTTTAACCAATGTAAACATTTGTCCATCAGCTGCACAGTAGACTCCATTTTACCCATCCTCAGCCGAGGAACATTCCGCAGAACTACCACCAGAGGCATTGCTGCTGCAAGAAGATGGATCGAGTGTTCGTCACTGCTGAAATACTGCCCTGCATTTCCTATATTTTCTGTATTATCGGCGCCCCCCCTTCGATCAGGAGGCTGGCTAGTATGGAGTGTAGAGTCCGGGGCCAGTAGAGGATACCACGTCTACTTCGCCACAAAGTTGGCAAGGGCTCCTAGATCCCAGGTTATCGCCTTCTGCTGTACAATTAGACGGTAACACTGCGGCCTTAGGTGCACAATGAGGTGAACCCCGTGTTGGCATACTAGGTTCAGGGGTGTTCAATGTGACTGTCCTCGGTATGACTTGGATCTGTGCTGACCTCACCTCAATTGCGTTGGCCTGAAGACTAGTGATCTGAGTGTTATATAGAACCAGATCACTTTCCAATGAGGTCAGTCTCTCCTCAATTCTTATTAGTTTATTAATAAGGGGGTCCAATAGGCGGGTGACCGAAGTTTCTATCTGCTTCATAAAGTCCTCTTGCAGAAAGAAGCTGTCTGGATCCCTCAAGGTACTAGGTTCTGATACCCCTGGATCAGAGTCATCAGGCCTTAAGCGTTTACCGGAGCCACAGGCTCTTGTAAAATTCTTCTTTATTTGGCCACCCCTTCTTTTCTTCACTGGAGGACCCACTTGAGAAGAGTCCGGAGCCGGAAGAGCCGGAAGAGACAGAGCTGACTTGGTCCGTGTCATTATACTGTCCGTTACAACTAAACCCGAGATTACAGCGGGGCAGGGGGAACAATCGAAGAATTTTGAGCCACCCGAGATGGAGATGGAGAACTCAGAGGCAGAGATGGGAAAATGACAGTATTTGAGGTGCTCAGAGTGCCAAGGGAAGAGCGTTTTTGCTGGATAAGAGAGTCCAGGGAAAGCCGTCTTTCCGTTATTTCTATCTCGTGCGATAGAACATTTTCCACCCTAGTAAGGAAGGCATCCAATGTGCCTACAACCCCCCCCCTGGTTTCTCCTTTTGCCCCTTCCTTTTACTCATAGTCTGAGCAAGGGGGTAGAACCAAACACAGTGAAGACAGGAATAGGGCACAGTACCTTATCTCAACGTGCAACTTAGAAGGGGGCCCAGCCCGGCCTCCTTCGGGCTCCGACGGGCGTGGACGGCCCGGGCGCGGCCCGGGCGCGGACCTGCGGCGGTGTTTTGAAGCGCCTCCAGGCGCGCGGGAAACCGGGAGCTGTAGTCTTCTCTCCCCGTCCAAAAGAAGCACTGGAAACACTGGATTAGAGAGTTGCCCCCTATGGCTTCAATCAATTACCGCACGCACTCTTTCCAGGATCAGCAGCCTCTCAATATTTCATCGGTACCGCCGGCTCCAGATGGCTGCTTTGTGCTTCACATGAAGGAGATCCGCTTCAAAGCGCGCCACCAGATCCGCCTGCGCCACGGACGTTGTAAGGGGTGTGCAGGGCACCAGTCCCCTGCACTGCTCCTTTCTCCTTGATTTCGGCGGCTTCTGCTCCACGGCTCCAAGACGGGATCCCCAGGGCTGGACGCAGCTCCTTTCTCCTTGAGTTCAGCGCCCAGGCTTCGGAGAGCACTGCCGTGGACACACCGCTTCCTTTGGGCAAATACCAAGTTAAGGCTTACAAAAGGGTCTTTAGATAACATCCATCCATTTCAGTCCTTACTTGAGGACCATCCCCACAGGCGCAGCGGAAGGGGCTGTGAACGGCCAGGCGTGCCCAGGAAAGGTTCACAGCACGTGCAGTGATGTACACGCGGGATGACAAAGCTGTACCTGTAAGCTAGTGCTTTCTTAAAAGGGCATTTCCCCATTTACATGGGATCAATGCCTCATGCAAATGAGTGAATCCCTTTGCCTCTGTGCCCGCCCCGTATTATATTCACGGGCACAGAAGCAAAGAAACTATCAGGAGGTGCACTGACAATGCAACACCTATAAGGTGGCGCACTGTCAGTGCATTCCCTGATGGCAGCCTTTTGGAGGGGGGGGAAAGGGTCCTGTGGACCCCCCAGACATCCCCTTGCAGGCGAGTGCAGTCACTCACTGCACCCGTCTGCAAGGGGATCTCAAATCCCTCTTTAAAACGCAGGCGGGTTGATGCCTGCACAGAGAAACACAAAGCAGCTTTTAAACAGCTGCTCCATATTTCTCTTGAATGCACTGCCCCCAGGGTAGTACAAGATTGCAGCTGCCCTGAGGGCAGCGCATTCTACATGATAGGGTGCAATTTTCCTAATTGCACCTGCCGCACCTGCCTAAAGGCGTGTTGTGGCGCAAACAGGAAAAGTGTGCCCTATCTATAATAGGGTACCTGGTGTTTTATTCTTTGTGAAAAATGCCTCATATTATAGAGTCCACCTTTACCAAACAATATTTGTGTTTTATTTCTAAAGGCTTTAACCTTATCCAATTATATGTACAAGGAGTTTCATGACCCGGTTCTCTCCCTTCTCCAAATGTATGCTGGTGTTTCAATTAGTTAAAGAAGTTAAAGAACAATGGTTCCTAATCACAACAAAATGTCATGGAACTCAAATAGTGGTTTTTATTTATGATTAGAAAATCATAGAGTTACAAATTTGTATCCAACAATAAATCACAATGTCCAGTGTGGAGCAAAAGTGCCTGTGCATGGTTCTCAGAAGGGTGACACACTCATATGTTATAGAGAAAGAGTTATGTATCAAAGAGCTTTTTTAATAGACGATCCAGAGAACAAGTTTAGATATGAATTTCATTGGGTTGACCTAATTAGTCTATGGCGATTCAAACCCTATTGATAATGGGATCATCATCAGGACTCCTAATATGTAGGAGCCTACAGAAGTAACTGTATGTACTTGGGGAGGGAAAAATAGGGCATGGGCAAAAAAGAAAAAAGGAAACATGAATAAAATAATATATACACAGGCACATTGCATGCAATCAACCATCATAATAACCAACCTCTTACTTAAAAGCATGTACAAAATCAGCACATACATGCAGGGAAATACCAAAAGAAATGGTTCTGAGAGATCCATGAGGAAAAGTGGGAGAAGAAGTAAAGGGCATGATGAATTACTGCCCTGGATGGGGTATCTCAACTGCATAGGAAAATAAATACCTGTCTTAGTAGAGTGTTTGACTCAGTTGAAGCGCTGGTCTGAAAAGGGCAGGATGAGTAACGTCTTTTTGGGCTCACATATATCAGGAGTCCAAATGATGATCCTATTATCAATAGAAATCGATACACTATCGACTGATTAGATTAACTCAATAACATTTGTATCTAAACCTGTTCTCTGGGTTGTCTATTAAGAAAGTGTTGTGATACACAACTATTTCTCTATATCACATGAGTGAGTCACTCTTCTGAGCACTGATCATGGACACTTTTGCACCTTCTATATTGTGATTTTTTAATAGGTAAAATGTGCAAATATGTTCAATTATTTAATCATAAACAAATATTGACTATTTGATTTCCATGACATTTTGTTATTATAATGGACCATTGTTCCCATCTGCTTTTACTGATGTTAGTGATCATGGGGGTTTCCCTTGATTCTTAGTACAGGTGTTTCACTTAATGTGTTAGTGCAACAGCCCTGTACATTCATTGTGGCATGAAATTGAGAACACTGCATTGTTAACAAAGTGGCCCTGTACTGTT
The DNA here is from genome assembly GCA_963921515.1 of Calotriton arnoldi. Taxonomy (NCBI): domain Eukaryota; kingdom Metazoa; phylum Chordata; class Amphibia; order Caudata; family Salamandridae; genus Calotriton; species Calotriton arnoldi. The sequence continues at coordinate 82,179 of CAWUFW010004433.1, read as the reverse complement.
TGTGGTTCACTGCTCACTCAATGCTATTTATCTTTTAACTAAAATGTGCTTAATCTAAGGGCATTTTATTAAAACTGTAATACAAGGTAATGTGACCACAATGTAAAGTATACATATGGTGAAATTGACTAGCACAAGAGATTTACTTATATGCACATGTAAGAAACTTAAACTATGATTTCAGATTACCACTGAATATATGGCATAACAGAGTCTGTAAAGTGAAAATCTCAATAAGATTTTTATTTAAAATCCTGATAACTCAGCATAGAGACCCCATTGCCAGGGTAAATATCATAGGAGATAGAGGGCACTTCTGTTTTGTGCCCCTGTGTGCTCCAGAGATTGAATTTCATGGGTATAGCCACTACCCAGCTCACCTCGTAGTAATCCACAACTCAGTTATGGGTTTCACACAGTGAGATAGAAATCACACTCATGTTGTTTATTGTATGCAAGTATTGTTCCTGAATAACATTATTGAATGCAAGTATTGTTCCTGAATAACATAATGTGTACACGTGAAGTTCTGAACTGGTTAAAAAGCCCGGAACACACTTGTGTATTATGAACAAGCTACAAAAGTTAGGAACACGAGTTGCATACACGAGTATGCTAATGCGAGAGGCACCAGCATCTTCCTTCCACATGTGCACACGTCTAAACAGACAAAACTTGCTACATGTGTCAAAGAGCAACAGCAGTTGAAGCGAGGGTATTTAAACCGCTTCCGTCTTTCGAGACCTGCTTAGCCTCGTTAATCGGCTCCACTTACCTGGCTCCAGTTCCCTCGTCGGCAGGGTCTCTTCCCCTATTCCTCCTCTTGGCTCCGTCATCCTCTGGCTGCCAACACTTTTGGCTGGTCTTCTCTCCGGCGTCCTCCTCCTTCCTGTTTCCCGGCTGGGAACATCAGACCCTGTAAAGGAAACAGAAACAGAAACAAAACGATGTTAAAGATTGTTCAGTCAAGTAAGGTAAAACAGAAGATTAACTCACATCGCATTCCGGTGAGTTAAAAAAACTCCTTTTGTATAAAAGCTAAGACTTAGGATCGCTTGTTCACGAAGTAACTTTAACGCAAGAGGAGAAAGACTTGAATTGTTTTGCGGTGAGGTTAGCCGCTAAAATGCTGAACTGAGTGAGCTAAACAAGAGACATTGGTACAAAGACAGTCGTTTCCAGAGACATTATATGCCTTGGACGCTCTGTAAAAAAAATTGTATTTGATGTTTATTTGTTGGAATGTATTTCTTTGAGGATACAATTGAAAATGGACAAGCAGATTATAAATAGTAAGTAGGATTGCATATATCCACACTCAGGGGTCGATTCCGATCCTGGCCGGAAGCGCACCTAACAGTATTCGTCCGGAAAAAAAAACAGCCGATTGCGTGTTTCCCGACCGATTCGAACATTCGTCCGGACGAACAAGTACGATGCTTATAACAACCCAGATTCCGAGCGAGCCGTACTTACCCAATCCAGCTCCTGTTCCCCACCCGAGCCGGATCCGTAAACGCCGAATCGAGTCGTACGGAAGCAAATACACAGCACCTTCCGGCCGGTCGAGTACGATGCGCACTCCGTACGCGCCGAACCCGTCGCTACGTCTGGGACGTATGAGCATCCGGGCGAGCCGTACATAAGCTCCGTTTCGCGCCACAAGATGATCCACGGCTACGAGACGAACAAGCCTGCTACGAGTACGACTCGAAGACATGAGAAACCCGAATGAGACGATCCAAGCATGAATCCCATTGCGCAGGTCCTACCTATACTCTACATCTATTACCGGGACCGGCACGGACGCGTACGGCGCAGACGGTAAGTCAAACACCAACAATACAAACAAACGACACGTACCCGAAATATGTCACACACACATTGGGATGCACAAATGATGTACACTAGCAACAGCAGAACCATAGGGGTGGGATGGCCATCACCAATGCCATACACACCCATAGGGGGCTGGATGCCTGCCACTACCACCACCCCACTCAGGGGGGGCTGGATGCCTGTCACTATAACCATCCCCACCCTTAGGGGATGGATGCCTACCACTACCACCACCCCTACTCAGGGGGCCTGGATGCCTAACACTACCACCACCCCTACTCAGGGGGACTGGATGCCTGCCACCACCACCACCCCTACTCAGGGGGCCTGGATGCCTACCACTACCACCACCCCTACTCAGGGGGGCTGGATGCCTGCCACTACCACCACCCCTACTCAGGGGGGGCTGGATGCCTACCACTACCACCACCCCTACTCAGGGGTGCCTGGATGCCTGTCACTACTACCATCCCCCCTCAGGGGCTGGATGCCTACCACTACCACCACCCCTACTCAGGGGGATGGATGCCTGCCACTACCACCACCCCACTCAGGGGGGCTGGATGCCTGTCACTACTACCATCCCCACCCTTAGGGGGATGGATAGCCACCACTACCACCACCCCTACTCAGGGGGGGCTGGATGCCTACCACTACCACCACCCCTACTCAGGGGGCCTGGATGCCTGTCACTACTACCATCCCCACCCTCAGGGGCTGGATGCCTACCACTACCACCACCCCTACTCAGGGGGGCTGGATGCCTGCCACTACCACCACCCCACTCAGGGGGGCTGGATGCCTGTCACTACTACCATCCCCACCCTTAGGGGAATGGATGCCTACCACTACCACCACCCCTACTCAGGGGGGCCTGGATGCCTAACACTACCACCACCCCTACTCAGGGGGGGCTGGATGCCTGCCACTACCACCACCCCTACTCAGGGGGGGGCTGGATGCCCGTCACTACTACCATCCCCACCCTTAGGGGGATGGATGCCCATCACTACTACCATCCCCACTCATAGGGGGCTGGATGCCTGCCACTACCACCACCCCACTCAGGGGGGGTTGGATGCCTGTCACTACTACCATCCCCACCCTTAGGGGGCTGGATGCCTACCACTTCCACCACCCCTACTCAGGGGGGCCTGGATGCCTGTCACTACTACCATCCCCACCCTCAGGGGGCTGGATGCCTACCACTACCACCACCCCTACTGAGGGGGGGCTGGATGCCTGCCACTACCACCACCCCACTCAGGGGGGCTGGATGCCTGTCACTACTACCATCCCCACCCTTAGGTGGATGTATGCCTACCACTACCCACCACCCCTACTCAGGGGGGCCTGGATGCCTACCACTACCACCACCCCTACTCAGGGGGGGCTGGATGCCTGCCACCACCACCACCCCTACTCAGGGGGGGCTGGATGCCCATCACTACTACCATCCCCACCCTTAGGGGGCTGGATGCCTGCCACTACCACCACCCCACTCAGGGGGGGCTGGATGCCTGTCACTACTACCATCCCCACCCTTAGGGGGATGGATGGCCACCACTACCACCACCCCTACTCAGGGGGGGATGGATGCCTACCACTACCACCACCCCTAATCAGGGGTGCCTGGATGCCTGTCACTACTACCATCCCCACCCTCAGGGGGCTGGATGCCTACCACTACCACCACCCCTACTCAGGGGGCTGGATGCCTGCCACTACCTCCACCCCTACTCATAGGACGGGTAATGCATGACACAACCAGCATACTCCCACATAAGGAATGTCTGAAAATGACATCCCCCCAACACCATGACAAGCGTGTGTAGTCTGTGACAAATGCCTACAACACTGAACATGACATTGAACATACAATGTGACCCCTAGCACATGTGTCACACATAAATGTGTGTGGCCCCCACAATGCAGGCCGACCATGGCCACTGTGGCAATGGGGTTGAACACCCCATCACCACAGCGACCAAAAGGTAGGTGTGGGGTCCATAGCTGATGCACCTTTTGAACAGTGTGGCAATGGGGCCCAAAGCCCCATCACAACAGTGACCAAAAGGGAAGTGTGGGGTCAATAGCTGATGCACCTTTTGAACAGTGTGGCAATGGGGCCCAAAGCCCCATCACCACAGTGACCAAAAGGGAAGTGTAGTCAGGGTAAAAGCTGCCAAAGCCAAACTGCATGGATGATTCCTGGTCACACAACAACAAACACATCAGTGGCATAGTAGTGCTTGTGTCCGATAGCAACATAGATTGGGTGAGGCAAACAGTGCAGTGCAAATAAAACATACCTTTGGCCATGTGCATACAAACATCACCCATGGGGGCTCACATTGTCAACATTCACAAATAACACAATGACAGAAGTGACCATCATAATGCAGACCCATTTATCTGCACCAATGGACACACAAATGTAGATATCCTAGGGAGACTGTAGATGTCAGGTGAACAAATACCATACCATGGCAGCAATGGGACATACAAACCATGATTATTGTGCTGACTGATGACCTAGGAGTCCCAGGGACAGCAGGGGAAAGCCACCAAACAACATACAGCCAATGGCACACTCAATATATGCCAATGCAGTGGTGCAAATGCACAAACACAAACAGGCAGACCCACACTGCATATCAAACACAACAGGTGATGGGGGTGTGTGCCAGTGTCCGCAGGCAACCACACAACACATGAGGAGGCCTGAATTCCAATTACACAGATGTGTATACAGTGCCATACAAAAGTAACTCATGGATCGGATTCCCCTATGTGGGCAAAGAGGCATTGTTAGATGAGAGGGAGCCCAAATTACACATGTCACACAAGCTAGTAGGAACAGCAACTAACACAGCAAGAGACAGACCCACCACACCACAACCCCCAGGGACCCCACATTGTGGTGACACTACCCTGCATAATAATCCCACTGTGATGACAAAGGTAGATGTCATTCACACTGTGAACCACAGCCATGTGTCCTGAGCAACAAACTACCATCACACCAACACAAGCACAAATCAAACTGCACGGCCTGCCAGCCATGGCCAATATGGAGGTAGGGGTCTGGCCGTGCAACAATTCACATTTGCACACACTCAACACCACACACCTTGATCTCCACCAATGTGCAGCAGTGAAGCTCACATGGACTGGTGACATTGCACATGCACCCATGACAATCCCAGGGGTGGTGGGGGGAACTAAGGTGCAGAAACCCATCACACATGGCCAGTCAACAAGACTCGTGAATGTCTGACACACTGCACACTACGCGGTACATGGGCATGACGTGAAATCCACCACAATCAATGGGATCCTGGCCATAGTCACACACCAATGAAGAAGACAAGGTGACACACAAAGAACACACGTACACAACTTCCAACATTGCAGCTCTGACCCTGAGGAGTGGCAGCAGTCACACACACAACGTGTCACAATCACTGAAAGCTACCATAGACTGTAAATTACATGCCATGTGTAACCAACAAGTGCCAAGGGGAATCCTGAGTGTGTCACATCTGCTTTTGCCCACATCCCCAGCCCTGACAACAAAGACAACCTGGGATGACAACCTGATGAACCTTAGTTAGCCATGCACCCACATCCCGGAGTAACCAGGTCCAAGATGCTTGATGAATTCAGAACAACTCAGCAAGCATCAGAAACAGGAACATCCGTAGGGACACAGCCTGTGTAGGAAAAGGGAAGGGTACACGCACAGACATGCTTACACAACACAAAACACGGGCCCAGGCAATGTCACGGGATTACACACTGCCATGAGGGCACTCCACTGCTGTGGAAGGTCCGCTGTGCCAAGCCTGGTCTGTGCACGACTCAAACATGTCGGCAGAACACTCGGTCAGTGAGCCAACAACTACAACACACTGAAGGCTCTGCTCACAACAGCCTGGGTACGGGAGTGTCACGTCAGTCATCTGCATACACCCAAAACACGTGTCAAGCAAGGTGCACTGTATACACTGATGAGTCCTTCAACATTGGTGTGCTAAACTGCATGTCTAGTGGAGATGGGCACACAGTCAGGGAAATAGGAACATTGAACAGTGGTAAGCCCACCAGATGTGCAGCACTGTAAGACAAAGATGTTAATTTACAAATGCAAAACGTACATCCCTGTGTCATATGCTGAACATTACACCCTCAGACTGCAGCAGAGGATGCCATAGATCCAGACTACAACAGGACACACATCCATGGACCACATGGAGTCCATCACTGCAACACTTCATTTCCCTGATCTGAACACTATTACAACTGCAAATGCATGATGATAACCATGTACATCATGTACATCAAAAGAAAAACCACAAGTAAACAAAAATAGGCTTTATTCAGCAAATGTCAACAAAAAATCAGAAGTCCAAATTAAACTAAGGCCAATGGCCACAAATCAAACTGCACGGCCTGCCAGCCATGGCCAATATGGAGGTAGGGGTCTGGCCGTGCAACAATTCACATTTGCACACACTCAACACCACACACCTTGATCTCCACCAATGTGCAGCAGTGAAGCTCACATGGACTGGTGACATTGCACATGCACCCATGACAATCCCAGGGGTGGTGGCGGGAACTAAGGTGCAGAAACCCATCACACATGGCCAGTCAACAAGACTCGTGAATGTCTGACACACTGCACACTACGCGGTACATGGGCATGACGTGAAATCCACCACAATCAATGGGATCCTGGCCATAGTCACACACCAATGAAGAAGACAAGGTGACACACAAAGAACACACGTACACAACTTCCAACATTGCAGCTCTGACCCTGAGGAGTGGCAGCAGTCACACACACAACGTGTCACAATCACTGAAAGCTACCATAGACTGTAAATTACATGACATGTGTAACCAACAAGTGCCAAGGGGAATCCTGAGTGTGTCACATCTGCTTTTGCCCACATCCCCAGCCCTGACAACAAAGACAACCTGGGATGACAACCTGATGAACCTTAGTTAGCCATGCACCCACATCCCGGAGTAACCAGGTCCAAGATGCTTGATGAATTCAGAACAACTCAGCAAGCATCAGAAACAGGAACATCCGTAGGGACACAGCCTGTGTAGGAAAAGGGAAGGGTACACGCACAGACATGCTTACACAACACAAAACACGGGCCCAGGCAATGTCACGGGATTACACACTGCCATGAGGGCACTCCACTGCTGTGGAAGGTCCGCTGTGCCAAGCCTGGTCTGTGCACGACTCAAACATGTCGGCAGAACACTCGGTCAGTGAGCCAACAACTACAACACACTGAAGGCTCTGCTCACAACAGCCTGGGTACGGGAGTGTCACGTCAGTCATCTGCATACACCCAAAACACGTGTCAAGCAAGGTGCACTGTATACACTGATGAGTCCTTCAACATTGGTGTGCTAAACTGCATGTCTAGTGGAGATGGGCACACAGTCAGGGAAATAGGAACATTGAACAGTGGTAAGCCCACCAGATGTGCAGCACTGTAAGACAAAGATGTTAATTTACAAATGCAAAACGTACATCCCTGTGTCATATGCTGAACATTACACCCTCAGACTGCAGCAGAGGATGCCATAGATCCAGACTACAACAGGACACACATCCATGGACCACATGGAGTCCATCACTGCAACACTTCATTTCCCTGATCTGAACACTATTACAACTGCAAATGCATGATGATAACCATGTACATCATGTACATCAAAAGAAAAACCACAAGTAAACAAAAATAGGCTTTATTCAGCAAATGTCAACAAAAAATCAGAAGTCCAAATTAAACTAAGGCCAATGGCCAGTCCAAATACACAGTCCCAACAGGGTGATATGTGACAACTTGTCACCCATTGCTTGCCTGCACTGGTAGGGACAGGGGACATCCCCCTTGGAGGGGCATACAAGGGGCAGGCCAGGCACCGCAGGGACAGGATCAGGGGATGCCAGAGTGAGGCAGTGAAGGGGTGGTGGGTGCAGGAGTGTAACCAGCAACTGCAGTGGAGGTGTCTGACTCAGGGGGGGCCGGCACCACTGCAGTGCCCGAGTCAGACGGGGTGGTTGTGGACTCCACTGCAGTGCATGCCTCCAAGGGAGTGGAAGGGGGGGCAGATGAGGTGGGCAGGACAGAGGGGGGACCCGGTCTCCACACCAGTGGCACAAACAGGCTGAGCGTCTGGGTTGGGGGTGGAAGAGCAAGTGGCAAGGGGGAGGGCCTAAGCAGTTTGGGGATGCGGTATCGGTGTGTGGGGGAACCTGGGGCAGGGTGTGGTGGTGGAACCTGTGGAGTGGTGGCCTGGGGGATGGAGGAGAGAGACTGGGTGGTGGAGCTGCATGGTGGTGGTGGTGGGGTCTTGCCCTTCCTGGTCCGGGGGGACTTCCGAATGGGGTCCTCAGTCTGCCTGCGCCTGGGGAAGGGTGTCCGGGGCGAGGGGCACTCCCCTCTGTGTGGGTGGGCTTCCACTTCCCCCGGTATGCCGGATCTGCAGGATCGGAGGGGAAGAGGCCGAGGTCACACAGGAAGACCTGCTGTGTAGGTGGGGTTGCAGGTGAGGCAAGGGAAGGGGTCTTGGAGGGAGAGGATTTGGAGGACTGCGGAGTGACTGTGGATGCCTGTGTGTGTGTCTGTTCCCCATCCCCTGTGTGTGTGGTATCTGTCCCCTGAGGATGCTTGTGTGCACGTCTTGCCTTTCTTTTGGGTGTGTCTGTGCTGCTCGTGTCTGTGTGCTTGGGTGAATGTGCTGGTGTGCATGTGCTTTGGACAGGTAGGGTGCCAGGAAGTGTGGATGGGGCAGAGGTAGGAGGTGGGAGGGACTGCTGGAGGAGGGACACTGCTGCCGTCAGGGAGGAGTCCATGGACTTATTGCTCCTCTGTAGGGCAGACATACCCGTCGAGATGCCCTCCATGAACGACACAAGCTGTGTCAACAGAGTGGTGTGTGCATGGAGGACACTCAGCATTGCTGTCTGCCCTACATGGAGCTGCCGAAGTAGGTACACAGACTCCTCACTCAGGGCAGCAGGGGACACAGGGGCAGGGGATGCGGTGCCTGGCACGAAGGAAACACGCTCCCGAACACGGGAGCCTCCACGTACATCTGGAATTGGAGCCAATGGGAGGGCGGTGGTGGTGGTGGCGGGGCCAGACAGACTAGCAGGGGTGTGGTGGCTGCTGACACCCGCCTCCACAAGGGAGTCATCCTCCGATCTGCTGTGGTCCTCAGCTGAGGTGGATGGTGCTGAGGACTCCTCGGTGTGGCTCCCCTCGCCCTCCGTGCCACTGGGTCCGTCTGACCACTCATCGGATGCTGACCCAGTCTGGCTCCACTGCTCCTCCTGGTCCGTGGAGCTGTCCCCTCCTGTGGCCGTGGATGTATCTGCAAACAATTAGGGAAACAGACAAACATCAGTCACCTGCACTGACCGCACACACCACAGTAAGTACAGCACTTACAGAGCCAGCCCTGGCATCCTTAGTAGAACATTGCCAAAACTCCTCACACAGATTTGGAGAAGCCAATTGTCATTCTGATGGTCAACCATGGGACTCACACACCTCCTGCCCTTGCACCCATCTGTCTGGTGCCTGTCTGATGGTAAGACCCCAGTGTGGACACATGCACCACCTACACAGTTGTTGGACATTGCAGGGAACACAGTGAAGTATGTGAACATGCACACATCACATCTCTTGCCACTGAGTCAGTGCAGGTTTCCGGAGAAAGGGATGGCCAGAGTCTAAATAGAAATGCATGTGATGCATACCAGCACCAGACACCATGATGCACCCATGTCCGGATAGTCCATGCCACAATGGGGTGCATGTTGCACATGTCACTCCCCTGCAGGATCACTCTTAGGAAGTTTAATGCCATGACACAGGCATGCCTGCAAAGTCATACATCACTGTCTCCAGTCACATGGCCATGGCAGCCTGCCAACAACAGTCTGCACTGTGTCACAATCCTAGGACATGGGGAATGCAAGTTATGTAACTGAAAAGTGCACATGTCCATCCCCAACACAACACATCATCTGAACTAGTATTTGTCCATGTCATGCCAATTGGACATATGGGGGACATGAAACACAACTCCCAGAACCTGAGCACCTCACAGTGTGCTGTGAATGAATAACAGCTGCCTGAAAGTCACAGTCGCATACACCTGTGTGCACAGTCAAGTGATCACACATCTATAAGTCACAGAAGTATCGTCTCACATGATCACATCTCAGATGGCATGCTGAACCCTAACCGACAAACATACCAGTAGTCCTGACAACGAAGCCACAGCACACTGACACAGAGGCAGACACCTGAGGGAACATGTCACTGATCACAACATGTCAGATGATCCACGGGAGTGGGAGTACAGAGTCTATTGTATGCCCTGGAGTAGGCATGACTGTCCAGCTCCACCTGTAAGAGGGATGAGTCCTGGACAGTAGGCAGGTGTCTAAGCATGTGTGACACACTTGATATACATACTCCTGAGGCCCAAACATTGTTCCCACCCACAGCATGGGGGTGTGCCAAATACCCCAGGGACATGTGGTGAATCAGATCAGCAAGTGGATCACATATCAAAGTTACACCCAGATTACATGTCAGGACTTGGGCATTGTGTGAGCAATTGACCCACCCATGAATCCCACAACATAGTCACCGGAACAAATGCTGTCCCCCACCTTGAGCAAAGCAAAATGCAATGACACAGTCCCCAAGTGACACAATTTCCTGACTGTAAGGGCCACACATATGAGTATCAGATGAGGAGTGGGCACGTCACAATAGAGGGACATGGGTCCTGGACCACAAGACTGATGTACTGTGGAAGTTTAACCAGGCCAGAGGAGGGCACATAGCATGTCAGACAAAGTGCACAGTGCTGTCATGGACTCACCCCCTCCTTGCTGCTGTCTGGCCTTCAGCTGCCCATCCAGGTCAGGGAAGACCACCGCCAGGATCCTGAGCATGTGGGGGGTCAGGGTCCGGTGTCCGCCCCTCCTGCGAGGAGGCGACAGCTTCAGCTGGACCCTTGCGATCCTCCGGGTCCAGCCTCGAAGGTCCTGCCACCTCTTCTGGCAGTTGCGGATCCGGCGCTTGTAGTCCCCCACAGATCTTACTGCCCGAGCGATGGTCAGCCAGATTTCCTGCTTCTGATGGGCATCAACCTGTGAGGATGACAAAGTGAAAATGCCATTACTACACATGCAACATATCCGTGCATCACACAGTTGGATATACATGTCTCAATCACTGGGGCACATGATGTACACAGGCAGTGCAACGATGGCTATGAACAGTTTGCCAGCAGTTACTACATGGTATCACTGCATGGAAAGTAAACCTTGTTGGAATGCACTGTTACTGCACTGTACCTGTTCAGTGCATGTAACTACACACTTTGGGGGCTCAGAACTACTCAGTGAGCATGCTAGCCAGTGGTGTGCACACTGTAAGTCCTGCTAGTCAGACAACATGCAAAATTAGTAAGGCAGTGGACAGCACACTCACCTGCTCCCCTGGTGTCCCATACAGCTTGCTGTACTGTGGAAGGAGGCTGTCCAGCAGGGCCTGGTTCTCCTCAAGGCTGAAGGCTGGGGCTCTCTCCACAGTACGTGCCATTGCAGTAGCCAGAGGATGCAGAGACAGCAGCAGTGTTGGTGGCAGATGTCGTCCTGGAGCATGTAGTGCAGGCAAGTGAGCTCTCAGGGGAACAGCTAGCATTATATGTGTGCTGCAGAGGCAGATACTGTCCCATGTGTCCAAAGTGATAGGTCCAAGTCGTTTGCATCTTCTGAATCTGACCAATCCATGGAATAGCAGCACTAATACACGCCCACAGCATCCTTCAAAAATCCAAGTTCATGACACCCATGATTTTGCAACATTGTTGTGGCTGGCCAACTGAATTCACTGCATCAGACTCGTTGAAGCTTCGAATACGCGTACGTTGCCATGCCAGGCCCCAGCCAACGCGTGCGCACCGTTCGATCCATTGCTGTACAACGCGTATTTCGGGATACAACGCGTACCCGCTCACAACAGATGCAATGGGCCGGCCGGGTACACCGATCGGTCCATTGCTGTACAACGCGTACCCGCTCACAACAGATGCAATGGGCCGGCCGGGCACACCGATCAGTCCATTGCTGTACAACGCATACCCGCTCACAACAGATGCAATGGGACGGCCGGGCACACCGATCGGTCCATTGCTGTACAACGCGTACCCGCTCACAACAGATGCAATGGGCCGGCCGGGCACACCGATCGGTCCATTGCTGTACAACGCGTATTTCGGGATACAACGCGTACCCGCTCACAACAGATGCAATGGGCCAGCCGGGCACACCGATCGGTCCATTGCTGTACAACGCGTACCCGCTCACAACAGATGCAATGGGCCAGCCGGGTACACCGATCGGTCCATTGCTGTACAACGGGTACCCGCTCACAACAGATGCAATGGGCCGGCCGGGTACACCGATCGGTCCATTGCTGTACAACTCGTACCCGCTCACAACAGATGCAATGGACCGGCCGGGCACACCGATCGGTCCATTGCTGTACAACGCGTATTTCGGGATACAACGCGTACCCGCTCACAACAGATGCAATGGGCCGGCCGGGCACACCGATCCGTCCATTGCTGTACAACGCGTACCCGCTCACATCAGATGCAATGGGCCGTGCAGGCACACCGATCGGTCCATTGCGGTACAACGCGTACCCGCTCACATCAGATGCAATGGGCCATGCGGGCACACCGATCGGTCCATTGCTGTACAACGCGTACCCGCTCACTACCGATGCAATGGGCCGTGCGGGCACACCGATCGGTCCATTGCTGTACAACGCGTATTCCGGGATACAACGCGTACCCGCTCACTACCGATGCAATGGGCCGTGCGGGCACACCGATCGGTCCATTGCTGTACAACGCGTCCCTGTACAGGTCACTCGCATATGTCACCATGCTTGTCACTGGTGAACGTATGCCAGCCACATATACCTGCCAGAGACCCAGGGGCACACCTACAACACCATACCCAGTCCACACTGTTTCCTAAGGCATGTAAGGCTGCATTACCTTTTCTGTGTATGGGGGTTGACATGTGGTTTCTGTGGTGGCACTTGTGGGCAGCCACACCCAGGCTGTGCATGTGTTAATGGGGACAGGGTCCTTTGTGTGTTGTGCACATGACCACTGTGATGTGCAACAGTTCACTTCGGAGCATGTGGCATGGTCACATTTCCAGGTTGTGTATGTGTGTGACATGTCACATACCCCCAGGGTCCCATGGAGGAAGGCATGTACGTCACAGAGTAAACCATTGCCACAATAGTGATGTCCCTCCACAGTCTGTGTGCATGTTGTGTTTCCGATGTCTCTGATTCCATGTGCATGATGGGAGACAGTCTCCACATCAACGTTGTTTGTGCATGGACTTTGATGTTGTGCGTCACTGGCGTCCATGTCTGTCCTGCGTAGGCGACAGGGGTCACTACCTGTGGGAGTCATGTTTGTTTTTCTGACGTGTACATGATACACCATGTCATGTCAGTGTCCATGTGGCAAGACAGGGTCACTGGGAATCTACCTGTCAATGAGCTGTGATGCCTGTGGCGCATCTGTCCAGACATGTCACTGTGGTGTGTGTGTGGAACGTGACAGCAGTAAATGGGTACTGTGACACAGCCTAATGGTTTCCCATAGCACAACCTGGAACCTGTTGTCCACACATGTTGTACTGAGAAGTTAGATGATGGCCATGTAGGTGCGAGTTATGTCCGAACAGAACGGCACACACATCAAGTACTTGTGTCTCATAATGATGTATCATGTGAAATTGAGTATGGTGAATGGCACATATGTGGGGTGACTGACAATCTTTCTTTCCTCAACCTATGCACTGCAGGGCTCCAGCTGTCCATAGACCATTCCCTGACCTGGCAACGATGGTGGAACGTGACAGCATCCGACGGTACCGCTTCACCAGGCAGCTGATTGAGGATTTGGCAGTGCGCTTGGCACCACATTTGCAACTTGGCCGGCCATACCCTACGGCGCTGACCCCCAAGGTGAAGGTAATGGCAGCCATACACTTCTTTGCCACCGGTACCTTTCAACACACTGTGGCGACTGCCGGTGGGATGTCACAGACTATGTTCAGCCGTGTGCTACGCGATGTTTTGGAGGCAATGTTGAGATGCCTGAACCAGTACATCTATTTCCCTACATGTCAACAGCTCACTGACGTCAAGAGTGACTTCTATGCCCTGGGGAGGATGCCACATGTCATTGGCTCCATTGATGGGACACATGTGGCTTTGGTACCACCACAGGCACATGAGCAGGCATACCGGAACCGGAAACATTACCATTCGATCAATGCTCTGGTGGTATGTCTTGCAGATATGAGCATCACACATGTGTGTGCCCATTTCCCTGGTTCAGCACACGATGCCTACGTGATGAGGAGTAGTCGCATCCCGAGGATGATGGCACAGATGCAGAACCGGCGTGCCTGGCTTGTCGGTGTGTACTGACTTTGTACCCTTGTGTGTGTTCTGCTCTGTAGTATACCGCCCACTTTTCCAAATCAGCTAATGTGCACTTGTCTGTCCGTAGGTGACTCCGGATACCCCAACATGCCGTGGTTGCTCACACCCCTCAGGAACCCTGTGACACCAGCCCAGATGCGCTACAATGAGGCACATGGTCGGACCAGGAGAGTGATTGAGCGGACCTTTGGCCTCCTGAAGAGCCGCTTATGCTGCCTGGACAAGACAGGAGGGGCCCTCCCATATGCCCCAGCAAAGGTGTGCAAGATTGTCATCGTCTGCTGCATGCTACACAACCTGGCAGTGCAGAAGGAGTTGCCTCTCATCCTGGAAGACGATGACCAACGTCCGCCACCTGTGGAGGATCCTGGCCTGGACCACGATGCCAGTGATGATGATGATGATGATGATGGTGATGTCCGCACACAGCTCATCACCAACTTCTTCCGCTGAATGTGAGTATCCAGGGAGATGTAATGTGAATGATGTGAGTTTGCATGATATGTGTGGGTGGTGCTCTGGTGCTGTTTGAGTGTGGCCATGTGCTACTTGACTGGATGCGTGCAGCAATGTGTCCTTACAGGTAGTATGTACTCCCCAACAGTTTTGACATGCTAACTTGGTTTTGTGTACTTGTCTTGTGACATGTATTGGGCATGAGTATTGCAGTTCTGTCCTGTTCTTCAGTGGTTTTAACTGTGTGTCATGTCTGTCCTTCACAGGGTGCTTACTGAGTACTTTGGTCAACTTGGATCCCCCGACACCATGATTCAGCTTTCAGGGTGGCAGCAGTAGTTTCCCTACAGGTGATGTGCCACACACCCCTGGACTTCATATCTTCTGCACTTGTTGACTGTGTGGCCACTGCCACGTGGGATTACCTTGCATTTGTAGTGGAAACAACATGTTGCAAATGTGTAATAAACCTGTGCTTCACTTTGGGATGTGCGTTGTCTGTGGTCACACATCTGACTGACATTTGCTTACTGCACCTGTGGGCTAGTTGACACAGACTCTGAATAGGTGTGGTGTCTGTGCATTCCACAGTATTTCCTGGCAACATCACTGTAGGTGATGAGTCCGATGGCCCTGGTGTCTCTGTGTTGTGTAGCTCTAGTGGTGTGTCTCCCTCATATGTGTCACGTCACCATGACTCACATGACGGTGTTGTACTTGCTGTAGCAGTTAGCATACACGGTGTAATTTAGCAGATCATCATCACCATAACAGTATCCACATTTGAATAACAACAGAGGCAAGTATGGTGTACTAGTGATTTTATTTACAGAAATGTGTGTGTGTATAGTGCACAGGATGGTGGGTGCTGTACATTGGGATTGTGATCCAAAGTTCCCAGATGAGTTGGAAGTCTTGGTAGCAGAAATGTCCTGAGTGAAGTCCACAGTCATATGATACATTAGTCCAACTTGAACTCCACATGTCATGTGGGAGAGTTGTGTTGCATTCGACAGGGTGAAAGGTTTGCACACAAAGGAGAATTTCCGGAACAGGTGTTGGCTTCCTGGGGGATGTACGTGGCCATCAACCTCTCAGTTTTCCTTCCTCGGACGACCCCTCTTCTTTGGGGGGGGGACCCTCACGTGCAGGCTGCTGCGGTGCAGGGGAGTCTCCGCCAGAGTCCTCCTCCCTCCCTGTGGCGGTGTCAGTTGTTGCAGCACCAGATGTTGTGGGCACACAGGGAGGTGTGGCCATGTTGGTGCTAATCTGGTGGAGGCATGTCAATATGTCCCTATGCACCGCTGTGAGTTCTTCAATTTGTCCCACTTGGACTCCATGCGAGACATGTGTGTCTCCACACGGGACATGTGGGAGTCCAAGCGGGCATGATGGGCAGCCTGCTGTTGTTGTATGTCCTTGAGGATCCCCACTACCCGTCTGACCTCTCCGGTGCTATCCTGGTACGCATCAGCGATGCGTGCTAGTTGTGGGTCATCATGCAGTCCAGACCCCTCTGCAAGCAGCGACCTATGTCTACCACCCCTCCCACCACCCCTGGTGACACGTGCAGGACCTGCGGTGGCACGCACAGGTGACCCAAGGCCCCCTTGGGGGTTGTTAGTGGTGTTGTTGTCCGTTGCTCTACGGTGGGCCTGGGGCCCTGTGCTGTTATCATCGGTGGTCCTTGGTCTGTCCGTGTCGGCGGGGGTGGTCTGTGTGTTGGCAGTTGTTGGAGGGGTGGGTGCAGGGGGTGCAGATGTTGGTCCTGCTGGTGCTGCATGATGACTCACACCGGAGGTGCCAGGTAGGTCTTCGCCATCCGAGGAGGGCATAGACTGTTCCACACCAGTGAGCTCAGTGTCCCCCGGAGCATGGGACAGGGACTCCTCCTCGCCTGCTGCTGTGTCCCCATCATCATCACCTGTATTTGGAAGAGACACAGATTGTATGTTATGTTTCTACAGGCATCAATGGTTCACACACCTGACAGTTTTGACTGTACCTCTGGATGCGGGCATGTACATTGCATTGTCCTAAGTTGTCACAGTAAGAGGTTGATATTGGTGTAGCACATTGTCATGCATACCTGGGGCATTTCAATGTGAATGTTGAGGTGTGTGCATGTCCAGCATTGGTTGTATTTGGTGGACATCCGGCCATCCTTCTCCACCTAGCCCAGTTATCCCACCATGAAGCATGCCACACTTGCAGTGGGTTCAGGTTGACTCTCAGGATGTCATTCAGTGGTGTTGTGCTGTTTGTTGGTGCACAGTTCCCAGCAGGGCCTTGTGCTCCCCACAGCAGTACCCAGTGTCAGCCATTTTGTCAGCCCTTATCCACTCCCTGTGATGTGAGCATGGTTCAGAGTGGTGTTGATGGGCCAATTGTGAGGGTGAGCAATATCTGTGACTACAACTCCCATCATGCCATTGCCTACACCCCCCTTCCCAGCATGCCCGTACTTCCTTCCTTTTGACTCTGCTTCCCTGTGGGGTAGTGTGCCTGTGCTGACAGGAAGGCTGACATTGTTGTCCTGCGTTTGTTTGGCTACAAGTCCCAAGAGGGTCCCTGTGCTTCACACAGCATTACCCAGGGTTGTGGTTCTTTGTGGGATCTTCATTTGGTGTGTGAGGCATTGCATTCTCCCAGGTGGGTTATGTGGAGTTTGTGTTGAGGGGGTGTGTGAGGAGAGCTGCTTGTAACTATGGTCAGTGCTGTCAGTCCTCCTTCCCACCCAGCCAGATATCCCACCATGCAACGTGCTTGCATTGCAGGGAGTGCAAGTTGGCTTTCAGGATGTCAGGCAGTGGTGTTGTGCTGTTTGTTGGTGCACAGTTCCAAGCAGGGCCTGTGATGTGAGCATGGTTCAGAGTGGTGTTGATGGGCCAATTGTGAGGGTTAGCAATATTTGTGACTACAACTCCCATCATGCTATTGCCTACACCCCCCTTCCCAGCATGCCCATACTTCCTTCCTTGTGAGTGGACTACACTGTGTGTGAGTGTGACAGCAATGGCAAGATGGCTGACAGTGTGGTCCTGTTGTTTGTTGGTGCACAGTTCCCAGCAGGGCCTTGTGCTCCCCATAGCAGTACCCAGTGTCAGCCATCTTGTCAGTCCTTATCCACTCCCTGTGATGTGAGCATGGTTCAGAGTGGTGTCGATGGGCCAATTGTGAGGGTGAGCAATATCTGTGACTACAACTCCCATCATGCTATTGCCTACACCCCCCTTCCTTTTGAGTGGACTTCACTGTGTGAGTGTGACAGCAATTGCAAGATGGCTGACAGTGTGGTCCTGTTGTTTGTTGGTGCCCAGTTCCCAGCAGGCCCTTGTGCTCCCCACAGCAGTACCCAGTGTCAGCCATATTGTCAGTCCTTTTCCACTCCCTGTGTTGTGAGCATGGTTCAGAGTGGTATTGATGGTCCAAATGTGAGGCTGCCCATTATCTGTTACTACGAGTCCCATCATGCTCTTGGCTACACTGACTTCACCAGCATACACAGGATTCCTTCCTTTCTGTGAGCTTCCCTGTGAGGTGGTGTTCTAGTGGTGGCTAAATATCTGACAGTGTTTGTTGGTTAGATTTGTGCCACTGCCTAGCTCTATTTGGTATTGGGTTTGTACATGTCATGACACAGTTACATATCACTATGACATGGCATGTATTGTGTTTATCTGACTAACATACACTTCTTGGGATGATTATCTTTTGGTTGCTGTTGATTTGCTAGGGGTGCATGGTTTGACTATCCCCTTGACAGTGATGTGTGTGTATTGGCACACAATATTGTGTATATTAGTTGTGTACTCACCAGGCTCTGGGATGTTTGTTAGTCCATATACGCTCACTGGTGGTAGGATGGCCCGCACCTTCTCCTCCCAGGGCCTGAGGTATACTGGTTTGGCAGGAGGGCCACTGCTGGTGTGCTGGCTCAGGAGGTAATCCTTCTTCAGTAGGTCCCTGACCCTCCTGCGCACATCATACCACCTGTTCTGGATGTCTTCCTTTGTGCGCAAACATGGTGATTGTGCTTTCACCCTGTCAACGATCCTCGCCCACATCTTGGTTTTCTGTGCCATGGGGGTCTGTTGGACCAATGTGCCAAACAACTGTGGCTCTACCCTCAGGATCTCGTCTACCATGACTTCCAATTCACTATCTAGGAACTTTGGATTCTTCTTTAGGGGCATGGTGATGGGTGATGGTGGTGATTGATGTGTGTGTGTGTGCAGGTGAGGGTGTGTGTGTGTAGGTTTTGCTGTGTGTGTGTGAGGGTGCTATTTGTTGAGGTGCTAATGGTGTGTGGCTTTTGTGTTGGATGAGTTGTGTGTGTGTCTGCTGTCTGCTGGTGTTCTGTGCTGGCAGGTCAGTGGAATTTGCAAAGGATCATGGTAGGGACTTGTGGCCTTTATGTAGGTGGAGTTGGGGGTGTGTCCTTGTTCCATTTTTTTCACCCCCTGTATTTATTGGCTTTGTCATTGCTTGTTTGGCCCTCTTTTTTTGTATTTTTTCATTTGTGATTATTGTGCATGTAGGAGTCGTTCTTCTGACCGAGTAGGACGTTGCAGTTATCTCGTGCGCGCCTCTCCTAGTCTTTCCCGCTGTGTTTCAGCACAGTTTCATATGCGGCGTACGCGTCGGTCACGGAGTATTGTGTTTGTTCAGCTGGGTTTTGTATGCGTGTCGGTCGTACGGCTTGGGCTCCGTGCGAATCGGTCTGATTTTGCACCCATTGCATCGTACTGCGCGGGTCGGAGTTCGCGGGTACGTTTCGTTCGGGTTGATTCCTGGTGCGTGTCGGTCGGTTCGATTCGCGTGGTTTCCCGGCCGGATAGCTTGTTTCCGTCCGGGTCGGTCGTTCGCCTTAAGTTCCGTACGAGTCGGTCGTGATTCACATGCATTTCATCGTACTTCCCAGGTCGGGCAAGGCCGGTACGTGTCGGTCGGACTATAATCCCGTACCGAGTCGGTCGGTATTTTTTCCGGCCCGAATCGGATTCGGCCCCTCAGAGTCTATAGAAGGCAGGAACACTCGCAGAAGTTAAAGACCTTGATTTTCTTTTTTAGGAAGCTTATTCTCTCATTTGGAATGATTTCCCAAAAAGTAAAAAGAACTAAATCCAGAAAACATAACAGCTTGCAATTATACTAAAACAGAAAAGCTATTAGGTACAATACATTTAGTATATAGTGAATATGTGAACTATACTCAGAGATATTAATGCACTTGTTCATACATGTCCTTTCTCTTGTTTATGCTCAGTAGCAACATGAAAAACAGAGTTCTGCACGAGAGTAGTATATGCCCAGATTTTCCTGATTCCCCTAGATCCAAAGAATCACCAGGTATCCTAGAGAGAGAACCATCCAGTGTAACGAGGCCTACTGGTATCGTCTTCTTTTCTTCTCACTCTTTCTCGTCCCCTTCTCCTTTCCCCCTGGGGTCTTTCGGATTTGTGGTGTGTGTCTCTGCTTATTGCCTTTCTGTTTGGCCCCAGAGGACTAGGGGACATATTGTCGTCAAAGCAGAACAATCTGGAGCACAGGTGAGTGGCCAGTCATAACATTGAGCTCCCCATGTGGATTCTGGCTGTAGGGCAAACATATAACAGGGATATCCATCAAAGCATGGTCCTACCAAGACCCATTTGGCCAAATGCCATCATCAGGATATGCAAGCCAATCATATTTGTTCTTGATAAACTGAAATTGCCATAGGGCACCCCTGTTAATGTGGTTTTCATACGGCACTCTAAGCAACTACCTGATGTTCAGTGCTATGCTGTTCTTTGGCCACCCATCCTTGTCTGGGTGAACTAACAGGGATAACATCGGGGACTACCTCCTTGCCAAGAATCTTGTAGTCTGAGTTTAACATCTATAGAGGTAAGTAGGATAATCTATATGTGGGGTATTGCTTCCAGATTTATAGATTAATAGCAGCCTTTCAAGTTGTGCTAGGAAGGTATCCCTTATCCAGTTATGCAGAAGAATACATCTGCACTAAGTGCATGTCAGGAGATCCGAGTATGTCTGATGAAAGTCCATGGGTAAGCCCCAGGATCTTTCCCAAGAGCCTAATCCTTAATGGCTTCTTTCTCTGCTGTATCTGTTACACGTTGTTTCAATATTTCAAGGTAGTCACACGGAACACAGCAAATGCAATTTTCTTCAAATATAAGCCAACATCCAACTGCTTCTACTTCTCTATAAAAATTGGTACAGTACTCCAGAAATTATTTGTTTATCTCATTATAGGTGAACAGTGTTTCTCATTGCTGTCAATCAGTAGGCATAGCCCTTTGCTTCATCTTGGTCAACAACAGTCTAAGCATCTAATGTTATTGTCTTCAGTGTGTGCTCTAAATAAATAGTCTTTGTGATTAAGGCATCTAATTTTTTTGAGTAATGTGTCATATTTCTCTTTTTCAGACATCAAGCCCTGTTGTTTGGCTGGGTTACCAATCGCCTCTTTTTCCAAGGTTTCAGCTTTTTATGGGTCCCAGCCACAGTTTGAATACAATAGCCTCTGAAGACTATTTTGAAAAACTCCCTTTCCATCTAAGTCATAGAGACAGTTCCCTATTTTCTCTAAAATAGTATTGTATGGTACCGTTTAGGGATTCTCTAAATGTCCTGTCCTCCAGCATGGTGCACTGTTGTCCCCAGGTATAAATTGCCACGTTTTGCCTTCTCATTTCATATCTATCAGTAAGGTGTAGCAGTCAGACAGTGTTCTATGAAGGTATTCAGTGTGTGTGATCACTTGTTGTATTCTGGCACAGCATATTCTTGGGTCTAACATGCTAATATTGTGTCAGGTAGTAGAACACACATTGGAAGACACCATGATGTAACTGCCTCCATATGTCGACATGCTCCCAACTTGTCCTCTACAAGGTTACGCCCAAGTTGGCCTCTTTGCCATTTTTCCAAAAGTAGGTAGATGAGAGCAGATCAAATGTATGCTTTATACACCCTCCAGGAGTAATGAGGTCCCAGATTGGTCAATGGAAAATCTGCTCTCATAAAGTCGAATAAAAGTCAGCTTGCTAATTATTGGGGGCAGAAATGTCCGGCACATCTAATCACCCTTTAACAATTACATACCAACACTCTTTACCTGTCATTCACTATGAGCAGAGTTCCCTGTCCTACCCAAATGAGGCTCCTCTGGCATAAGAAGAGCACTGCATGGCATATATCTGATTTCTCCACCTGCTTTGTGTTCTGCATTGTGAGGTGCGTCTTCTGAAAAAATACTATGTGTACTCCCCTGCATCTAAGGTAGGATTTCATATTTAATCTCCTAGTGATTGAAACCATGCCCCAGATGTTTCAAATGAGCAGATTATACAAGTGTAGGCTAACCATCAGTGCATCTACATTGCTCTGAAAATGTGAGTTCCCTGGAATCCCCCTGTGTCTCCACCCAGTCTCTCTACCATCCAGATTTTGTTGTTCCAACCCTGGCAACTCTTATTTCTACTGAGGCTGCAACACATGCATGCTACAAACCACATTAACCACACCCCAACACCCATTCCTATGGCAAGATAATAGCTGGTTAAAGCCACAAGATAGTAAAAGAAACCTCCATTCAAACATCACAGGAGTGGAATTGTGGAGTGGTGTTTAGAGACCCTGAATTTCTCTGGCCATCAAGATCCCATGTCTACCAATTTGGAAGCATTGTTGTAATCCCCAGAACTATTCTAAAGATGCAACTCCAGGCAATTTTGAACTTCACCAACTTGTTACTAGGGGTGGGCGGAATTTGCGTAGTCGCGTTACGCAAAGTTCCGCGAAACGGTAAAAAATCTCCGCGAGGACGCAAAAGTTCCGCAAACACGCGGAATTGCTTGTTCCGCCCGTTCGCGAGGCTTTTTTCCTGTTCTCGAACGCTGTTTGCGTGCTCGGGGGGAAATATCTCGCGAACACGCACTGTGAAAGCGCGAACAAGCAAAAAATTCCGCGAAGCCGCAGAATTTTTGGCAATTCCGCGTTCTCCGCGGAACGTGAAATTACCCAAATTCCGCAAATTCCGTGAGCGGAACGGAATTTACCGCCCAGGCCTACTTGTTACCAATTTGTCACAGGGAGTCTGTGCTTTCCACACATCCACAGAACTTCATCTAGAATAGATATGTTCTTCACACAAAGGGGATATCTGACCAGATGTTCATTGAGCCAGGTGGCAATGCAGGATTTATCAGACCACACCCCCATGCTCTTACAAATTTGACCTAAGAGCAGTCAAGTTCTTTCCCAATAGACAATGTTATATGAGTGAAGTGGGCTTTCAGGTACCAGTGGTGTGAGATGGGACAGCTTTACACATTACTGTTGAAAAGAAACTTCTACTCCCCTCTCAGTAGATGGGATTAGGAAAACTGATCTATTTAATCAATCAATCAATAAGGGTTTTGTAGAGTGCACTACTCACCCGTGAGGGTCTCAAGGCTCAAGGGGGCGGGTGGTGAGCAACTCCGTTAGGGTCATTCGAAGAGCCAGGTCTTGAGATCCTTTCTGAAGTGGTGCAGTGTCAGGCTTCGTCGAAGGTGAAGGGGAAGTTCGTTCCAAGTCTTGGAAGTGAGGTAGGAGAAGGATCTTCCACCTGCTCTGGTCCTGTAGAAACAAGGGACGGTGGCTAGGGCAAGGTCGGCTGAGCTGAGGTTTCTCTTGGGGGCGTGAATGGAGATTCGGTCATTGAGGTATTGGGGTCCGGTGTTGTGGAGGGCTTTGTAGGCATGTGTGAGCAGCTTGAAGGTTATTCTTCTTTCGACGGGTAGCCAGTGGAGGTCACAGAGGTGTTGGGTGATGTGGTTGTGTCATGAGAAGGCAAGGATGAGTCTGGCTGCGGCGTTCTGGATGGTTTGGAGTTTGCGAAGGAATTTTTTGTTGATTCCAGCACAGAGAGTGTTGCCGTAGTCCAGTCTGCTGGTTGATGAGTGTGTGGGTAACAGTTTTCCTGGAATCGGGGGGATCCACTTGAACATCTTGCAAAGTATGCAGAGGGTGTTAAAGCATGCGGAGGATACAGCGTTGATCTGGCGATTCATGGTGAGTGAAGAGTCGAGAATGATGCCGAGGTTGCGTGGTGGTCCATTGGGGTGGGTGGGTTTCCAAGGGCGGGGGGCCACTAGGTGTTGTCCCATGCGGATGGGGTGGAGCAGAAGATGAGGACTCCTGTTTTTTCCGAATTGAGCTTCAGGCAGCTGTTGCTCCTCCAGGTCGCAACAGCTTTCATCCCTTCTTGGAAGTTGCGCCTAGTGATGTCGGGTTCCTTGGTGAGGGAGAGGATGAGCTGGGTGCAGTCGGCACAGGAGACGATTTTGAGCTCGTGGTTTCTGACGATGGTTGTGAGGGGAGCCATGTAAACGTTGAAGAGAGTGGGGCTGAGGGAGGATCCTTGGGGTACTCCGCATCTGATCTCTGTTGGTTCTGAGAGGAAGAGGGGGAGTCTTATTCTCTGTGTTCTGCCTGAGGGGAAAGATCGTATTCAGGCTAAGGCTTTTGCTTGGATGCCAGCGTCGTGGAGTCTGGTGGCTAGTGTGCAGTGGGGGACGGTGTCAAAGGCTGCCGATAGGTCAAGGAGGATGAGGGCTGCCGTGTGGCCTTGCTCATGGAGGGCACGGATGTCATCGGTGGTGGCGAGGATGGCGGTCTCGGTGCTGTGGTTTCTGCAGATTCCAGATTGAGAGGTGTCTAGGATGCTGTTGATTTCTATGAAGTGTGCTAGCTGGGTGTTGATAGCCTTTCAAATTACTTTGGCGGCAAAAGGAAGCAGTGAGATGGGCCTGAAGTTCTTCAGGTCCGTCGGGTCTGCGGAGGGCTTCTTTAGGAGGGGATTGACTCCGGCACGCTTCCAGTTGTTGGGCAATGTGGCGGTTTTCAAGGAGCAGTTGAAAGTTCAACGTAGCTTGGGTGCAATGGCAGTGGTGGCTCTGTGGAAAATGTGAGGCAGGCAGGGGTCAGAAGGTGCTCCGGATTGGATGCTCTTCATTGTCTTTAAGGTGTCTACTATGGTGAGAGGGGTCCAGGTGAGAAGGGTCTGTTGGATGGCATCATTGGGGGAGGGAGTTGCGGCAGTGCCGTGATCTTGGTCGTTGGATTTGTCGTAGAGCGTCTTGATCTTGAGGTGAAAGAAGGTGCTGAGTTTGCTGCAGAGGTCTTGGGAGGGAGGGACAGCAGTTGTTTTGCTGTTGGGTTTGGCGAATTCCTGTATGATGGCGAAGAGTTTCTAAGAGTTGTGGGTGTTGGAGAGGATTCTGTCTTGGATGAAGTTTTTCTTTGTTGATTTGATGAGTTCGTGTTGTGCTGTGATGGCTGTTTTGTAGGTGGAGCATGCTTCAGGGGTTTTGCTGTTTCTCCATGTCTTCTCCAGTTGTCGGCAGGAGCGCTTGGATTCTCAAAGATCCGTGGTGAACCAGTTGGCTTTCTTGTTGTGTCATCTCGTGGTGTTCTGGAGGTGGGCGAGAGTGATGGTGGTGTTGGGATCGCTGTGGTTGTCCAGGTGGAAGTTCAGGTCTCTGAGTAGTATGAAGTCTGTAGTGGCAAGGGCGTGGGGTGCGATGTGGTTGGTGATGACGTTGATGAAGGTGGTGCGGGGTCCAGGAGGTCTGTAGGCGAGTGTTCTGCGGAGCGTTGTTCTGGGGTTGGGCTGGATCTGGAAGTGGATGTGTTCCATGGGGGGCGAGACATCATCTGAGTTGGTGGTTGTGAGTCGGAGGGAGCTTTTGTGGATGATGGTGAGGCCTCCTCCTGGGCGCTTGGGCAGTCTTTTCTCAGGGTCTTGTATCCATCGGGGATGGCGGTTGTGATGTCGTGCACAGAACTGGCGTTGGTCCAGTTCTCTATGAGAATTCTCGATGTCGGGCATGTGAGTGTTGAGGAGGTCCCAGATTTCTATGGCGTGTCTTTGCAAGGAGTGTACGTTGAGGAGGATGAAGCTCAGTGGCTTGTGTGTGGTGGCGTGCGGCGGGTTGGGGGTAGCTGCCCAGGTCTGGAGGTGGGTGGGTATTAACTTCTATAAAAGAAACCATACCCACAATCAGTCATTGGAACAAAACATTTCTTCTCTCAAGATGAAACACTAGCTAATGGGTTCCCACAGAACCTACAGAGCTTGACAGAAGACTAGGGGTGAATTGAAGCAGATTTAAGGAAACTGCTTGGAATATGCTTTGCACTAAACAGCTCTACTATGAAAAGGGTGATAAAGCTGGCAGACTTTTATCCTATAAAATAAAGATGATCCAAATTAGAAAACTCGCAGGGCTCCAGAAGAATGGACACAGATGACATTATTCATGTATTCTCTGAATATTGCACAGACCTCTATGACTAGGAAGATACCTCAGCCTCATCCTAATAGTAGACAGACTATTTCCAAGACATTACATTCACTAAGATCCCACCTTCACTTCTGGAGCAAAGTGATGACCTTATTGCACACAAGAATGCATACAAATGTATGCATACTACAAAGGGTGCACAGGCCCCTGGGCTGAATGGTTTCACTGCATCTTTTCATAAGTCTTTTAAGGGCTTGTTGGCAATACCTATGGCCCACATATTTAACTTCTTTTCAGAAGCTGGAGAAGCTACAAAGTCAATGATGGATTCTGACACCATATTAATAGTTAAACTTAATAGGAGCCCAGAGATATGTGGGTCATATAGACCTATTGCCTGTGGAATAACAATGTCAAAATATACACCAAAATAATGCTTCACAGACATGAGACAATCTGCCCTATCTTAATTCAGCCACCACTAGAGGGATTGATAATGGGAAGACAGGTGTGTTACTATGCTTGCCTAACCCTGATCCTGTGCCAAGTGACAATGCAAATACAACCTCAGACACTTCTCCTGTCAATCAATATATGTGGGGCAACTAATTGATAGATTAGATTGGCATTGTTTCTTCAAGCTA
This sequence comes from Calotriton arnoldi, assembly GCA_963921515.1. Taxonomy (NCBI): domain Eukaryota; kingdom Metazoa; phylum Chordata; class Amphibia; order Caudata; family Salamandridae; genus Calotriton; species Calotriton arnoldi. The sequence goes on along the minus strand of CAWUFW010004433.1, from coordinate 55,332 downwards.
CTGAAAATAACAGAGTTTGGGCCACTAATTAATTAATTTGTGCACATTTTGTTTAATGCGCCACAGCACTCAAAATGCACAATAACAAGAAAATATGTCTACTTAGGGTTACGTGTCATTGTTGCCCCCTCTCTCGTAATTTGTGTCGTGGATTTAGAAACATTAGTTCAAAAAATGCTAATTGCCGTACAGACGGCATAGTTGTCAACAATGTCACTCATAAATTAGTTTAATTTACCTATGATATTCTCTGCTTTATTACCAACCTCACAATATCACTACGAGACGGCATTCAGGAATGAGATTTGCTAGAGTCTCAAGGCCACATGTATCAACCAATTTTGTGTTTGCAAATGGGCCAATTCGCAAAATCGGCCCATTTGCGAACAAAAAAGGCTTTTTACATGTATCAAACTCTATTTTGCGATTTTGTAACCTGTTACCGAATCACAAGATGGGTTTTGCAATTCAGTACTTGAAAGGGGCGTGTTTAAGGCATCCCTTCCAAATACTGAATCATAACAGTGTGTATGTATGTTTTGTGACCGTGAATGCGGTCACAAAACATTCACATTTTCCCACCAACTTGACGTTGGTGGTAACCCATTCGCAAATGGGAAGGGATTCCCAAAGGAACCCTTCCCCTTTGTGAATATATGCAAAAACGTTTTTTAGAGCAGGCAGTGGCCCCATGGACCACTGCCTGCTCTTAAGAAATGAAAAGAAAACTTTTTTTTTCTTTTTATAAAGCATCCAGTTTTCCTTTAAGGAAAATGGGCTGCTTTTAAAAAATAAGATTGCTTTATTAAAAAGCAATCACAGACATGGTGGTCTGCTGACCTCAGCAGGCCACCATCCCTGTGATTTTTGTGATTCCTAATGGGTCGCAAATTGCAACCTACTTCATTAATATTCATGAGGTAGGTCATTTGCAACCCACTAGAAATCGCAGAAGGTGTTCAACACACTTTCATAAATGGTGTTTTGCGATTTACTAATTGCGGATTGCAAGGATTCACAATTAGAGAATCGGAAAACGATTTCTTAATATATCTGGCCCTCAGATTTTAAAATGAATTATAAAAAATCAGTGGCATTGGATATCCCACATATGCAGTATTAATCAACCAATCAAGCTGTGCTGTATGGCGTGACTTATCGCAAGTGAGGCTATCCATGCGCTGATCTGAGGGTCTCAGTCGAAGAGCCAGGTCTTGACTAACTTCTTGAAATCTGCCAATGAAGGTGATGTTTGAAGGTGGAGGAGAAGGGCGTTCCAGTATTTGGCAGCAAGGTGGTAGAAGAATCTTCCTACGGTGTGGCAGCGGTGGATGCATGGTGTCCCTGGAAAGGTGAGATGAGCAGAGGTTTCTGAGTGGCTGGTGGAATTTTAGGCGGTGGTTCATGTAGGCAGGTCCTTGGTTGTGGAGTGCTTTGTAGGTGTGGGTCAGAAGCTTCAAAGGGCATCTCTTCTGGATGGGGAGCCAGTGGAGGTCTCTCAGTGGGTTGGGAGATGTGGGTAATTTTGGGCAAGTTTAGGATCAGTCTGGCTGCAGTGTTCTGGATTGTGTGGAGTCTCCCCATGAGTTCACTGGTGGTACCCACATGGAGTGTGTTGTCGTAGTCCAGACAGCTGATGATGAGGGCCTGTGTCACTGTTTTTCTGGTACCAAAGCGAAGCCATTTGAAAATTCTGACGAGCATGCGGATCATGTGGATGCAGGCTGAGGAGATGGCAGTGATCTGTCATTTCATGGAAAGTTTGCTCTCTAGGATGGTGCAGTGTTTGCGGGCATGATTTTTCAGAGTGGAGGTGGGTCCAAGTTCAGATTGCCACAAGGACTCATCCCAGAGGGAGGTGTGGCTGCCATAGATCAGTACTTCAGTGTTTTCTGTGTTATGGCTAGGCTTAGCCCCCGAGCATGTTGGGCTTTGAAGTTGCAATCAGACATTTGGACTATTTAGGAGTCAAAATAACTGCTCAGTGACAAACGTTGTATGAGGCTAACACCCCCCCTCTTGTGGACCTGCTTCTAGAAATCTGAATTGCTTGTATAAAGATGAATTCCATCCCCAGATTGTTGTATGTGGCCTAGACATTACCACTCACTTTTCCTAAAGCTACACACAAACTCATACAGAAAAAATTGTTGGATTTCACTTCGAGGGATTAATACCCGCATATGCTATGAATTGGGAGGCGGTGTTGGGCCTAGAAATCTATGAGCCCTCATGGCTTTATATTTGTCAGTGAGCCTCCTCCTCTTCCATTTGCAACCATGATAAAGAACATTTCTATAACGTAATCATGTACTGGTACTTGACGCCTACCCTCCTTAGTGCTATATTTGGTTCCCCTTCAAACACAGTGGGCCACAAAATACCAAATGTGGTGGGGTTGTGATATCATCCAGTTTTATTGGCAACTCGCTAGAAACTGACGCTAGTGTTGAGTGGTACATTGATTCTGAATACCCTCTGTCAATTCCAAGTGGGTACTAATTACTCACATATAGCAGCATAACTCACACTGGGCCAATTTTGGAAATTCTCTTTTTTTCCACCAACGAAGGCCTGGATGACCACAGTTTGGTCGATACATACAATGGAAAAATTAACAGCTGTCTTGCAAGATTCTGTAAAGAAATGTGAAAAATGTGGTTACTTTTTTTGACTATGCTAGCAAGGCACTGAAAGGCTCGGTGAGGGTCAGAAAGGTTAATGACTATTCTGTGCTGTACAACATGATTTCGAAGGAGCACGTTAGATATTTGTTTTCCAGAGCTGTGCCAACACCTGGTTGATAGCAAGCTGACTGACCCCAGGAAGCTTGCTGAGGAGGGGGACAATTGGGGCAGCACCAGAGTGTCCAAGAAGGCATCTGGGAGATACCCCCAAAAGTATGGTCAGGGTTCCTACCAGTAGGGGAAGGGGGAGGGCGAGAGAAAAAGAAGGAGTTCTCTCAATGCCCCCAAAGTAGTTCACAGGGGAAAGGGTCTAATTCCCAATCTGCACACCAGAAAAAGAGCTTCTGCAACAAGAGTCGAGTATGGGCATTACAAGGGGGATCCCAATGGGAGGGGTGTGGCCTGACAGTATGGCTGAGTAGACGTGCTTGTGCTGAGTTCCTGCCCCGATACAAACATCCTGCAATAATCTTGTGAAACTAGTGTACATAACTACTTCAAATGCCACTGAAGTGATGCATGAATGCTGGAAGACTGCTTGCTGGCCCTCTGTGCAACGATCCGGAAGGAGTATAATCAATAGGAGCCTGGAAGAAAAGTTGGAGCAGAGCAGTGCATGGCTGGCCATGAAATTGCGCTCAGTGACTCACAGCGAGACCGATGCTGATCTGAGGATTAGAGTTGGAGAGGCTCCACTAGAGCTGGTTGGTGGAAAGCGGGGCAGGGGACCCGAGAAGTGAGGGTCGGGGGGACCCCGGATCACATCTAGCGAGGATTGGAGACTGATCAGATTGTTAGTGGCCGTGCGTGGCCTATAGACTAAAGATGGCATTCCCTGTTCAGAGTGAGGTGGAGGCTGACATGAGGTGGAGGCTGATGTGAGGGTTGGAGCTGGCACCTACTGAGGAGACTCGCTGCCTGAGACAGGGGTAGCAATCTGAGGTGCGTGCTCTTGAGAGACTGTAAGTCCCAACTATTAAAGCTGAAGAGACCCGAGTGAGACAGAGTTGCCAGCTTGAAATGTGACGCAGCCCGCTGTGTGGTTCGGTGAGACTGTATCTGTGGGAAGAGTGATTTCTGGACAGACCAGTGTTGCTATAACCATGAGCGGATGGCCCCAAGACCAGCGGTCCACCCTCTGTCCTCCTACACAGTGGTGGGGTCCCAGAGCAGCGCAAAATCGGTTGCCAGCTATGGAGGCCTGGCATGAGACTGCAGTGGCAAAGTGCAGTGACCTGCTATGGCGGTGTGTCCTTGTAGAGGTCGGGTGTGGTCCCCTGCATCCAGAGGCCAACAATGGTAATAATGGCCTTAGGAGAGAGGTTTGTTTCAAGGATGGGGAGAGCTGGCATGGATTAAAGAACCCTGCAGATGAAGTCCCGATGTGGAGTGTAGCCTGCATTTGTCACGTGCCATGGTGAGCAAAAGAACGATGGATTTAATCCAGATCTCTTCACTGGGGGTGAATGTTTGATTTGTTCTGCATTCTGTCCATCATCAGTGTGTTTTTTGCTTTCTCGCCCTAAGAGTGCCGGGTATGCCCAGACGTGGGTCCCGGGCTCACTTTGTCACTGGATTCAAGCTAGTCTGACTGATGAGGGGTGATGCCCAGAAACTGGTCCCAGGATGCTTCTTTCCGGTCCAGGGAGGGCTTGGCTTGGCGGTTTGGGCTGGACTGTTCCCATAAGGAACAGGGTCAAGATTGATTTGCATATGACTGGGTCTTAACTAGGTGGCATGGTGAGCAAATGAACAATGGATTTAACCCAGATCCAGACTGCGGGGGAAAGTTTTGATTGGTTCTGTATTCCATCGATCAGCTAAATGTCTTTTGCTTTCTCACCCTAAGTGTGCTGGGTATGCCCAGACGTGGGTCCCAGGCTCACTGTGTCACTGGATTAAAGCTAGACGGGCTGATGAGGGGTGATGCCCTGAAACTGGTCCAGTTCAGGGAGGTCCTGGCTTGTCAGTTCGGGCTGGACTATTCCCATGAGGAACATGAGCTCAAAAATGGTAAAAGATAAATTCCAGAAAAGTGCTCAGTCTAATAAAATAATACAATATACTGGCCCTGGCCCTGGAACTGGAGAACAGGGATGAGGAGACCTAATAGGTTCTGAATAGAGTGCACAGGCACAGAATAAGGCTGAAATCCTTGAGGCAATATGGGGCTCCTGTGTGGCCCTGGAGTTCAAGGTGGACAGCATGGCAATGTACATTTAAAATCCACGTCTTGATCTCTGCAAAGTTGCAGAGAGAGTTACAAATACAGAGGGGGAGGTTGCATTGCTCAGTGAGAACGTACAGATGCTATAAGACACAGTGGCGACCCTCCAGGCTAAAGCGGACCAAATGCAGTAACGAGTGGACAATGCTGAAGGGTGATCGAGAAGGAATACTCTACGGTTCCTTGCTGATGAGGGGTGATGCCCTGAAACCAGTCCCAGGATGCTTGTTTCCAGTCCAGGGAGGACCTGGCTTGGCAGTTCGGGTTGGACTGCTCCCATAAGGAACAGGGTCAAGATTGATTTGCATATGACTGGGTCTAAACTGGGGTGTCAAGGTGAGCAAAAGAATGACAGATTTAATCCAGATCGAGACTGGGGGTGAATGTTTGATTTGTTCTGCATTCCGTCCATCATCTGTGTGTCTTTTGCTCTGTCACGCACATGTGCAGGGAATGCCCAGATGTGGGTCCCGGGCTCACTGTGTCACTGGATTCAAGCTAGCCTGGCTGATGAGGGGTGATACCCTGAAACCGGTCCAGGATGCTTGTTTCTGGTTCAGCGAGGTCCTGGCTTGGCAGTTTGGGCTTGACTATTCCCATGAGGAACATGGTCAAGGCTGATTTGCATATAGCTGGGTCTAAACTGGGGTGGCATGGTGAGCAAAAGAACGATGGATTTAACCCAGATCTCTTGACTGTGGGTGAATGTTTGATTTGTTCTGCATTCCGTCCATCATCTGTGTGTCTTTTGCTCTGTCACGCACATGAGCATATGGGATAGCTCCTGTCAGGTGGAAAAAGTGTGTGACCCTGTGAAGACCAAAGAAGACCAAAGAATAGGATGAAGGCTGAAAACTGTGTAATCACTTCGTAGCACATCTGGAGTGCGACACTCGATGGTGTTTACAGATGTGACGGGCCTGACCTTGTGGCGCAATATTCAATAAAGAAAGATAGTCTGGGCAATGTGGATGGCGGGCCCTTGACCATGTGCTGAATTGTACCCATCTGCTCATGAAACAAATAAACAAAATAACTCTAGACAATCAGCGTACTGTTGTAATCTTAACTGAGCTCAAAAATGGTAAAAGATAAACCCGAGAAAAGTGCTCAGTCTAATAAAATAGTACAATATACAGTCCCTGGAACTGGAGAACAGGGACGAGGAGACCTAATGGGTTCTGAATGTAGAGTGCAGGCACGAAATAAGGCGGAAATCCTTGAGGCCATATCGGGCTCCTGTGTGGCCCTGGAGTCCAAGATGGACAGTATGGCAATGGACAAAAATCATCTATGTCTTGATATCGCAAAGTTGCAGAGAGAGTTACGAATCCAGAGGGGGAGGTTGCATTGCTCCATGAGAACATACAGATGCTGCAAGACACCGTGGCGACCCTCCAGGCTAAAGCGGACCGAATGCAGTAATGAGTGGACGATGCTAAAGGGTGATCGAGAAGGAATAATCTACGGTTCTGTGGATTTCCGGAGAAGGTGGAGGGACCTTCAGCTGAACTAATCCTGGATAATTGAATCTGTATCTCTAAACTCTTCTCTATTGAGAGCTCATTGTGCGCTGGTCACTGTCCCCCACACAGGAGTGCCCCCTTGGGCAGGGCCTGACTGGTTACCGGGCGTTTTGGTGTGCTGCCAAGCTGGGGGCTGATTTCACTGCGGTGGGGGCTGATTTCGTTGATGGGGACCTGCGTGTGCTTCTAAATAAACAAAGCAAAACGAATGGTTTTAAGCACACGCAGGTCCCCATCAACGAAATCAGGCCCCAGCTTGGCAGCACACCAAAACGCCCGGTAGCCAGTCCGGCCCTGCCATTGGGCACTAAAATAGCCTCAACTGGCTTCCCATTGAAGGAAGATGTACTAACAAGACTGCCTGCATCATCCACAAAGCATTTCACTCACACACACCCAACTACCTAGAAAACAAACTGACGAAAGCAGGGTCTACCAGATCTTTGAGAAGCTCCAACGCACTTTTGCTCATAGCTCCCAATCTAAAAAATCAGCAACCAAGTCTCGCTCTTTTTCCGGAAATGCTCCAAGCATATGAAACTCTCTACCTTGCCACCTTCGATGCAACCCCTTCTTCCCTTGCTTCAAACGAAACCTGAAACTCCTCCTCCTCAACAAATACTTTAACTCCTAGATTGCTGATCTTGGTTAATTACCGCTTGTACAGGTCTAGTCCCTAGGATCATAGTCGGCTGCTTATTTGTGGATGCTGTCTATTTAATTCCTCTCGAATTGCTTTTCTTGTTTTTGGTATTACTTTTATTTTTGTTTGATGTTTACTGTTATCTATTCGAATTCTTGCCTCATTTGTGTTTGCATGCCTGATTTACTGTATTTCTGTTCATGATCTTGTTAAGCGCTCTGATACCTTTGGGTCTAGCTAGTGCTATATAAAACTTATAAATAAATAAATAATAGCGTTAACGTTTAATTTCAGAGACAGAGACGTAATCTTACATTATGTCCGAACCCATGGCCCGCCTCGCAATGAGGACCAGCCGATTCAAATCTAACCTGACTATAATAGAAAGGTTCAACACCTTCGAAATGACTTCCTGGGAGTCAAGCCTAGGTATTTGAGCAAAATATGAAATATAGCATGGTGTTCCCGGCAAGACTTAGGGTGCACATGATGGCAAACTATACTTCTAGGAAATTCCATGGGAAGTTATCGATTGGATGGACTCCTTGGGCCTTGGGAGAATGGAACAGAGCAAGGAATGGCGAGAACAATGGAGGAAGAGTAGACGACGGCTGGCCCATAATAGGGAGTCTCCAGTGACGATGACGCACACTCAGAAGAAATAAACTACAGGGTGCATATTAGTGGGCGACAATGGTAGTTTAAGAGTGGAAGTAGACTCTCTGCTGTTTCTGGTGCCCGAAACTCAGACAGATTGATCGCGGGGGGGATGACAACCCATGTGGCTGAAAGGTACCATCCGGGCTCACCTTTGGCCACCGTTAAACTCATAGAGGCATATTATCAAGAACGGCGTTAAAATTATCGCAGCTTTAGCGGCAGAAAACTGCCGCTAAAGCGGCGATAATGGGCTTGATAATATGCCCTTGAGAATTCCAATAGAAGCCCATGTTGACACCAGCACATGGGCTTCTATTGGAATTCTCAAGGGCATATTATCAAGCCCATTATCGCTGCTTTAGCGGCAGTTTTCTGCCGCTAAAGCGGCGATAATTTTAACGCCGTTTCTTGATAATATGCCCCATAGAGTTCTATGAGACGGTCCATGAAGACTGAATTGACAATTGGTCACACAGGTATTTGTTGATAAACGATCATAAAGATAGACTACCGGTTATGTCGCTGTAACTAAAACAGGACAGTGGAGTCACCACACCTGAGCACAAGGCTGAGGCCCCCATCGGGACTCACGAAAGGCTGTGGGTTTGGAGGGCTGGTCAGAATTCACAACTAGTGAAATTGTTGGGTTACTAGTTGGGATATAAGGGACTCGTTGGTATCTAAGGGACTCAGTGGGTTTCTGGGGTGGGGGTTCCTGTCTTGTTGCTATCTGTTGAGCTCGAAGTGATGGGGGGCTACTGCCTGAGGAAGGGAAGGGGGAACACATTACAGACTTGTTTTATTCAGAGTGCTCTGCCATTTTTTATTGCTTCAATGTTGATTGTTCTCGGGGAGAGGATGGCTTCCACATGGTGATGCCTATACAGTTCTACTGTAGGCTATCAGTTCTACCACCAGTTGTTGATTGCTTCCCTGACAATGTCACATGAAGGGTGAAGGGACTGGATATAAATTTGTGACATGGAATGTCCTTGGACTGATTAACTATGTAAAAAATAATCAGATTTATGCATAGCTGCAGAGATATGGGGTGTTGTTTGCAATCCTCCGGGAAACTCATCTATTGGGGGATTGTATTAAGTGTGTTTGGAGAAGATGGCAAGGGCAAATGTTGGTTAATTCCTACTCTAGTTATACAAGAGGTGTATTAATAAGGGTGGTGCCCGAAGTCCCTTTTCAGTCTACAAGAAGATATTCAGATACTGAAGGCCGATATGTGATGGTGAAGGGTACACTTGACAGGTTATGTTTATTGAATGTGTATGCCCCAAATACGGATGATCGAGACTTCTTAGGTACAATGCTTGGGAACTCACTCCTGAAGTGAAGATTGTAATGACGGGGAGTATAAGTGCTTTTTAAATTGTAAGATAGATAGATATCCACCCTGAATGGATACCAAACCTAAGGCGGTGGCAGCCTTGTGACAGGCACAGAGTAGCCTCGGATTGATAGATATTTGGAGGCAGCCAAATTCAAAGAAGCGTACACATTCATGCCATACTCCGGCTACAGCCACATGCAGCTGTCTAGACTTCTTCTTTGTATAAGTAACAGCCACCCATAGAATTACGGACGCCCAATATCTGGGGGTATTTGTCGGATCACTCCCCATTGTTAATCACGTTTACATTACGTAGACCAATACCTAGAATACCACAATGGAGACTCTGCAAATACACTTACTGAGTCAATATTCAGAGAAACGGTGTACGGGGAGCTGACACAATACTTTGAAACAAATTGGGAGTCATTGAATAGTAGAGCTGGGGAGTGGTATGCCATGAAAGCAGTCCTTAGGGGAGTGTGCATGGCTGCAGCAGTTGGTATATGAAGTACAGTGGAGGAGGACTTAATTAGGAAGGAACACAAATTGTTGACAATAGAAAAGACACTCCCCACGGACCAAACAGGTCTGAAGAACTGAAATACTCAGTAGCAAAGGGTAGGAAAGTTATGGGATAGACTGGACAAATATATCAAGAACACTAACCAAAAGCATTAGTACTTGGAAGATTAGGCCTGGGCATAAATCTCTACTCCGCTTGTGAAATTTGTGGAATTCGGGCACTCAGCGCTCCATTTGCGTGCTCAAGATTTATTTTGGTGCTCACTCACGAGCACCACAATACTCTCAGGCCTAAATGCAAGTAGGCGCAAGACTTCTCACTCTCTCGCACTGCTAGCGAGCTCCTTGGAGAATTTGTACTCACTCGCATGGCTTCTGGCTGCGATGGCGCCAACGTAGTATAGAGGCTTTTTGAATGGATGCTTTGTCCATCTCTTGGCTAATTTTCATTGGGATTTGGAGCTAGAAGGATCCCTATCCTTGTCTGCTACATATATACCACTGGATTTAAGGACTTTATATTTGGATTTCACAAGTAAGTTGAAAAACTGATGCATAAGGGTGTTGTTTGTTTGATTGGGGGCATGTACCAGGATTTATTTGTACTCTTATTCAATTTTTAAAATGTATTGTGGTGGGTGGCCCGAAGTTTCAGTAGGGGCCTAGTTATTGTTTTGCATTAAGTTTTTCTTCTTTTATAAAGGAAAAATGATGCACTGTTCAGTACATTTTCTCCATGAATTTTACTAAATTGACACCATTTGTCTTTGTTCACCATGCGATGTGGCCTGTGGCTATTTTTAGTCAGTGTCTGTACCCTGCATGTGTTCTTTGTTTTCCATGCCTCCTTCTCGTTGTTGTTTGACCATGTGGCTGGTGGGCGTTTTGTGTAGGCAGCCAGTGTGCTTTTGCCTTAGGCTTGCATGTGTGTTTTTTGTGGCCATGCCTCCTTTCTGGTTGTTGTTGTTGCTGTGGCCATGTGGCTTGCAGCCATTTCGTTGTGGCAATGCCTCCTTGCTAGTTGTTGTTGTTGCTGTGACCATGTGCCCTGCAGCCATTTTGTGTAGCCAGCCAGTGTGTTTTTGCAATAGGCCTGCAAGTGTTCTCTGTTCCACATTCTTTCTTGCTCAGTGTTGTTGTGACCATGTGGTGGGTAGCCTTTTTGTGTAGGCAGCTAGAGTGCTTTTGACATAGGCCTGCATGTGTTCTTTGTTGTGGCCATGCCTCATTGCTGGTTGTTGTTATTATGACCACGTGGCTGGTGGCCATTTTGTGTAGCCAGCCAGTAAGCTTTTGCCATAGGCCTGCATGTGTTTTTTGTTCCCCATGCTTACTTGCTCAGTATTGATGTGACCAAGTGGCTGGCGATCATTTTGTGTAAGTAGCCAGAGTGCTTTTGCTATAGGGCTGCATGTATGCTTTGTTGTGGCCATGCCTCCTGTAGGAGAGTAGGATCTGCCTCTTATGGTTACCCCCACTTTTTGCTGATGTCTCACTGTTTTTTGACTTTAGTCTGGCTGGGGCCCTGCTATCCAGGACCCCAGCCTAGCTGCTTCCTCTCTAAATTGATTCCCGGTACCTTAAGTACACTTCAGATTGGATTCTGGGGTGCCCTTATAAGTCCCTAGTATATGGCATACTATGTACCCAGGGCATAGGTACCCCAGAGGCCTACCAGGGGCTGAAGCATGTATTGTGCCACCCCTGGAAAGCCATCCAAAATGACACCACAGGACTGCTACTGCAGCCTGAGTGAGGTGGTACATGCACCCCTTACAGAGATATAGGTTCACTATATCTCACCTATCACTGCACATAGAAACCTATCAGTCACCCCTATGGCAGGCCTTATCAATCCTGAAGGCAGGGTGCTTGGTTATATGTGAGAGGGTGCCCATGCATGAGCAGAGCCCCTCTGCAGCCCTCAGAATCTCCTCTCCGGGGTTATCTGTGGTGCAGCCTTACCATATACTCTTAAGTGCATTATATCCTCGCAGTAAATGCTAACTTTGGGATGGCTGCACGGAAACATGTCATGTTTGGTGTCAAACACCTTGGAATCATACCCCCACACCAGTAACTGGTGTTGGAGTATGATCCCACCCTTCTAGAGGGAAAGACATGACAGCACCGGTATACCCGGTACCAGCTAAACAGAGCCCTGGCATCACAAAATGGATGCTGCAGCCACAGACACGAGTCTGGCCTCCTGCTGCTGACCGAAACTCCGGCAGGGGAGGCCTGGACAATAGGTTTCCTGTCACAGGGAGGTGTTACCACCTCCCAGACAGGCCTTAGTGGATTGGGGCTGGGTGGGTGCACTCCAAGAGTGCTTTGAAGTCCTGCACTGGGGGCACATTTGGTGTCCTCGTGCATACCCCAGTTCAAACCGGTTGCAGGGGCTACCAGCCCCTGTTCTGGCATGAAACTGGACAAAGGAAATGGGTGTAGCCACCCCTCTTTCCAAAACCTCCCCTAGGTTGGTCCACAGAGTTAGTCCAACCACTTCCTTAGGTATAAGTAAAAAACCCCTGGCAACAGGACTTTAGATATCCCTGGATGAAACTCTGTAACTGAATACTGGAACTTCGACGCTCTACTCAAGACTAGAGGACTGAAGAAATCTCCCTTGGGGTCAAGGAGTGACTCCCCTGCTTGGCAGGCACCAACAAAGCATTTGCCAGTCTGCATCTCTGAAGCTCCCGCTGGACTCCGAAGGAATTGCAGCCCAGAAAGAGGATTTCCAGATTTCTCAGAGGCCGATCCGAGTCCCCAGAAAAGCTGAGACCCGCAGCCCTCACGAGTGACGTGGAACCGGAACTCCTGGACACTGTTCACATTTGCTAGTGCATTGACTTCTCGACGTCTCTTGAAGTCCTACTTTGGGTTACTTGTAGCCCAGGCCCTGAGCACCATTTGCCCCGAAGATTGTGAGCCTACACTCCACGAGTGTTCCGTGGGCCCACTCCTTGCATTTCCGCTCGAGGCTCCTTTGCGATCCCTGGTCCGTCAACTGGTGGGCCCCTGTGAAGGCAACTCTGATTTTCCTTGGGCTTTTCTGGGTGCGTCAGACATGCCCTGACTTCCCACCGAGTGGTGAGTCCCTCAGACCTTGCTGGTCTGCACCGAAGCATCTTTCTCCTTTCTGCATGGGTTGCTGTTGCCAAGGCTTGTTGTGTTCAATCCAGACATCAATGCTGCAAAACTCGACATCCTTTGTGGGACACCTCGAATCCAGCTCCTGGTCATCGTCGACACCTCCTGGTCCTCGTGGCTGAAGAGTCAAGCTTCACCTCTTTCACCTGAAACACCCGACATCGGCGGGCATTCGACTATCGTGCCCCTGGTCACTGGCAAGTGACCCAGACTCTGTCCCCTCTGCTTTCAGGTTCTTCTCATCTTTGATCCAGGCTTGGATCTCTTCGGACACTTTGCATCTTCCCGGCAGCAGCACTTCTATGCAGACTGCCATTGAAAACGACGACGCAACCCAACACCATTTGACACCTATGCACCCGGCATCCCTGGGTGAGGCAACTCGAGTACTCCAGTGCTCCCGTGGGTGTTGACTCTAGAACTGTCTAAGTCCAAGAGGGTTTGGTCCTAGTCCATTTCTAAGTGTCCTTAAACTTTAAAACTCTAACCGAGACTTTCCCATAGACGATAACTGAGCTCGCGGCTTTGTTCACACACTGCACACAGCCCCCGTGGGTCCCCTGTGTCACTACCTTGGGTGGTTCCTTGGGGTCCCAGCGATTCTACAGGCTATAGGCCTTGTGTCTACTTAAGTCGTGGTTCTTATACCACTTTCTTAAAATATGGTTTGGTACGCCCCTAGGGCTAATCGTATATTGTGCTACTTTACTGTACTATTTGACTTGTAACTTGTGTACTTTGACCTCTAGCCTCATAAAGAGACTATTGGGTAGTGTTTAGTAATAAATACATATATTTTATATATATACCTGGTGTGGTTTTCCTTTCATTAGGTCATTCATGAGTTTATAGACTGGTAAAACAAACAGCTTAACACTCCTTCAAGACTTAGCCTGAAGGCTGCTCTCCATAGCTACAACTAGGATAGCTTTCAATAAAGATGGTCTTTAAACCTATCATCAATAAAGGTCGTTTGGACTGGTGCTAGGTGCCCACTATAACTAGTGGACAGCATATACCAGGCCAACTTCTCACATTGGTGTGCAGCGGTTGGATTCAAGCTTGCCTTGTTTTACCAGATAATCTCAAGTGTGTGACTAACTGAAAACCACTAAAGGTACCTGAGGTACATATAAATTCAAGCTTAGAAATACAGTAAGTTCGACTGAACTTAGAGTTGTGTGTCAAGGGCTTAGCACACCCTTTCTACAACTCAAGAGAGTTTAGAAGGCCACACTAGAGTAGGTAGTGCATACACCACACCTCACTAGTGATGTCTTCAAGGCCAGGAACAAGTGGGTCCCTGCCAGAAGCCAATGGGCTTCTACCATCCAAGTATGACAACCTCCCATTCTTGGAATTGAGAGCATTGTGCAGTACTAGGAAGCTGAAGACAGGCAAAAGTGCAAACACCCAACGCCTCATAGAGGTACTTCTGTTGGATGATCTTAGAAGGCCCACAGGGTCTGAAGGGGTAGGCAGAGATGGTGGGACAGCAAATGAGGAAGGGCCCAGGGGTGAAGAAACCCAGGACCTGACCTCTGAAGCTGACCAGGAAGATGACAATGATCTTACCCTGGAAAATCCAGCTCCTCCTGCAGATGAGGAGGAGGACCAGAATGGCCTCCCCTTTGTCCCACCAGGAAGAGTTGTGAGTGTGCCTAGAAGGTCAAGATCTCCTTCTCAGGAGTCTAACCATTCTGACACCTCAGTAGGGACCTCTGTTCCCTCTCATAGGAGGGAATCCTCTCATGAAAGGAAAGAGAGACTGCTCAAGTATGAAGAAGCTCAGCTTAGGATCAGAAGAGAGCAGTTGGCTATAGACAGGAGTCCCTAGAGCTTCATAGACAAAGAAGAAAGTTGGGACTAGAGTCCCATGGTGGCAGCAACTTCCCTAGTGGTAGGGAAAGGTCTCATGACCATAGAAACCTAAGCAAGATTGTCCCTCCCTACCAGAGTGGGGATGACATCCACAAATGGATTACTGCACTGGAAAGGGCCTGTAAAGTTCAGAGGGTCCCCCAGGAGCAGTGGGCAGCAATCTTGTGGCTCTCCTTTGCAGACAAAGGTAGAGATAAGCTCCTCACTGTTAGAGAGGAGGATGCTGATGATTACAAGGTTTGAAAAGTGCATTAATTGATGGGTTTGGCCTAACCACTGAACAATACAGGTTACAGTTCAGAGATACCCAAAAAGCTCAGAACCAAGACTGGGCGGACTTTGTAGATTGTGCTACTAAGGCTCTGGAAGGCTGGTTACTTGGCAGTAAGGTGTGTGACTTCAAAGGATTGTATAATTTAATCATGAGGGAGCAGATTCTTAATAACTGTCAAAATCAGTTGCTACATCAGTACCTGGTTGACTCTGATCTGACCTCTCCCCAAGAATTGGGAAAGAAGGCAGACAAAAGGGTCAGAACCAGGGTGAGGCAGAAGGTACAGAACCAAGGTGGTGACCAGAAGAAGCAAGATTCCAAAAACTCTGACAAGGGTGGGGAAAAGGGTAAAGACCAGAAGTCTTCTCAAGGTCCCCAAAAATCTGCATCTGGTGGGGAATCCCAATCTACTAAAGGAAAAGGCCAAAAGAAACCATGGTGCAAAATCTGTAAGCATAAAACTCACTGGACAAGTGACTGCACCAAGTCCAAAGACTCTAATCCAGCCACCATTGCCCCTAAGGCAACTGTTACCCCTAGTCCAGCTACAATTGGTGGTGGAAGTACTCAGTATAAGGGTGTAGTAGGGTTGACCCTGGGTACTGAGGTGGGCTCTGGCCTAGTCAGAGTGCCAACTCAGGCTGTCCAAGTCTGTGATGGGGGCATGGATATGTCCCCCTTAGTGAGTCCCAATAATTTGGGCAAATACAGACAGCAACCTTTAATTAATGGAAAAGAGGCTTGGGCATTCAGGGACACAGGAGCAAGTGTCACAATGGTGACACAAGATCTTGTGGATCCTGGGCAGATTATACTTGGTGAAATGTACCAGGTGACCAATGCTAGCAATGTCAGAACAGACCATTCTCTGGCAGTTGTTAACTTCTCCTGGGGAGGGGTAACTGGCCTTAAGAAGGTTGTGGTGAGTGCAGACCTACCAGTCGAATGCTTGCTTGGCAGTGATCTTGAAACCTCAGCTTGGGCAGAGGTGGAGCTCAGGACACATGCAGAAATGCTAGGGATCCCTGCACATGTCTTTGCTGTGAATAGGTCACAGGCCAAAATGTCAAAAGCTGAACAGGCCCTGGATTCTGGAACAATGGACCAGGTGCCTCCCAAGAGGAGGAGCAGTAGGGTTAAGGCGGTGCCTTTCCCCTTGGCTCAGGAAGCAGATCAGTCTCTTGAGGAAGATGATCTCAGGCCTGAAGAAGGAACTGTCCCAGAGGAGCTTGAACCTGATCAGGTTGAGTTCTTGGGGACAGGGGGCCCTTCCAGGGCAGATCTGAGCCAGGAGCAGCTGAACTGCCCCTCTCTTGAACCCCTCAGACAGCAAGCTGCTGCTGAGGCTGCTGGGAATGCTAGTGGCACCCATAAGATATATTGGGATGATGGACTCATGTACACAGAGAGTAGAGACCACAAGCCTGGAACAGCCAGGAGGTTGGTTATACCTCTGAAGTTCAGGGGCTTCCTATTGACACTAGCCCATGATATTCCTTTAGCAGGTCACCTGGGCCAGAACAAGACTTGGGACAGAATTGTCCCTCACTTTCACTGGCCCCACATGTCTGAAGACACCAAGGAGTTTTGTCGCTCCTGTGTAACCTGCCAAGCCAGTGGGAAGGCAGGTGGCACCACAAAGGCCCCCCTGATACCACTACCTGTGGTGGGGGTTCCCTTTGAGAGGGTGGGGATTGACATAGTCGGTCCCATGGATCCCCAAACAGCCTCTGGGCACAGATTTATCCTGGTGGTGGTGGACCATGCCACCAGGTACCCAGAAGCCATTCCCCTTAGGACCACTACAGCACCTGTGGTGGCAAGGGCCCTCCTGGGAATTTTCTCAAGAGTGGGCTTTCCTAAGGAGGTAGTATCTGACACAGATGCAAACTTTATGTCCAGTTACTTGACTGCAATGTGGAAGGAGTGTGGAGTGACTTATAAATTCACCACAACCTATCACCCACAATGCAATGGTTTAGTTGAAAGGTTCAACAAAACCTTGAAGGGCATGATTAAAGGGCTCCCAGAAAAGCTTAGGCGAAGATGGGACATACTCTTGCCCTGCCTTTTATTTGCATACAGAGAGGTGCCTCAGAAAGGGGTTGGCTACAGCCCTTTTGAACTTTTGTTTGGCCATCCTGTCAGGGGTCCATTGTGTCTGGTGAAGGAAGGTTGGGAGTTACCTCTCAAACACCCTAAACAGGACATAGTGGACTATGTACTTGGTCTCCGCTCCAGGATGGCTGAGTATATGAAAAAGGCAACCAAAAACCTTGAGGCTAGCCAGGAATTACAGAAAGCCTGGCATGACCCAAAGGCTGTGCTGACTGTTTACCAGCTAGGGCAGAAGGTGTGGGTGTTGGAGCCAGTGGCCCCAGCAGCCCTCCAAGACAAGTGGAGTGGCCCCCATATAATTGTTGAACAGAAGGGAGAGGATACCTATCTGGTAGACCTGGGAACTCCCAGGAGCCCCCACAGGGTGCTCCATGTCAACAGGCTGAACCCATATGTGGGTAGGGCTGACATGGGCTTGCTCATGGCAACTGATGAGGGACAGGAAGAGGAGAGTGACCCACTCCCTGACGTGCTCTCACAGAACCATGATGATGGGTCAGTAGATGGTGTAGCCTTGGCAGGCAGCCTCACTGCCCAGCAGCAAACTGTTTGTAGACAGGTGCTCAATCAGTTCAGACACATGTTTTCTCTGACTCCAAGTCAGATCACCTGGTGCACTCATGAAGTGGACACTGGGGACAGTCTGCCTGTTAAAAGTAAGATTTACAGGCAACCTGACCAAGTCAGGGACTGTATCAGGACAGAAGTCCAGAAAATGTTGGAACTGGGTGTCATTGAGCCTTCAGATAGCCCTTGGGCTAGTCCAGTAGTCCTGGTGCCTAAACCTCACACCAAAGATGGCAAGAGAGAGATGAGGTTTTGTGTGGACTACAGGGGCCTCAATGCAGTCACTAGGACTGATGCCCATCCAATCCCCAGGGCAGATGAGCTAATAGACACTTTGGCCTCAGCCAAGTATCTAAGCACATTTGACCTGACAGCTGGCTACTGGCAGATCAGACTAGCTGATGATGCAAAGCCAAAAACTGCATGTTCTACCCCTAGTGGGCTTTACCAATTTGTGGTGATGCCCTTTGGGTTGAAGAATGCACCTGTCACTTTTCAGAGGTTGGTGAACACAGTCCTTACAGGTCTGGAAGCCTATAGTGCAGCATCTCTAGATGATATTGCTGTCTTATCTCCACCTGGGAGGATCACCTGGTCCACCTCAGAAATGTTTTGGAGGCCCTGCAGAAGGCAGGCCTCACTATCAAGGCCACTAAGTACCAGATAGGGCAGAGTCAGGTTGTGTACCTGGGCCACCTTGTGGGTGGAGGCCAGGTTCAACAATTGCAGAGCAAAATCCAGACCATCATGGACTGGGTTGCTCCAACTACCCAGACTCCGGTGAGAGCCTTTTTAGGCCTGACTGGGTATTACAGAAGATTTGTCAAGGGGTATGGATCAATAGTGACACCCCTGAATGACTTAACCTCTAAGAAAATGCCCAAAAAGGTTCAGTGGACAGTTAGCTGTCTAAAGGCATTTGATGACCTGAAGCAGGCCATGTGCACTGCTCCCATTCTGCAGAGTCCTGATTACTCCAAAAGTTCATTGTGCAGACAGATGCATCTGAGTTGGGGGTAGGGGCTGTACTGTCACAGTTGAATGATGAAGGTCAGGATCAGCCAGTAGCTTTTATTAGCAGAAGGCTGACCCCCAGAGAGAAACATTGGTCAGCCATTGAGAGGGAGGCCTTTGCTGTGGTTTGGGCTCTGAAGAAGCTGAGGCCATACTTGTTTGGCACTCACTTCATTGTTCAGACAGACCATAAGCCCCTCTTATGGCTAAAACAGATGAAGGGTGAAAACCCCAAACTTTTGAGGTGGTCCATTTCCCTACAGGGGATGGACTATACAGTGGAACATAGACCTGGGAGTAACCATGCCAATTCAGATGGACTCTCCAGATATTTCCACTTAGAACATGAAGACTCAATTGGTCAAGGTTAGTTTAATGTCCCTGCGTTTTGGGGGGGGGGGGGGTTATGTAGGAGAGTAGGATCTGCCTCTTATGGTTACCCCCACTTTTTGCTGATGTCTCACTGTTTTTCGACTTTAGTCTGGCTGGGGCCCTGCTATCCAGGACCCCAGCCTAGCTGCTTCCTCTCTAAATTGATTCCTTGTACCTTAAGTACACGTCAGATTGGATTCTGGGGTGCCCTTATAAGTCCCTAGTATATGGTATACTATGTACCCAGGGCATAGGTACCCCAGAGGCCTACCAGGGGCTGAAGCATGTATTGTGCCACCCCTGGAAAGCCATCCAAAATGACACCACAGGACTGCTACTGCAGCCTGAGTGAGGTGGTGCATGCACCCCTTACAGAGATATAGGTTCACTATATCTCACCTATCACTGCACATAGAAACCTATCAGTCACCCCTATGCAGGCCTTATCAATCCTGAAGGCAGGGTGCTTGGTTATATGTGAGAGGGTGCCCATGCATGAGCAGAGCCCCTCTGCAGCCCTCGGAATCTCCTCTCGGGGGTTGTCTGTGGTGCAGCCTGACCATATACTCTTAAGTGCATTATATCCTCGCGGTAAATACTAACTTTGGGATGGCTGCACGGAAACATGTCGTGTTTGGTGTCAAACACCTTGGAATCATACCCCCACACCAGTAACTGGTGTGGGAGTATGATCCCACCCTTCTAGAGGGAAAGACATGACAGCACCGGTATACCCGGTACCAGCTAAACAGAGCGCTGGCATCACAAAATGGATGCTGCAGTCACAGACATGAGTCTGGCCTCCTGCTGCTGACCGAAACTCCGGCAGGGGAGGCCTGGACAATAGGTTTCCTGTCACAGGGAGGTGTTACCACCTCCCAGACAGGCCTTAGTGGATTGGGGCTGGGTGGGTGCACTCCAAGAGTGCTTTGAAGTCCTGCACTGGGGGCACATTTGGTGTCCTCGTGCATATCCCAGTTCAAACCGGTTGCAGGGGCTGCTAGCCCCTGCTCTGGTGCGAAACTGGACAAAGGAAATGGGTGTAGCCACCCCTCTTTCCAAACCCTCCCCTAGGTGGGTCCACAGAGTTAGTCCAACCCCTTCCTTAGGTATAAGTAAGGAACCCCTGGCAACAGGACTTTAGATATCCCTGGATGAAACTCTGTAACTGAATCCTGGAACTTCGATGCTCTACTCAAGACTAGAGGACTGAAGAAATCTCCCTTGGGGTCAAGGAGTGACTCCCCTGCTTGGCAGGCACCAACAAAGCATTTGCCGGTCTGCATCTCTGAAGCTCCTGCTGGACTCCAAAGTAGTTGCAGCCCAGGAAGAGAATTTTCTGACTTCTCAGAGGCCGACCCGAGTCTCCAGCAAAGCTGAGACCCGCAGCCCTCATGAGTGACGTGGAACTGGAACTCCTGGACACCATGCACATTTGATAATGCATTCACTTCATGACGTTTCTTGAAGTCCTACTTTGGGTTACTTGTAGCCAAGTCCCCGAGCACCATTTGCACCAAAGATTGTGAGCCTACACTCCATGAGTGTTCCGTGGGCCCGCTCCTTGCATTTCCGCTTGAGGCTCCTTCGCAATCCCTGGTCCATTGACTGGTGGGTCCCTGTGAAGGCAACTCTGATTTTACTTGGATTTTCCTGGGTGCTCTAGATGTGCCCTGACTCCCCATTGAGTGGTGAGACCCTCAGACCTTGCTGGTCTGCACCGAAGCATCTTTCTCCTTTCTGCGTGGGTTGCTGTTGCTAAGGCTTGTTGTGTTCAATCTGGACACCAATGCTGCAGCACTCGACATCCTTTGTGGGACAGCTCGAATCCAGCTCCTGGTTGTCGTTGACACCTCCTGGTCCTCGTGGCTGAAGAGTCAAGCTTCACCTCTTTCACCTGAAACACCCAACATCGGCGGGCATTCGACTATCGTGCCCCTGGTCACTGGCAAGTGACCCAGACTCTGTCCCCTCTGCTTTCAGGTTCTTCTCATCTTCAATCCAGGCTTGGATCTCTTCGGACACTTCACATCTTCCCGGCAGCAGCACTTCTGTGCAGGCTGCCATTGAAAACGACGACGCTACCCGACACCATTTGACACCTATGCACCCGGCTTCCCTGGGTGAAGTAACTCGAGTACTCTGGTGCTCCCGTGGGTGTCTGTTGACCCTAGAACTGTCTAAGTCCAAGAGGGTTTGGTCCTAGTCCATTTCTAAGTGTCCTTAAACTTTAAAACTCTAACCGTGACTTTCCCATAGACGATAACAGAGCTCGCGGCTGTGTTCACACACTACACACAGCCCCCGTGGTTCCCTGTGTCACTACCTTGGGTGGTTCCTTGGGGTCCCAGCGATTCTACAGGCTCTAGGCCTTGTGTCTACTTAAGTCGTGGTTCTTATACCACTTTCTTAATATATGGTTTGGTATGCCCCTAGGGCTAATCGTATATTGTGCTACTTTACTGTGCTATTTGACTTGTAACGTGTGTACTTTGACCTCTAGCCTCATAAAGAGACTATTGGGTAGTGTTTAGTAATAAATACATATATTGTATATATATACCTGGTGTGGTTCTCCTTTCATTAGGTCATTCATGAGATTATAGACTGGTAAAACAAAGAGCTTAACACTCCTTCAAGACTTAGCCTGAAGGCTGCTCTCCATAGCTACCACTAGGATAGCTTTCAATAAAGGTTGTCTTTAAACCTATCATCAATAAAGGTCGTTTGGACTGGTGCAAGGTGCCCACTATAACTAGTGGACAGCATATACCAGGCCAACTTCTCACACCTCCTTGCTAGTTGTTGCTGATGTACCATGTGGCTGATGGCTATTTTGTGCTGACAGCCAGTGTGCTTTTGCCATAGGCCTGCAAGTATTCTCTGCTGTGGCCATGCCTCCTTGCAGGTTGTTGTTGCTGTGATCATGTGGTTGGTGGCCATTTTGTATAGCCAGTCAGTGTGCTTTTGTCATAGGCCTGCATGCCTACTTTGTTGTGGTCATGTCTCGTTGCTGGTTGTTGTTGTGACCATAAGGCTGGTGAACATTTTGTGTAGGCAGCCTCAGTGTGCTTTTACCATAGGCCTGCATGTGTTCTTTGTTATGGCCATGCCTCCTTGTTGGTTGTTGTTGTTGTTGTGACCATTTGCATATGGCCATGTCTGAACTGGGGTGGTGGAGTGAGCTAAAGAATGATGATGGATTAAACCCAGATCAGTTGACTGGGGGTGAGTGTTTGATTTGCTCTAACGCTCCGTCCATCATCCCCTTTGGTATCGCTGTGACCATGTGGCTGGCAGCCATTTTGTGTAGCCAGCCAGTGTTATTTTGCCATAGCCTACATGTGTTCTTTATTGTGGCTGTGCCTCCCTGCTGATTATTGATGTTGGTATAACCATGTGGCTAGCAGCCATTTTGTGTAGCCATCTAGTGTGCTTTTGCCATAGGCCTGCATGTGTTCTTTATTGTGGTCATACCTCCTTGCTGGTTGTTGCTGCTGTGACCATGTGGCTGGTGACCATTTTGTGTTGCCAGACAGTGTTTTTTTCACAATAGGCCTGCATGTGTTCTTTGTTCCACATGCTTTCTTGCTCAGTGTTTTTGTGACCATGTGGTGGGTTGCCATTTTGTGTAGGCAGCTATTGTGCTTTTACCATAGTCCTGAGTGTGTTCTTTGTTGTGGCAATGCCTCCTTGTTGGTTGTTGCTGATGTGACCATGTGGTTGGCGGCTATTTTGTGCTGGCAGCCAGTGTGCTTTTGCCATAGGACTGCATGTATTCTCGGTTGTGGCCATGCCTTCTTGTTAGTTGTTGTTGTTGCTGTGACCATGTGGCTGGCAGCCATTTTGTGTAGCCAGCCAATAAGCTTTTGCCATAGGCCTGCATGTGTTATTTGTTCCCCATGCTTACTTGCTCAGTGTTGTTGTGACCATGTGGCTGGTGTTAATTTTGTGTAAGTAGCCAGTGTGCTTTTGCCATAGGCCTGCATGTGTGCTTTGTTGTGGCCATGCATCCTTGCTGGTTGTTGCTGATGTGACCATGTGGCTGGCGGCTATTTTGTGCTGGCAGCCAGTGTGCTTTTGCCATAGGCCTGCATATATTCTCGGTTGTGGCCATGCCTTCTTGCTAGTTGTTGTTGTTGCTGTGACCATGTGGCTGGGGGCCATTTTGTGCAAGCAGCCAGTGTGCTTTTGTCATAGGCCTGCATGTCTACTTTGTTGTGGCCATGTTTCCTTGCTAGTTGTTATTGTGTCAAAGACTTTGATATAATACTTTACTGTCCCGTAATAGACTGCACCCCAAATTAAAGCTTCAATAGACTACAACTTCAAACATCATTGGAGGCCACTTGGGTATCATAAGTGGCATGGACAACATCAAATGGAGTCATTACTGTTTTTTTAAATTCATTTCGAACTCTGGCATATTTGAAGTGATTCTTTATAGAAATGATTTGAATGTTAATTCTTTTATATTGTTTTTTTATGCTACAGCACGTATTATTAAGTTATTGGATAAGTGGAAATTTTGTCTGCATATTTTCATGGTATTTTTTGCGCGTAGGGTAGGTGTACCGGGGGTTTTGTCACAGGATTTCTTTCATGTTCATTGCAGGATTGGGTTGGAAGTCACATGTTTAGTGTCACCTGATGTTTTTTGAAGGGATTGGGAGCACCTGGGACACACGGAGAGGTTAAATGTGAATTGGTTTTTTTTGGAGCACATTTTCGTTTTTAAAGTCAAAGGAGTGACGCTATTGGGCATGGTGTCTAGAGCTGTAAGGTATGGGATTATTTGGTTTGACCGTGAGTTGAATTTTGGATTTGTTTGTGGGTTCTACGAGCAGGGGTCGGAAGGGGAGCTTGGCGCGGTAGACCTGGTTGCTTTCACTGTTTTTTTCGCTGTTTATTTAAGCATATTGAACACGTTCTGTATATGTTTTGAATAGGTTTTTGTGTTTAGAGTAATGGGGCACATAAGTCACGGTTTGCAGGAGGTCTTTTATGGGGTGATTATTGCATACACGTATATGATTTATATTGTTTTGAGAGAATTTACAAATATAGATTTATATATTGTTAAAAATGTGAAAGTATTTAAAATTACAGATGGCCTTTTTTACATCGCAGCTACCCCTGACGAAGGGCAAGAGGCCCGAAATGCATTGGGTGAGGGTGAATACATGCATGGTGACCTAAGATGACAAAGTAGACAGAAACGAGTCGTTATAAAAGGCCTGGATTGGCATTGTAACTGTACTTTAAGTTTGGAACCACTTGGCCTCCTGAGCAAAATTTCAAGATTAATGTTGAATAAAGATGGATTGGAAAAAGTTACAGATCACACTGGATTACTATGGTTAAGTTGAATTACGTTATGCAACGTGATGATGTACATTCATGTGGCTGTGCGGCTTGAGGCTGAGCGCGACGGCGCAGCAGTTTGTATTAGGATAGTTGTTATTGTGACCATGTGGCTGACAACCATTTTGTATAGGCAGCCCCAGTGTGCTTTTGCCATAGGCCTGCATTTGTTCTTTGTTATGGCCATGCCTCCTTGCTGGTTGTTGTTGTGACCATGAGGCTGGCAGCCATTTTGTGTAGCCAGCCAGTGTTATTGTGCCATAGCCTGCATGTGTTCTTTATTGTGGCATGCCTCCTTGCTGATTGTTGTTGTTGCTATAACCATGTAGCTGGTGGCCATTTTGTATAGCCAGCCAGTGTGCTTAGATATAAGCGACCATGTGTTCTTTGTTGTGGCCATGCCTCCTTGCTGGTTGCTGTTTTTGCTGTGACCATGTGTCTGGCGGCTATTTTGTGTAGCCAGCCAGTGTGCTCCTGCCATAGGCCTGCATGTGTTCTTTGTTCCCCATACTTTCTTGCTCAGTGTTGTTGTTGACCATGTGGCAGTGCCTGGCAGCCATTTTGTGCTTCCTGCCAGTATGCCTTTTGCCATAGGCTTGCATGGAAGCATGATATATCAGTTTAATAATATGTTTGAGGATAATTTCACTAATTGTAATTTTTTTATTTCAATTATATAATGTTTTAATTTCAATTTTTCTACTTCAAATTTTTTAAAATTATTATTTTTTTTAACTTTTTTTATTTTCTTTTTTGTAAAATGTTTTTAATTTACTTTTTTTAATTTGAATTTGTTGTACATTTTTATTTTTATTTTGTAAATTTTTTATTGTAAATTATTTTTTCCCATTTTGCCTCAGTCAATCCATCATCCATCCATCCATCCATCCATCCATCCATCCACCATAAGCACACAGTCGCACAACAGCATTCAATTTTTTTAGGTAGAAAATTTAATTTCCTCATCAAGGACACCCTGGCTGTGGTGCACTTTATACTCTAACATAATTCTTTTTTTAAAACATTAGTATTCCATTTACCCATTTAGTTCCCTGAGTGCTACAGGGGTCTCTTTTAAATACATTAATCATAAAGGAAAAGAGCTCTATCATTCTGTATATTGTGTGTAATATTCTGATGGGAAATTTGGTATGGTGGTGTGGTTTGACTTTAAAGTGGTTACCTACGTTAACAAAATAACCATACTAATATTGCCTTTTTCTGTACTAATTCAAACTGCAAACAGTGCCATGTTTCACACGAAATGTTTTTTTTGCTTGTTTGATTTGAGGTGCACAAAAGAAGAGACATCATTCGCAGTACTGCAAAACAGAAGGCCTGTGCAGTCACACATCAGCCCTGTAATCACTTCCGCTTGTGCAGCTTGGTGCAACTGCCAACTGAGAGCTTTAAGAAGATGGCCTCAAAGAAAGATGCTGCCAAGAAAATGGCCAGTGAGAAGACGCAACTTTCCACCAATGAGATGCCAGCCAGAACCTTTTGTGGCAAACCTGTGCTTGCTGTACTGGCTTTCGGGGAGCAAGCTGGGAGCTGCACTCATGCATCTACAGCACCACCCCAACCTAAGCCCAGGACCATGTCTGTCAGTGAGCAAGCCACCCAAATCATTTCAACGCTGATGAGTAGTTACCTTGAATTAGATTTGTCACTTTTGCAAAGTAGTACACAACTGTTTCAGGAAACAGAGCAAAGCAGACAGAAGCCACAGCCAGCAATTGTACATTTTCCTGATATTGGAGCAGAACAGGAGGTTGAGCTTCCTTCCAAGCTAGAACCTCTTCTTTTTGAATCATTGACTCCCAGATCTCCAGCAAGGAAAAGGAAGGGTGCTACTCCACCACCTTCTCCAAGCACCACTTCTGATGGTGATGATAAGGACATGGAGTGGACCCTTGCAGAGTCCAGGAGAAAAAAGGAGAGGCAAGGGAAAAGAAAAGTTTCTAAAAGTCTTAGACTTATGAAAAGGGATGATGACGATGAGGCAGTCATTGTGGAAGGTTACACAGAGGAGTCTGACATTGCTATTCAAACTGCTCCGAGGGATGTGGCACAGGTAGCACTGCCCACCAGCTCCCGTATTTGCAAAGCCGCACCAGAGACCTGCACCATCCCCTACCTCAGGAGAAGGAGAGAAGCAATCGAAGACAAGCCCACCTACCGCCAGTTCTTTTTCAGGCATTGGCAGTGGCACAGTAGAAAAGTACACCTCCCCAGTTTGGGACTTTTTTACAATTAGCAAAGAAGGGGAGCCGATTGCAGTATACAGGATTTACAACACAAATGTTCGTCAAGGTAAGCCTGGTACACATTATGGTATTGGAAGCCAAACGACTCATATGAAAAACACCACACAATCAAGTGGGAGGAGCACCTTAAAAAAATTGCTGGGGGCGTGGCCAAGATGGCGGACGAGTAGGACATGCCTGCTCGTTGCTCCGTACTACCGCCTGGGCCCAGCCGCGATAGCCTTGGGAAGCAAGCCAGTCCCCTACACCCCCGGCGATTAATTGGAGCCCACGCCGGCCGCGAGGAACAGTGGGAAGGCCCTGAAATCGGCACCCACCCGAGTGGCACAGCAGGCCCCGAGTGATGATGGGCCTGGAACCAGCGAGAGGACGGAGCGGTGCGCAACTGGCTCCCATGTAGCGAGGGTGATTGCGCCCGGTGCCGGCCTCCAGGAGTGAGAGGAAACATGTCGGAGACCTCGGAGTGCTGGGCGGGCACCGTGCGAACAACCAGAGAAAGCACTGAGAAACAAAAGGGAGAGAGGGCCCAAGCGGAGAGAGGCGCGATTGGCTCCTGGATCGAGGGGCGTGCACCACGTGTTGTCTGCCCTGCAGACGGAGGTGTCCCTGTGCTCTGGAGCCCATAAAGAAACCGGACGGCTGTCCCAGCACCCCGGGGGAGGTGAGTGTCATTCCCTCCCCCAGCCACATATTTGCGCGCACCCGCTCTGGGAGGCCCAGAATTTTTGCTAAACCTCGAGGTCTGGTGAGGAAGAAATACCGAGAGGTGACGAGGAAAAGGGCACCAAACGGAGAGAGGCGCGATCGGCTCCTGGATTGAGGAGCGTGCGCCAAGTGCTGAGCATCGACTGCCCTCTGGTACCTGCAGAGAGACCGGACGGCCACTCCAACACTACAGGGAAGGTGAGTGTCGTTCCCTCCCCCGACCTCGTATTAGTGTGCACCCGCTCTGGGAGGCCCGGAATTTTGGATAGGCCTCGAGGTTTTATGAGACCTATGTGAGACGCTATCTGTAAAGCCCTCCCCTCCCACTACAGATTTGACCAGGCCCAACAGACTATAATCACTGGCAATACTCTTGAACTGCCCGGCTGGCGAACCAATGGCCGCGCAAGTAGGTTCTGAGCCAATCGCGAGAGCCTGGGCATGAGGCAGGAGAGAGTACCCTAATCTGCTCACTGTAGAGTGGATTCCCACATTGGAGGAGCAGGGCGGCGAGACCTGGCTCGCAGCGGGAGCTGCCAGGATCCCGGCAAGTGCTGGGACACTGGCAGGCCATTAAGATAGCAAATAGAGACCTGGGCCTTGGGTTCAAATACGATACACAGGAGCAAAAGAACATCTCCCCCCCTCCTACACAGGCCAGGAACTAACAAGCAAGGCTGAATTGAAACTCCTTTCAGAGGCCATAACTGGATTGCGCCCATGACCACCAGAGCTACCTGGCCTTCATAGACTGGACGAGGGGAGGAGGCCACGAATTCAGGGTCTACCTACGAATTAGTTGACCTAGAAGAGGGTTCAGCTACCACACAAAACTTAGAGGAATTGAAGCCTGTGCTGGCGAGAAAGGCAACTGAAACCGAGCTCCCTCTGAGCGGTGAAGGTCGCACACAAGAGATTGGGAGAGTGAAGAGACCCGGGCCGGACCGCTCCAAGAGAATTGTGCTGAATCCTGACCGACAACGAGATAGCACCCCACCTAACTAAGCAGAGGACACGGCCTACCCTCGAAATGGCTACAAACAAAAATAAGAAGGAGCACTGTTAAGGATCTCCTCCTTAAGTCCAGCGCTGGCAACACTGACGCGACGCCATCTCCATCTGGAGGTGTTGTAGGCCCAGAGGTGTGGGAAACGGAAGCCCTGGTGACACGTGCTTTTCTCGAGACTCTGTTTGCCTCTCTAAAGGAAGACCTCCACACCATAAAGAAGGAACTGGCCCAGGAGATTCAGGAGATTCGAAGGGACCTGGAGTCAGTGGGCGACTGGGTGGACACACTAGAGACACAGGCATCCACTAGGGACGAAGAAATACATCAACTCCAACAGGAAGTCCTCCACCTACAAGACCAGCATCTAGATCTTCAGACATATGCGGAAGACCTGGAAAACCGCTCTTGCCGAAATAACATCCGAATCTGAGCGGTCCCCCGGGGAGCGGAGGGGTCAGACATTGAAGCATATGTAGTAGATTACTTTCGCTTCATCTTGGGTGCCCCGCCGGACCAACAAATCAAACTGGACCGCACGCACTGGGTAGGTCCAGCGAGAGCGGCACCAGCCCCACCCCCGGATATTCTTACCTGTGTCCACGATTTTCAACTCAAAGAATGAATACTCCGTGAGGCTCGAGATAAGCAACCCATTGAGTTCTGGGCCTCTCGCCCCCTCTTATTCCAGGATCTGCCTGCCTCTATATTGCACAAGAGGAGGGAGTTCAGGCCAATCACTGCCCACTTACGATCCAATGATGTTTCATACTCCTGGGGTCACCCCTTCCAATTGATCTTCAAATGGGAAGGCAAAATACACCATATCAGATCACTGTGGGAAGCTAAGCATCTGTTGAACTTGACCGAGGATGACCCGGGGGCCTCTGTCCAGACAGACTCTAACAATAGATCTCCGAGAGCAGGAAGGTGGCAGAGAGTAGGTCGGACCCCTCTGCATCTCCGGCCGGACCCTGAGACTATCGCCAAAGAGCGAAAGGTAGTCATTGCCACCCTTGAAGAAGACACCATTAATGCAGACTGATACCTGCCTGATCATGCCTCCGGGTAATTGGGGTCTTGAGAACCTAAATTGCGAAACCTTCTGCTCTTTCAAGGTGCTGGGTCCCGGGTGAGGCGGGGTGATGGTATGGGTCCTGCTGACATCTCACGCCTACTCATTGGGTCTTTCACCCAGGACTATTGTACTGTTCTTCCGTTATGTTTATTTTTATTTGAAATATTGGGGGGTTTCTTATCCCTCCTCCCTTGTATTCTCTCCTTAATGCTTGCAAAATCTCCTCTGGAATTAGAGTGTTGGTGCACAAATGTCTGTATACCCACAGGCTGGTTGGACCTGAGGTTCTTTATGAAGTGCACAATTGAATATAGCAAAAGGGAAAATCTACTCACATGACTACCGCTCTTAAAATTATCACATTGAACGTGAAGGGCCTAAATAATCCAGTTAAAAGACGGGCCATCCTTTCGTATCTGGAGAATACATATGCACACATTTGTCTTCTCCAAGAGATGCACCTTTTGTCAAAGGACGTTTCCAGACTAAAACCTAGGGCATTTCCTCAGCAACTCTTCTCGTCCCACTCCACTAAGACAGCGGGGGTGGCCATTCTAGTTCCTCTATGTCTCAGTGTAAAGTTGGTTCCAATCAAGCCGAGATTAAAGGTAGATTACTGGCACACACATTCACACTGGGCTCCCACTCCTTCACCGTAGGCACAGTTTACGCCCCAAACGAGGCCCAAGAGAGATTCCTTCGAGAGGTAGTGCTGGGCCTATCCAAATCCCCCGACAGAGCACTAGTTATAGGGGGAGACTTCAACTTAGCTTTTGACAAGGAGGTGGACAGATCAGGCCAGCATTATGGGCAGACCAGATCCCTTACCGTAGAGGGACAGAAATACCTGACAGAGGCCGGGTTGACTGATATATGGAGAGCTCACCATCCGACAGACAGGGAATATACTTTTTACTCACATCACCACAAGACCTACGCTAGAATTGACTACCTCCTAACCACTAGCACGATAACTCAACAGACACATCAGGTAGAGATACTCCCTTGCACAATATCTGACCACTCAGCATTTTGCATGTCAGTGGCCTTTGCAGGCCCCCAGACCGCGCGCCGCATCTGGAGGCTCATGGAAACCATACTCCAATGCCCCGCCGTGGTACAGCGGATTATGAAGGCAATAGGAGACTATCTTGCTATCAATGATACTCCTGACACCCCAGTTGCAACACTATGGGACGCCCTGAAGGTAGTAATTAGGGGAGAATTTATAGCTATCACTTCATTCGACAATAAAATCCGACGGGAAAAAAGAGAGCAACTCACCACCGAGGTAAGAGAGTTAGAATGTATACACCAGAGGACAGGCGCTGCAAGGGTCTGGAGGCAGTTCAAAGCGGCGCAAACTCAACTGGCGGGACTGGACATTGACAGGGTAGAATATGCTGTGTTAAGACTTAGGCCTTCCTTTTACACGGGGGGATGGGGTGGGAGATTGCTGACTAACAGGTTAAGGGCACAGAGACAGCCCTCTAACATACCCACAATTCTTGATAGCATAGGCCAAGAGCAGACGTCTGACCAGGACATTGCAGAAACATTCTGGCAATATTACGCAACCCTATATGAGGCACAACAAGTTCCCGATGATCCCCCTACCCAATATTTACATGGAGTCAAGACAGCCAAATTAACGCCCACGCAAGCGGAAGACCTTGACTCACCGATTAAGATAGAAGAGGGAATTTCAGCTATCTCTCAATTAAAACCGCTGAAATCCCCAGGCCCGACGGCTTCTCTTCCCCATTTTATAAAACTTTCTGCAATATACTAGCTCCAATATTGGTGAGGGTATACAACGCAATTGGGACCTCCTCACCCATACCGTCCATGACGCTGGAGGCATTAGTTACAGTCATACTTAAGCTGGCTAAAGATAAACGACATTGTGCATCCTACCGCCCTATCTCCCTCCTTAACGTGGACCTTAAATTGTTCACGGGGATTTTGGCGCAGCAACTTTCCCCCTGTCTCCCGGGATTGATAGACCCAGAACAGTCGGGCTTTGTGCCGGGCCACCAGTGCTCCGATAATACTAAACGTCTCTTGCATATTATAGATAAGGCTGAGCGGTTTGAGACAGAGCACATGATCCTCTCTATAGACACCGAGAGGGCGTTTGACAGAGTGCACTGGCCTTACCTTACAGCGATTATGCAGCACTTTGGTCTGTCAGAGAGATTCATTAGTTGGGTTCTCAGTAGTTACACTAACTCCACTGCCTCTGTTCGTATGAACGGCCTTACTTCAAAATCCTTCCCTATTCAACAAGGAACAAGACAAGGCTGTCCCCTCTTGCCACTTTTATTTGCCCTTTACACAGAGCCTATGGCCCAAAAAGTCCGGGACAATCCATTGATATCCGGAGTAATGTTTAGATGTGAGGAACATAAGATCAGCCTATATGCGGATGATGTGTTTGCTACCTTAGAAAACCCCAGAGACTCTCTACCTGCCCTTATGACGGAACTGGACAGTTTTAGGCAGGCTTCAGGATTCAAAGTCAACATCCATAAATCCCAGGCCCTTGATTTGTCCCTTACTCCTGACACACTAAAGAAACTTAAACACACTCACCTTCTCCAATGGGCTCAAGAGGCCATCCCCTACTTAGGCATTCAACTCACTCCTAGCATACAACGCACCACCTCCTTGAATTACACGTTATTAATACAACATGAGCGGGACTGCCTCTGCAGATGGAGACCACACTCACTATCCTGGTTAAGCCGCATAGCGGCGGTTAAGATGACAATCTTACCAAAGATAATATTTTTATTCCAGACCCTCCCACTGGCCCCTCCATCTGGAGTATTACACTCCATGAAACGTGACCTAGAGCGCTTCATTTGGCGTGACCAATGACCTAGGCTTCACAGGGAACTATGTTATAATCCCCCAGACGAGGGAGGTCTGGGGATCCCAAATTTCCAGGTCTATTACTGGGCAGTACAGCTGAGGCCCCTAGTAGAATGGTCAAGGCCGGAATCGGAGAAGAACTGGCTGTTCATGGACAGATCCCTAGCCAGACAGCCTTTATGGGGAGTCCCCTTTCTTAAAAAATCAGCGTGGCCGCACAATTTATACTTATCGAAGGTTATGCACTCAACACTTTCAGCCTGGGATAGAGTGGCCACAACTCGTGGACTAACGACATTCCCCTCCCCTATCACGCCTATTGTACACAACCCTGCGTTCACCCCCGTTCTCGACACAACTGTATTCGATCAATGAACTAAAGAGGGCCGACGGTCAATAGGGCATTTGTATGATGTAGAAGGGCCCTTGTCATTTACAGATTTCCGCACACAACAGAATCTTCCAGAGAAAGAACGTTTCCACTTTCAACAAATTCGGCACTGGGTTATGCAGACGGACGTACGGGAAGGGGCACAAAGGGCTCTTACACCATTTGAGAAATGGTTAGTGACGAAGCACACAGATTCACGTCTGACAACAGAACTCGATAATTTTCTCAGACGAACGCCCGGGACAAATAAATCTCCTCGACAGCTTAGATGGGAGGGAAAGCTGGGAAGGACGCTCTCGCAGAAAGAGTGTGAGGACATATATTACAGAGCCCGACACATGGCACGTAGTGTGGCGAGCATAGAAACAGCAACAAAATAGCAACCTATTGGTACCTAACTCCACCAAGGCTCCATAGAGGTAATCCGACTCGAACCCCTCAATGTTGGAGAGCATGTGGTTCGTTGGGGACCTTAACTCATTTACTATGGGAATGCCCTCAAATATCAAATTACTGGTCCCATGTGTTAGATGATATTGACACCCACTTTGACACTCAGCTCCCTCGTTTCCCAGTCTACATTCTGTTGGGGCTTCCTAACCTCCTCACCTTTCCACTTTGATCACGGAGGGGTTGACTCATTGCATTAGCATTAGGAGTGGCCCTCCAAAATATCCTATCTCACTGGGGGACGACTACCCCACCCACATACCTGGGTTGGCTCCACATGCTTTGGCGAATCTTGGGCATGGAAAGAAACTCTCTCTCACTCTCTAACCCAGGGTCCTCATTTCAGGACCTCTGGAAACCTTTCCTGTCGCTCTTAACCTTGGAATTTAAAGAACTTTTCTGCCCAAGGTATTTGAGACTATTGCGCCTAGCAGAATCGCCTCACACAACACCACAAGAAGAAGAGACACAACAGAGGTTACAGGTCACAAAAGGCTAGAGGTTGCTAGCCGGGGATTGGGTCTGTGGACGTATTTTATGGAGTTTCATATTACAGAGGGAGGGGTGGAGAGGAGGGGATTGGGTTCGTTTTGTTCCTTTTCTTTTTCTTCCTTGTACTTAAGCCAGCCCAATTGTCTGGGCTCAAAGCAATATTCACAGATTGCATTGTATTGTGGTTATTGTCTGGTTATCGTAAAATCAATAAAGAAATGTAAGCATAAAACAATTGCTGAAGGTTAGTGTGGTGGTGAGGAAAGCCAGGGAATATCAGCTACAAGTCCAATCATGGTGGAAGGTGATGATGAGGTACCCAGCAATGCAGCAGCAGAATCACCCACCTCAGCAACTTCACAATTGCACAAGACTCTGCGTGAGATGAAGACACCACTGCATACACTGACTGCTTCACCACGAAGTCCATTGAGTCTACCAACACCATCTACGTCTCGAAAGATGCCTGTGTCAGTAGCCCCAGAAAAGAAGAAAATAAATTCAGGCTACTGTTCCTTGCATGTTTAGGCAGAAGGGGCTGTACGAGTGGAAACATCCACCCGCCCATTTGTACAATGGAAATCTGGCAAAAACTTTATCTCTGGACCTCCTACCTTTTTCTTTTGTGGAAGTAGTGAGATTCTTAGAATTCGTGGTCAAAATGAAAGATGCCAAGGTAGACCTATTTTGCCAGAGTTGCCAGACAACTTATTACATATGCATCACTGCACACTGGATCTCTTTTACAGTGGTAAGGCAAACAATATCTGCAGGTCTTGGCACTGAAGGAAGTTTTAAGAGTGTTTGGCGGCATGCAACAGTGAGACATGGGAAATTAGCAAGGAGGACAGTACAATGGGCCAAGCTATCCCATTGTTGTATCTCCTACAGGACCAGGTAAAGAAGGTGTCTGAAAGGTTCACTCCTGTAGGTATGATTAAAAACACAAAAGCATTTGCCTTGGTTGAGAGCTTAATCCTTTTCTTGGCTTGTAATATAAGACTGCAAAATAACATCATTGCATCCAAATAGCACATCTGTTACACACTACTTGAACCTCGGTACAAAAAAAGTCTACCCACTTTCATTCCTTTTTCTGAAGAAGATGTTTTAAAATAAAGAGGTGGATTCTGGAGCAAGCGTAGGCTTGGAAAAAGAACGGCTGTAACTTCAAGTCTCACCCTGCAGTTCAGGGGAGCCACTTTCAACTTCCAGAGAGGGCAGTCTTGTCTCAAAGCAGCCAACAACACCATCAAGCAGAACACCGGCAACAGCATCAACAGAAGGACCAGGCCCAACCTCTGCATTGTATTGGTTTCAATCAGCAGGGCTCAAGTCAAGTGCAGAGGTGATGGCAAAACAGGTTGAGCAAGTGGCAGCACCAATGACCATCCACATGATGTTCCAGGAGTATCTGGATGATCAAAAAAATATCTATGTGGATCAAAATCCATTGATGAATTGGTATGGGAAGATGCACCAATGGCCAGAGCTCAGCAGGCTGGCAGTAAAGTATCTGGCTTGTCTTATCCCCAGTGTGTCTGCTGAGCGTGTGTTCAGTGCATCTGGTGTGGTTGTTACAATTAGAAGGCACTGTCTCTTGTCTCAAAATGTGGAGAGATTGACTATGATCTAAATGAACCAACATTTTATACCACAAAATTACACCATTCCTGAAGCAGCACAGGCGGAGGAGGAGGATGATTTGTCAGAAATTGAATCAAGTGTGTTAGCTGATGCAAACTCTACTTCCCGGACTAAGTAGGCCAGTGCCCCTATGGAATTTTTTAATTATTTCTCGTTAATCTTCGATCTTTGCAAAAAAAAGTAGCTAGTGGACCATTTTTATTTTTGTGTCAGATTGATACTGCCTCGCCATTTTTTGATCACATATATTATATTTCCGGATTGCAGTTGGGCCAGTGTGCATTAAAGAAGCCTCCACAATGCCTTAATGACATTGGAGACTGTTGGACTTGGCCCTGAAATTTTTGCCTTCCTCCTGGTATTTTGTCTGACCTGTTGTTGGCGGTTTTAGGACTCTGGGCACTTTATCACTGCTGTCCAGTGGTAAAGTGCATGTGCTCTCTATGGTAAACGTGGTAAGATTGGTCTACACCTGTTTGGTGTATTTAATTTACCTATCAGTCCCTTGTAAAGTGGTATTTCATATATCCAGGGCCAGGAAATTAAATGCTACTGGTGGGCTTGCAGCGCTGCTTGCGCCACCCA
The DNA here is from genome assembly GCA_963921515.1 of Calotriton arnoldi. NCBI lineage: Eukaryota > Metazoa > Chordata > Amphibia > Caudata > Salamandridae > Calotriton > Calotriton arnoldi. The sequence continues at coordinate 19,475 of CAWUFW010004433.1, read as the reverse complement.
ACAAAGTAGCCTTTTCAAACCTGTCTCAGGCCTGTGCCATTGCAGGGCCTGTGCGCGCAGTTTACTGCTGCTGTGAAGTGGCACATAAAGTTGCTGCCATGTCTGTGACTCTCCTTTTACTACATATCAGTCACCCCTAAGGTAGGCCCTAACTAGCCCTATGGGCAGTGTGCAATGTAGGTAAAAGGTAGGACATGTGCCTTAACTGTGTGGCATGTCCTGGTAGTGACAAACAGCCTATTTGTTTTCTCACTGCTGTGAGGCTGCCCTCTCATAGGAATGCATTGGGGATTCTCTGATATGTGTTTCAGTGGTAATTGCTGATAGGAGAGGGGTGGGGTGATCAAGTTTGGTATGTTTGGAATAGTGGTGATAAATGCTGCGTAATGGTGTTCGCAGATTTATTATCACTATTTTAGAAATGCCACTTTTAGAAGTGGGCCTTTCTGTGTGCTATGTGTCTTTGTGCCTGCCTGTTGTGTATTGCATGGCTGGCTCTGGATGACAGGGGCTGGGGAGGTGCAGTGGATCCAGAGGGGCTGGGTGAGTCAGCGCTAGGCTGAATAGGCCCAGCTGCATTGGGAGTAGTGGGAGGAGTAACACCTGGACCTGAATAGGACTGTGCCTGCCTACACTAACAATGGGGACTGTTGTGCACTTGTTAAGTACCCCCCCGAACTAGTTTGGACTAGGTCCAGTGCCCTGTGCCAGGGCAGAACAAAGACTTGAAGTAGTATAAGTATTGGGGCTGTGCCCCCATGAACTGGTGTTTACTTGAAGAGAGGACGAAGAGGACTGCTGGGTGCCAGGAGGAACCACCACGAAGGACTTCCCCTCTGCTGGAGGGCCCTGTGAGCTGGCCTGCCTGGGCTCAGCTCTGCCCCTTGTGACTTTGGGGCTCAGGGCGTGGTGAGCGCTTGATCCGTTCCCTTCAGGGCTTGGGATCCAGCCCTGCAGTGCTAGGAGACTTAGCGCTAGGGGAGTGCTTTATCTTTGTTTTCCCACCAAGCCTGTGGTGGGCGCTGTGCATGGAAATCAATTCACCCCTGAGGCACCTGTGGAGTGCTGTGGGTTTTAACCCAAGGGCCCCGTGAATTCAACAAGTGCGGCGGCACCGCAGAAGCTCTGGGCGTTTCCCGGCAACCTGGACGAAACCAGAAGTCAGGCAGTGAGAGCCTGACTGTGGGCGGGTCTCCCGTGGTGACGGGGAGAGCCCAGCGTATTGCCAAGTCTGTTGTGGGTGGGACCCACTGCCATGTACAGGCCAGCAGGGACAAGCATCGCCGACAGAGACTTCGCTCCATGGAGAGAGGCCGACCCTTGCTCGCAGGCAGGAAGAAGTTCTAGACGTGGCTGCCGGGGGTGACCGGCAGGTCTAGCAGGACCGGCACCTTGCCCGGCTGGGCAGCCAACGGCTGTGAGCAGAACCGCTCAGCCTGCCAAGGAATGGTGAGTGGGGGCTGAGCTTTCTTGTACTGAGCTCCGGTCGCCGTGAGGGCAGGGGCATTGCCCATTCTGAGTCAGGGCAGAGGAGGGGGAGCAAGGGGTGGGTTTCTCTCCCTACTCGGCACCCGAGACCGCCCTGAGTCACTTTTGTGTGTGCTCGAAGTTTGGGGGCGAGAATCGGGGTTTGCAGCTGCACTGTCAGATCGCGGGTAGCTGCTTGAGGGACACATAGTAGAGAGAGCCCTTACTTTGAGAAAGGGACATTAACCAGGCTCACTGAGCAGGGTGGAACCTCGACGGAGGCCCCCAAGCCCAGGTGGAGGAAGGAGTCTCCACCGAACTACCATGCAGTCCAGGTGGTAAGCGCAGAGGCGCTGGGCCTGCTGATTGGGGGCCAGTGGGCTCCCAGAGATGTTGTTGCACGGGGGCAATTACCTTTATGCCTGAGAGGGGCTAATGAGATGTGCACTGTGGCAGGTGTTACTGTGGTGCACTGTTGCTAATATGATGTATGCATAATGCTTCTTACTATGGTACACTGATGATTATGATGTTCATGTCTAATGTATTTGTGCTAAGTGCAATGTTACCAGTAGTTACTGGTTGTCTTCACTAATTGTGAGTTCTGATGGTTATGACAGCAGCCCGATTGGCCCTGTAGTGTATATAATCCCTGTAAAGTCATACTAAGTTCCAAGGTGGCACAGTGTATATATGTGATTAAGTTCTAAAGTGTTTTATGAGTAACATAAATGCAATTTTTTATATAACCTTGTGTGGAGTTTCTTTTGTGGTGTGCCTAGTGTGTCGCTGCTGTGTGTGTGTGTTGCACAAACGCTTTACACATTGCCTCTGGGATAAGCCTGACTGCTCTACCAAGCTACCGAGGGGGTGAGCAGGGGTTATCTTTGGTGTGTACCTTCCTTGCCCTGACTAGAGTGGTCGTTTCTGCCTGGCTTAGGCGCTTGTCCTAGCCAACCAGAATCCCATTTCTAACATAGACAATGCCTGTCCCCCTCGCATGCCTATCACCAATCCCTTTTTCAACACTCAGCACTAGCAGGTCTGCCCCAAAAGACTTTTGATTTACAAGAGTGCCTGACAATACCAAATTGCAATGTGTTGCCTGCATCAAAGATGAATACCTAATACCTAAGCTAACCATGCTTGAATTGGGAGAGGTAAAACTACAACCATTGCAACAGTGAGTGAGTGATTGTGTAAGTGATGATGATTGATGATGTGCTGGCTGACAGTGAGGGAGGGTGTGTGCTGAACTGCATGCGGAAATTTTCTTGAGATGATTGATTTGTAATGTTTGGGGCCTGAGTGATGGGCAATCATTATTTTTCCCTGGAGGTGATTGGCCCATTCACACTGAGTTAGATTTAATGTCAGGGTCCTCTCCTTTTTTCTGTTCTTCACAGATGAGAACAGTCACTTCAGTTAACATAAAAAATACAAATGTCTGCAATTTTGTTTCTCTACTTGTTCTTCAACACTACAGCAGTGCACTACACGTCTATCTTACTCGGGTCATGATGACTGGTCTCGGACGGAGTTATTCAGAGACAGGAGAAGGATGGAAGAACTCAGGGCGGGAGTTGCGTGGCTACCTTACACAGAAGCAAGAAGTTATCAACTTCAGTTCAAAGGTAAACCAAGATTCTGAGGCCTAGTACTCAGCTATGTGGAATGGAGAGAGGTATATTTTGTGAAAGGCTGCTGTGTGTGTGTGTTGGACTTGTGGCAAAAGTGAAACTATGAGTTCCCCTCTTGTTTTTTTTGCTCTGCCTCTGAGTCTTCTTGATACCTTCCTTCTCTTTGACAATAAAATACAGTTTATTTTACAATCTGCAGGCCTTCTAAATCTAGTCTCCTGCATGAACGAAAGGCAAAAGATGAGCTCAATACTCCTGCTTACCGACTGGACCGGTCCCAACAAGTACTGAAGAGTGATGGACATTCTAGATGAGAATGCAGATGCACCACCTAATTTTGCAGTACAGTATCATATTTCTTTTACCAATCATATTAGGAGAACTGGGTGGGTGTGTTCACTTCACTCCCAAACTAGAAGACAGACCATTTAGATATCTGATAAGTTTGGTCTCGGCCAGAAGGACTGTTTGAATGCATTTAACTGTACTCTGTCAAACTCATTCCTTTGCTTCCTTACACAACAGATTGATGATGAATGATTTGCTGCTCATTTCCCAGATGAATGTTGTTCTTGTGTAGTGTTTGTCTATGTCAAATCTTTCCTCAAATCCCCTTTCCCATTCATTCATCAAATCCCTAACCCTCTTCCCCAGGGCTGTGTGATTTATTGAGTTGTGGCTTAATTTACACCATCAATGGATCACAGACTTGGTGGGGCAGTTGTGGTGAAAGCAACACCGATTTACTGCAGGATCTTCTAAGCAATAGCCCACACTGGTCCCATTTACCCACCTGCACATGAAAAGGGATGCATAATTTAGATATAGAATGAAGAACATCCGTCGTCAGCTTCATTCAGGCCTTGTGTTCCATAACCAGAAACAGCTAACCTAATCTTGTCCACTCCAGACTTTGAGTCCATTTTTTATGACTTGTGGATTTCATAACTAAGTTACTATCATCTCCCCATTAGGAAAATTAGGCAAATAATGTTTTGTTATTTTATCACTATCAGGAATCAATGTGTAGTATTCTGGTGTCAATTAGTTGTAAAGCTTTGATATAACCCACTAACTTAGTCTTTTTATTTCCATTTAGTTGCATACAATGGATAATCATTCTGTTGATTAATCCTACAGTTGTAGTTCACCTGGGTGGAAAGAGAAGTGGGACCTTGCTTGTAAAGTTGTGATGCCTTCCCTGTGATTGCTTCATTTATATTCAGGTAAAACCACTATGGAGTGAAGTGAACTAGTTAACTTAGTAAGTAACTAACTAACTGTTACTATTGTTTATCTAGGTTGACAATAAAATTCATGGCAGCATCCCCCCTAATGGTCAAGATAGTTAGAGTGGTATAACTAAGCAGTGCACTCTCCCTTGCAAGCACATAAATAGGCTGTGAAAAACTGAAAGGCAGCAGTGCAAAGTGAAAGTAAAGCAAACTACTTCAGGCATACATTTAGACAAACTATAAATTCCCTTTTATTTTACAAAGATACCCACCCTCTTCACCCACAAAACATGCCCACCCGCTCCCCAAATAAGTTGAACTGACCCAAGATCCAATGTCCCAAATGTCCAAAGAAAATCAAACCCAGTCCCAACTACCTTCCCATACAAATTCCTCCCACTGTTTAAAACAAAAAATGAAAATAGGGCTTGAGGAGGGCGTTATGGATGTTTGTCCAGAGCTGGTCCATGCTCTGCTCCATCGTGGTGAGCCAGCCCTCGGTGGTGTCCAGACATTGTAGGACGGTGCAGCAATGGACTGTTGGCAGTGTGGGAGGTGGTGGTAGCAGTTGGCTGGTGGCGGCCCCGATGATGGGATGGCCAGGGAAGGCTGAGGGGAACCGGCAGCACTGGGGCCTGGCTGAGAGGCATTTGTTTCCTTCTCCTCTTCTTCCAGGGCCACCAGCACTGTTATTCTCGCTGGATATGCTGCAGCCTCTGCCGTCCCATACTGTCCGCTGTCTCCTACCTGTTTGGTCCTACGGGTGGACCAGAAGGAGCAGCTATATTGAGAAAAACAAAGAGACAAATTACAAATAATACTCTGTGCAGACAATTGTTTTAGATTAATGGGTGGCACAGTAGCAGTACAATACTGGTCCCCTAGGGCCTTTGGAATTTGATATGATTAGGAGACTCACAAGGCTAATTTATGTTTTATCCACACATGCCTTGCAAAAAAAGCACTGAGTGTGTGCTAGAAAAGTATTAAGGTACAAAAACAAATAGGATTAAAAAAGTGATTTGATTTTTTTTCTTGTAAACGCTTTTCAAGTAACTATAACAGACACTTTGAGGGAAAAATAAATTACCTCCTATTAATGAAGTACAAGTTGTGTGTTGTGCTAAAATAATGGAGCCATACTCATTGCTAGCCAGCGAGTTGGGTATTTTTCTACTGTCTGCAGCTAGGGCAGCTGTAGTTGACAATTATCTATTTTTAATTCCAATGGCCCTGCTTTTCTCCAAATGTATTTTTCTTTTTACCCTGACTCCAAGGAGGCAGATGAATAATAAATAAGATACTATGTCACACACCTCATGTATGAAATGCGGATATTCATATTATCCTGGTTATCCTGGCTGCCATAAGTAGACGTTTGGGGAAAATGATGATCTGCACACAGGGAAAGGACTATGTAGCTTTCTATTTGCCAATATTCATAACAGTGTATCCCATACACCAAACTTAACCTCAAATCATGCTCTGGCTCCCACTTTACTCACTAGCCTCGCCCACCACCGAATATTATTTCCAACAAATTAATTTGCTGGGCATTATTAAGGAAGGGAATCTTGACTTACTCTATTCCAGGTAGTGTAGAGGGATTAGGAGGGTAGGGTAGAGCTTTTGAAATAGAATAGAGGGGTCACTATGTTGATCATCGATTCTTCATCTTTACCTTATTCAGTCACTGTACTATTTGATGGAAGCTGAAAGGGAAAAATCTGAACAGATGTAAAATAAATCTGTTATAAGAAACCATGAAATATATTCTGAAAGCACTTCACTTCACACGGTAAATTCAAATGTGGCACATGCTAAGAATGGAGTTTTAAATGTAGGCTGGGATGGAAGAACTTAGGAAAAAAAACTAAAGGAGTGAAGAGGTGACTGAGTGGGAGAAGGGAAACACATCTTGTCCGTTCGGTTTACAATGCATTGAAAACTATGTAAATACCACATTAACTGAAGCAGACTCACATTGCACAGCCAACACTACTGCAGTCACATGGCATCACAAATTAAACCATACTGCACTTCAGTCAAAGGTGGCAAAATGTCATTAGCAGAGAGGGGGGTGATAAACGATGGGTGGGATGCATCGGGTTCACTTAATGCAGCGAGTCAAGGGAGTAGAACAAACAAAATCCCCCCCAATTTGAACCATAATTTGATAGCCCTACATAAACAAAGTAAGCAAAGTAGGTGAGCAGCATGCCCCTCTCCACGAGAAGAGCTGCCTTGCTTATTCATCAAAGCAATCCAAATATTCATTCATCTTTTCATTCTAATTCACCCACAGCCACCAAGATTAAGCTTTAGTTTTTCTCATCCTGTCTTTCATCAGAATTTCCAATCTATTATCCATCCATTCAATATCCACCCTTTCTTCCAGCCATCCTTTCGCCCATTCATCCGTTTAACCACCCACGCACCCTTTCGCCCACCCACCTTTTCACTCATATACCATTTTCCTTTCTTTTAACCTTCCATTATTTAATGTTTCCCTCAAGCCATCAACGCTCATTATGTGAGCTTTTGGTAAGTTGCAGATAGAAGAGGCCATAATACCTCAACCACCACTGCAGCCGGTAAATCAGGCTAGTTCACTGTCATGAGTTGATGACGCCCAGGTGCTAGCCATTGAGAAAAATTGTCAAAAAGCAAAAAATTATGTGGCTTTCCAGTGCCCATCCCTGCCACTGCTTCTTCCCCTCCAACTGACTCGCCTCCTGCAGCGACACTGGACCCTGCATCAATGGTGGTCTGTGTAGCTAGAATAAAACAGTATACATATTTTAGATGCCAGATATGTGACCCTTAATTTTTATCAATAAAAAATACAACAGAAATACATCCATACAGTTCAGTTATCACTGCAGTATCTTCTAATCAAAATATCACTCTTCGCATTTGGTTGGCTCAAATCACACAATGTTAGACAAGCCAGGTGTGGAATAATGCTCAATGAAAGGCATATGCTGGTGGTTGGCAAATGCAATGGGAGTAGGACCTCATACTTATTTTCCAGCTATGCTGCACTGTCATGGAAAACTCCTGGTATACTGTATAAATGAAAATGAATGAGACACCACACAACATTGGGGGGGGGTCCATAACACCATGGCCACTCTCTCGTGAACTCAGCTGTTAGAGCATAAGCAGGAAAAAGAAAGCCCTCTCAACAAACATACATGGTCAATATTATAATACTAGCTTACATGGGCCTCCAATCTGCATGGTAAACAGTAGAGTATCAAAATAATGTGTTGTTTTAAGTCTTACTCTTACAGTACCCCAAGATATATAGAGGAGAGAGGGAAAGATTACCAACAAAGCAGAAGATAACTTAGAGGACTAGAGACTGGAAAAAGTCAGCTACCAGAAAAGAAAACCATAGCATGTAAGAAAAAAAAGATAATGCAGAGATCACAGGAATGAAACAAAAATGTAATCCATTGTGCTTTACACAAGTGAGTTCGTATCCAATCCTTGTTGCCATGGAATGAAACTGGCAGGTGAGGGTGTCAGAGAAACTTTATTTCTCAGCAGCAACACCAGCCTCCAGGCAGCAACTCTCATCCTGGAACCCAGGACCAACATTCCAAAATATCCCAAGAGTTTTCCCTAAGCCCACAACAATCAAAACAAAACCCAATGTTAGGGAAATAAATAAATAATACGATTTACTGGGATTAGCAGAGCCCTCAGCAGTGGCGCTGGTGGTCGGCGCCTCATGACTAGCTTCTCTGGGACCCTCGACAATGTCCCTCTTCTTGCCCTTGGGTGCTGATGTAAGAAATGAAGAAGATTTTTTTTAAAAGTGATTTAGTTAAACTCAACAAAATTATTATGACAGGCAAACGCAGTCACATAATTGTACTTTTCTAAAACAGGTCACCTATAGTACCAGTTTCGAGTCTATCGACTAACAGTGAGTTTCCTATACTTATCCTAGAATCCCTATTCCAAATTTCCAAACTACATTTGGAAGTAATCCATCGCAGTAAATGATCTTTGATTCTATTCTCATTTGTCAATCACAAGTTCAACCCCCTTGATGAACCAACTCAGTCTCTCTTTTTTGAAATGCATAGATGCATACTACACATCCCTGTTAGCTTGGGACTTTACGAGCTACATAAGCAAAGTCACAGAGAGAACGCTGACTCACTGCTATCACTGATTCACTATGGTGGCAGGAGGACAGTCTGCAATGACTTCTTAATTAATCAGCCAAAGCGAGCGCCAATGATGAGTAGTATTAGATAGTGCTGCTGAGCACCTGCGTAGCAGAAACTAGAAACTGGAGGTTCAAATAATAATATTCCAATGTAAGCTAAACTTAACTTACCTCTAAGTGTGAGCAGCATGCTATTTGGGGAAATTGTTTTTTTTTAGCATCGCAGAACACAAACACAGCAAACAATTAATACTCACCAAGACCCGGAATCTCAAAGCCTATAGGTCGAACAGGTCCTGGTCCCGGTCTAACATATCCACCCAGTAGTGCGCCAGCTGCTGGACGGTGAGCCGAATCTGGCTGGTGCGCCGCATGCACCGGCGCACTCTACCCCAGCACAGCCAATGCTCCCACAGGGTGTATCCACTGCCGGGCCTGTCACCTCCTACCAGCATGGAGGGGAGGTGGTGCTGCACAAAAAAAATTAGTGCTGCCACTTCCTCCTCACCAAAGAATGCCTGGTGCTGCACACCTAGGTCGCATGGCTGCCCGCAACGTACCCATCCACCCTCTGCCATGGCGCTGAGTGGGTTAGAAAAAAAAAGGAAAAGGAAGGGAAAGGAAAGAAGAAGGAAGTAAGGGGAAATAAATATTACACAGAAAGTCACAAAAAAGACAAAAACATTTTCCCAAAAACGTAAAATACACAAACACAAAGACACGCACTGATATAAACAGTGAAAATGAGGGATAAATACATTTGAAAAGGGGAGGAATAAAAACATTAAAGAGGGATTAAGATTTAGGCCTGGCACCATAACAGAGATCAGAAAAACTAGATAGCCACACCCATGTGGACTGCGTGGTGCCGTTCACCTGGAATTTGAAATGCAAGAACCCACATGAGAACCACATGGTGCCATTTGTGTTCGATTTATTCCACGTTGAAACGCCCTCAGCAATATTTGCAGATTGGTCCACATCATGCGGTCATCGGAGTTGACAAAAGATGACTATGCTTTGGCCTTTCTCGATGAGGAGCAGGCATTTGACTCTGTAAGAAGGGAATATACCTGGCAGGTCCTCCATAAAATAGGCCAGGGCTCATGCTTTATAGACTGGGTAAAACAGATATACACAAATCCAAAATCCAGAGTACATACGGGGTGCTCTGGTTCGGTGGCTATGGAGCTGCAGCGTTGAACCAGGCAGGTGTTTGCCATAGCTACGGAGCCATTGGCATGTCGCGTGAAACAGGCTCTCAAGGGACGGGGTGTAAAGATAGTCTCCCTCTACACAGATAATGCCTTAATATACTTAGGGCGGCCAGTGATTTCTTTCCCGGTGTTATTGGGCAGGCTGATTGATTTTGAGGATGCCTCTGGTCTTCAGATTAATAGAAACAAGTCCCTTCTGTTTCCACTGGGTATACTTGGTGGTGTCCCGTTGATCCAGCTCCCACAGGTCAATTTACCATGGATGTTGGTCAGCATCTGTTATCTGGGGATATTCATTACCCACAAGGAAAAATCAATTCTACGCCCTAAATATGGGATGGGTGATTGAAAGATTGCGACACTCCATTCAATTCTGGAACATGCTGAGATTGTCCTTGATGGGAAATATTGCCCTAATTAAGATGGTGGTGTTACCGAGGTGTCTATATTCAATACAGGGGACATAATATGAACTGCCCCGGAGAGTGTTTAACGAGCTGGACATACTCCTCATCCGGACAGTGACTCGGCACCAGTGTTATTCTGATCCTCTCCCCACTATTGAGGACTTTTCGTGATTAGGCCTACCCGCCGCTCTCACGCCGAACACTGGACCGTATTCTAATCCTTTAATACGGCATCCTACTTCCCTTGATGGAATTCTAGTATTCGTTAACCCGTACTCCGATCATTTACACCCACTGCGGTTCCTGTTTTATTTTCCCTCAACATTCGTTTGATGATTACCCGGCTGGGTTGGAATTATCACCGGCTTGCGGCCTACTCCATTGAATTTCGCAGCTCTTTCAGCCCTGAAGAAGTCACGGGATCACTCCCATAGGTGACAAAACACGTGTCGGCTGGTTGCTTTTCCGTGGTTACATTGATTAAATACATTTCAAAGCATCTTTCTGGTGTGGACCACAGATTCTGTTCTTGACACTGGACATCCAGTGACTATACCTTGACCCCAACTACGTGTGCCCGGGACATTGTTTCTCATTCGTATGTGTGGGTTGCTGGACTCACATACGTATGGTTTTTTTTTAAGGTGTTTTGTTCCCCCGACCTGGTAGCACCGTACATACACGCAGCTTAGCCAACATATGCAGAATTAGCTTGAGCGCCATTCTTCCTGTCGATACTAAAAAATCCTTTCAACGATACAATACTCCTGGTGAAGCTTCTATGGAGTGACCAAAGGTGCAGAGTCGGGCTTGTCATGATGTGAAGTGAGTGGGAACGAGGAGGACTAGAGATACCAGAAATACAATTGTACTATTTGTCTACGCTGCTCCAACATGTGATACTTTAGCTATATACGGACCCAAGCTGGGAGAGATCCTTATTGGTGGGTACCTATGTGGGATGTCAGTTAGGGGCACTCTTGATGAGGGGTAGGAAGCTCCCACAGTAATTTCCCCATTTGGTTTGACTGATGGCCAGACTATGGGAACAAGCATTCCAGACCATAACAAAAAGACACCCTAAGCCCCAGAACTGGATATTTGAATCATATTGCACAGTTGATGTCTGTGAAACGATGGTGGGTGGGTGGCTGTCTAATGCTTTTAGGCTGTTTATAACGCTACAGAACACGATAAATATGTTTGTTCTGGGCTCTGGATAGTTCCTACAATACACAAAGATCGCAGGCATGGCATGACAACTGTGGCCATAATTTCCAGAGGCCCCTGACACCACTCTCATGCTAGTCAGTATGATCACTATGGAGGGTGGGCGTAAATTTGTAACTCATCTGTACCGGGCGATGCATGTGGACACACAGGTCAAACCACTGAAAGTGGAGGAAAGATGGCTAACCATATGCAGTGAGCCCTTGTATCCTAGTGATTGCTCCCATATTCATGCAGAAGTCTGGAGTGTGTCAGTTTGTGCAAGGTTCCAACAGATCTAATATAATATTATATACATGACATATTTGTCCCTCAGACGTTTACATGCAATTTATCCAACACTCAACTCTCGATGTCCCAAGTGTGTGGCCCCTGAAGCCAACTTTTTACATATGATTTGGCACTGCTCGCTAGTGGCGACATATTGGGGAGAGGTTGTAGAGTAGCTTAAACATGCTACTAGTTGGGATATCTCACTGACAAATAGCAGATGTCTGTTGGGAGTATTGCCTAGGGACCTGAAACGGAAGCTCAGCATACAATTTACTGTGCTGGGATTGACGGTAGAATAAAGATGCATAGCGATTCATTGGATGAGTACCAATGCTCCCACTAGGGAGAAGTGGTAGAGATCTGCAAACATTTTAGCTGGAGTGAAATACAACCTAAACATAGTTTGATAGTGTTGCACTTTCAGATTCAGTCCTAAAGAAATTGAGGTCCACAAGTCCACATACTCCTCCCCTAGCTTCCTTGCCCAGTTGATCTTGACCTTCTCTAAGTCATCTGGGGTCATATTCATTAAAGATTTCTAGATCTGGCCTATCTTGCTGTTTAACTGCAGCAGTGTATCTACGAGGGGTATTCTGTCAAGCGAGAGTGTACCGGACTTGACCTTTCGCAAAAATTCCCTTTACTGTAAGTATTTTTAAAAAGTCCTGGCCTCTAGCCCAAAATCTTGTTGCAACTCCATTAATGAGCATAGCTAAACTGTAGAGTAGAGATCCCCCAACTTATTAAGACCTGATTGCTCACTCTGCCTACCAATCATGTCATAGCCGATAGACGAGAAAAGCAGGGAACCCCACAAGGGGGTATACCAGTTGTAACGCTTAACCTTCAGTACTTTTCTAACCATGTTCCAAACTCTCCAAGCGGTGATCACGGTCTTAAACAGCAACTTTTTCTAATAGCTCAGTTCGACTTGTCACAGGAGACATCCCTATGCTGACCTCCCAAGTGCCAGATCGTAGTCATAGTAGGAGCTGCACCATACCCGTAAACATCTCTGTTGCCCTTCTCTGCCAAAAACCATTACCCCCATCTGCTGTAGAAGGGCCGACCAATAGTAAAACAGAAAGGTGCGAGCTGCCCATCCTCCCCGTTCTCGTGGAAGAGTTAAAAACTTAAGGGCCTACCTAGTCTTCTTATACTGCTGATACATATAGAATCCAACTTCCTATGCAGAGAGCCATCTACCTCAAGAGGTGTAGTTCGAAACAAATAGAGTACCTTGGGCTGGACGGACGATGTGCATGATATGTAGTCTATGCCTAAGTACACAGCCGTGTCAGTCCTACGAGTATCTGTGAAGGCAATGTTAGCAGTACATACAATCTGGGTTTTTTTCCTCATTCAATAGGTAGCCTGACCTTCTCCCAAATTCCCTAGCCAGATGCTTAATCTCAAGTGTTGCAGTATGAGGATCTAAAGTTATTACTGCAATGTCGTCCATCTAGGCTAATACCTTTGTGTCAAACTCATCTATTCGGATGGAACGCCATGGATCATTGCACGCACGCTACGGGAAACATTAAGATACGATTGATACAAGACACAGAATTCAGTATGAGAGGTTGATGATAGGCATTTACCGCACAAGAACGGTGCAACGATGTTTGGGATCTTACTTGATTTTATTTGAGAAGAATATTATTGGGAGGACTGAATTTAGAGTACTTTTTGAAGATGATGAGCCCTGATAAATTTGTGATTACGATGAAACACGTTGGCTAAACTGGAATAAACCATTCATATTGGCCAAGATTGAAAATGACGACCAAAGACTAATTTCCTTTAAACTCTTGCATGTACTAAAGGTTGTGTAATTAATTTATATCCTGACTCTGAACTATTTGCCTTATAGGGTCTTTGTATAATGCAAACAGGATTGAGGAGCAAGGACACCCCTGTCTAGTTCCTCTTACTTATATCTTTACTCCTGGATTATTGGGCCATAATTTGGAGGTTGGCATAGCAAGTGTAATATAAGGCCCTAATAGCCTTTATCAATCTTAGGCCAAAGCCCTTGAGTTTCAGAATTTCCCACAAATAACTCCATGCGACTCTATCAAATGCCTTTTCGACATTGAGAAGGATCATAGGTATCCCATCACCCGTAACTTCCATGATATCAAATAGAGAAATGGCAAGCCTTACATGATCCATTGTTCCTCTGCCGAGAATATATCTGTGTTGCCACAGTATAACCAGGTGGGCTATGATCCTCCCCAAATAGATCGTCAAAATATAGTATAGTTTAGTATCAGAGTTCATTGAAGAGTCAGGCCTATAAGAGGCCGGGTCGTCTGGAGGCTTATTTTTTTCAGAAAAATCACAATATCTGTACCCTGCCATGAGGGAGTGGTATCCCGTTCCGCTGCACTCCCACTAGCATGTCCAACAAAAACGGAGCTAATTCTAGATATGCTGTTTTATAGAATTCTAGGGGGATTCTATTTGAGCCGGTTGCCTTCCTGAAGCAAGGTAATTTAAAGCATTGGCAACTTCTTCTAGAGTTATATCTGTTTCTAACTCCCTTTTTAGATCTGGATCTATCTTGCCCTCTCCATCCTCTATCTCGGCATCTTTTACAATTGCACTACTTTGCAAAGCATCTTCACAATACAAAGCTCTATAAAAAATCTTCAAAAACTTTGGTAATATCTTTAGGATCTGTGGCAATCGACCCAGCGCTCTTAGTGACCCTATCAATATTTCTATTGACTTCCCTCTGCCAAGTGAGTAGGGCTAAAAATCTCCCAACTGAATTCCCAAATGTATAGCTTTCACTCTTGTATACTCTGATACTTTCTGCTGCTGCCTTAGTGTGATAGCTGTTAATCTATTCTTTCACCATCATAATTTCTAGTTGAGTATGTGTCATTTCTTGCCCTCTATAATCCCTTCGGTATGAGTCTTTTCCAGTGAAGCTAGTTGTCCATATGCCCACCTGATCTCCTCTTCTTGTTGCTTCCTTCTGTGTGTGACAAAGCTGGTGGTCTCACCTCTCAATCCTGCTTCAAAAGTATCCCAGACCATCCCCAGTGAGGTACTATATCTGTTCATATAAGAAAACCTCCCCTACTCATTTCCTCATATGCTCAACATATTGTGTATTTAAAGTGAGTTTCTATCAAAAGTCCCCTTAGCCTGCGGTCTGGTCTCTCCCAACCCCAATACTTCCAAGTGGGTTGTGATCAGATAAAAGCATTTGGAGTTTCTTGATATTGACCTTACCTACAAGTTCACCCGAAACCAAGAAATAGTATAATTGAACATATTTTCTGTGTGGACAAGAGTAATATGTAAAGCCAGGATCTGGTGTCTTCTTATTAACCTAAATGTCAACTAACCCATGGCTGTTCATTAGGAACTTGAATGCCCTATTTAAATGTGGTTTCCTCCCTTGATATTTTGTCATTTGGTTTCCACCTACACTGAGATGGGGATTTAAGTCACCACACACTATTAGCGGGGCAGGCCAGAACTATAACTCCTTTTATAATTCTTCAAGTATTTTAGGATCATCCTGGTTAAATTGAGCAAAAGGTGACCCCCACCTGTAGCTCTACAATCACCCACCTTCCCCACTTGTCCACTAGCATGTGTTTGCTGAATCCAATGGGATTTTTAGCCAATATAGCCACCCCCTAGTAGTAGAGCTCTGAGCTGTACATGCTAGCAGTGCATGACCCCTTATCCTCATCAACTCTCTCTTACACCAAGGAATATGTGTTTCTTGCTGACATGTAACGACCAGACCCAGAGACGTAAATGTTTCTGCAGCCCTTTGTTGCTTAGGATTATCATTCCAGACACCAACATTGACGGAGCTTATAATAATCTACCCATTTATCTTATAATGACACCAATTAGTGCTCATTCTTTGAGTGCTAAATTTCCACATCTTCTCTCTGTGTCCCAAAGCTGGTGTTATGGAGGAGAGGTGGCTTACCTTCACCCCGACAGTTGCTCGCTTAACTGCAGGTCCTTCTTCTCTGCAACCACAGTGTCCACTTTTATTCCTTCCAACTTTGATGCTGACTGCTGACTGCTGACATAGGTCTTTCTCAGTTGTAGTCACTGTGATCAGCCCCCCTCAAGGGTATCCACCGAATCCCCAGCTTTAGCATTCTCACCAGCGGGTCATGCAGTCAAATCTACCTCAGCTGTCTCAGAATTTGGTCAAGTTGTTGGTCTACACAAAAGCTCAATGATTGAAGCCATTTGTGAGGGGGGATAGCCTTTCCCCTTTTTCTGCAGGACCGCCACTCTCCCTCCAGGGGGAGGGTGTATTGTGCTTGAGCATCCGGATCCTCCTTCTCCGGCTATATCACCAGTTGCCACGTTTTGTGCCCCTGGGGTCAAAGCAGACCTGCTCTTGATGAGTCCCGCACCAGCGCTCTTGGGACCCATCTGCTCTGCCGACCTGCATCCTCCAAAAACTTGGCTTCTTTTACGGGTCGTAAATAAAGTCTTGGTTACAGTCACTAACTGTGACCAGGCAAGAAGCAACTTCTTTCAATTATGCAGCAGGCCATAATTGGTATCGCTGACTCATCTATGATGTAAAGCCCAGCAGGCCCAGTAACGGATCCCAGTAGCACACCTCTTCCACACAGCCCTGTAGTTGAGAGTGCTTGTGGTTTACGGAGGCTAGACGGAGAGCTGTGTTACGGCCATATCAGTCAGCCACCAAATTGCTTTCCCTCTATCCATGCAAGTCATGACTTTTCCAGGGAACTCATTGTGCAAACAGATGCCTTTGAACAGGGGGTAGGGGCAGTTCTATCAGAGCTAAATTGTGAGGCCCTGACCAGCCTGTAGCTTTCATCTCTAGGAGGTTACGTCCCAGGGAATAGAGGTGAAGTGCTATTGAAAGGGAAGTCTTTGCTGTGGTCTGGGCACTGAAGAAGTTGAAACCATACCTGTTTAGGACTCACGTTTTGATTCACTCAGACCACAGGCCCCTCAGGTGGCTAATGCAAATGAGGGGTGAGAATCCCAAATTGTTGAGGTGGTCCATCTCCCTACAGGGAATGGAGTTTACAGTGGAACACAGAGCTGGGGTAGACCATGCTGATGGTCGCTCCAGGGACTTTCCACAGGGGGGAGACATGTATTAGACCTGAAAGCCTTCTCCCAAAACTTTTTGCAAGCTTGCCTCCAATTATGTTTGTTGGCTTTATCACTCTGAACGATTTACCACTGCCAAAAAGTGCTAAAATGCATGTGCTTACCCCCTAAAACATGGTTTGATTGACTTATCCCCAATTGGTATATTTGTTTTACCTATAAGTCCCTACTACCTGTGTCCAGGGATTGTTATTAATTGTTGGAATTAAATGCTATTAGTGGGTCTGCAGCACTGATTGTGCCACCTACAAAAGTAGCATTGTAAACATGTCTCAAGCCTGCCACTGCAAAGCCTGTTTGTGCAGTTTACACTGCCATGTCAACTTGGGATTTAAACTCCCTTGCCAAGTCTTAAGCTCCCCTTTGATGACATGTAGGTCACCCCTAAGTTAGGCCCTAGGTAGCCCATATTGCAAGGTGCTGTGTAATCAAAAGACGGGGCATGTACTTTTAAGTTTTGCATGTCCTGGTAGTGAAAAACACCCAAATTCGTTTTTCACTTCTGTGTGGCCTACCCCTCTGATAGGTTAAGATTGGGAATTCCTTATTACAGCTGTAATTCCTGATTGAGAAGGAGTGGATTTGTCATGTTTCATATCACTGGTATGGTAATGATAAATTATCTTTACTGGTAAAGATTAATTTATCACTACCCTTTTAAAAAATGTCACTTTTAGAAAGGTGACATTTCTCTGCTCTGAGCCCTGTGTGCCTGCAGCCTGTCTCCATTACACGTCTCTGATGGATGACAGCTGGACTCTGTGGATTCCCTCAAGACAGACACACACAATGGGAGCTTAAGTGTGATGGAGTAGCCATCCATATCCTGATGGACCATCCTGAGCAGGATGGGAGGGAGGAGCTGACACTTACACCTGAATAGGCTGTGTTCTGTCCCCACAAAAACGGCTGCATACCCCCTGTGGGGAGTATTGAGCCTGAGCTGGGATGGAGGTCCTCTGTGAACTTCAGCCCCCTTTGAAGTCACCCCCACTTCAAAGGCACAACTGGGCATAAGAACTGTGTCTCTGATCCCACCAAATCAGACACTGCTGTACCTGTAAAGAACTCTGTTGGGAGGAAGGACTACTTTGCTGCAACAAGGACTGCCACTCTACTGGACTGCTGCTATAGAAGGACAGCTTTTCTGCTGTGCTGCCCTGCTGCCTGACACCCTCTGCCCTGTTGAGGAAGGAATGGACCCATCTCACTTAAACCCAAAGTGACTCCAAGGGCATGCTGGCTTGCTCCCTGTTCTAACTGTCAGGGACATCAAAGACTCCAATCCACCTGCAACAGCACCTAGACTTTGCTTGCTGCACTTACCCTGCTAAGTGGTGCTAATCCAGTCCTGGGCCCTTGGATGTGGGTAAAAAGCTCTTCGACTACTAAAAATGTACGCATCGACGATGTTGTGCTGATTGGAACTGGATCATCTCCCTTGATGCGACACAGCGCTGCTGCTGCACAGACCTCGCATCTCCGACTATGTGGCTCATTGTCTCTAGTTCCTGATGCATCACCTACACCCTGCAGCTCGATAATGATGCATCTCCGATTTACGTGGCTCGATGACAACCCATCGCCTTCGATCCAGTGGTTCGACAGCGACGCATCACCTGTTCGTTTCTCGCATTTCGACTCTGGCAACGAACCATACCAGGTACTTTTCAGTGGGCCAAGGCTGGTTCCTGTGTCCGACCGACACTCCATCACAGTCAGCCTGAACTTTTAGATTTACCCCAGTCAAGCATGACTAGATGTCCCACATTGGCATTATAAGCTTTTAAGAACTACATTTTCATTTTTTCTTTAAAAGTTCATTACTCTGGTTATACTTATTGGATTTTTGTAGTTTCAGTTTTGTTTTATTCATAAAAATAAAAGCTATTTTTCTAAACTGTTGTGGAGACTTTTTGTAGTGTTTTAACTGTGCTACTGTTTCAAGTGTTGCACAGATACTTTACACATTGGTTCTTAAGTTAAGGCTGCCTGCTCTGTGCCAAGCTACCGAAGGGTGAGCACAGGTTAATTTAAAGTGTGTATCTGACTTACCCCGACCAGGATTGTGGTTCCTGCTGGGACAGGCTGCATACCTCTGCCAACCAGAAACCCAATTTCTAACAGGAAGTATGACAAAACATAGAACATTTCTACTGTAAAGGAGTTATGTGAGTCAAATTTCCACATGACATTTTTAGGCCTGGCATCTAGGCTTCTCCTTCCAGAATTTTCAACCTCTTCTGATGTATGAAAGGACCAGTTGTGCCTGGTGCTTTTAAAGTTGAAGTGTGGAAAGAATAACACTTTGGGGCCGATTATGATGCAAGTCGGAGCCTTTACAGTTGCATCACAATGGGCCATTCGGTTTCCTTTCCGACCGCCTCATTACGATGGGGGCGGTTGTAAAAGGAAACCGGCCGGTCATTCCGGCTGGCTTCTGACAGGCTTAGAAAGGCCCGTCCGCCAGTCGGAATCCGGCCTGTAATCTCAAGGGTGGGCCTTTGCGCCGTTGAGATTACTATTGTTATGTTTCATATAGGTACCCTAACATGGGCCCAGGTAACATCATACCCCTTCACCTACATTACCTCCCCTACACTACACTGTAACAAGCCTTTTTAGGATTGAACCTTTACCTCGTTCTAGTCCTGGGTGCAGAAGGAGGGTTTCTC